>CM066320.1:185510783-185898283 GCA_033807775.1 Saussurea involucrata | reverse complement strand
ATATATGAATCACAAAGGTTTATATATGAATTAGTTAAAAATATTTTATATGTGAATTACAAAGGTTCATATATGAACACAAAGGTTCATATATGAATTACACAAATTCATATATGAACCTGTCCCGCGTATTTTTTACGAAACTACCCTAAATACCCCTGAGCGTCGTTTATTAATTAATGTGGACGCGCGCATTAATCAGGTGTAACGCGAATTTCTTGACCGTGGATTATTTAATCCAATGGATATGATCACTTCTCTATTTCTCAAAATATTTAGACTTCTCAATTGAACTCTTCCCTATATATATATATATATATATATATATATATATATATATATATATATATATATATATATATATATAGGGGTGAGTTCAAATGAAAACCACATTTTCATTGTAGACATAAGGACTAATCTTGATCATTGATCAAAATTTAGGAAACTAATCAATGGTTAAAACATAATAAGATTAAATAAATGAAAGTTTGAATCAACATTTACCTTATTTGTTTTTTTATTTTCCTTTTTAATTAAATTTTTTTAAATAAATTATCTTAAATATTACTAATATTTTAATCAAATAAATTACTTCAAAAAAACGAGAATTTCATGCCTTTTGATATGACATTCATCTCGATATAGTTTTTTCACATTTTAACCGTTTTTACGTGACATGTTATATTTGTGTTACATTCATTTTAATATTTATGCACGTTTATATGTTTACAATAACTCTTTAATATTCATCTATTAGCATGATGTTCATCATGAAATATACAACTCAGTATAACATTCATCATGAATAGTTATTTATTTTCACGTATATCCAACAAAAATCTTCAGTATTCATACATCATTATGACATTCATTATTAATATACATTTTTAATATTACATTTATCATGAATATACATATTATTTATCATGAATATTAATTTTTGTTCACGTGTATACAACAACATTTCAACATTTGTACATTAGTATGATATTCATTATAAGTATACATTTTCACCATAATGCTTCATTAATATATATATATATATATATATATATATATATATATATATATATATATATTCATCATGAATACACATATTATTCATCATAAATATTTATGTATGATCACATGTATACAATAATTCTGTAGTATTTATATTAGCATGATAAGGGAAAGTTCAATTCTGAACCAGGTTTTCGTCTGTGAACCGCGAGGGGGTGGGGACAAAGGAGAGCACGACAAATGTCCTCGGGTGTCCACATTCATTATGAATAACACGTTTGAACGTTCAAGCACTATTCATGATGAATATTTTTGAATTTAATAATATTATAAAATATCATAAATACTTATCGAGCTTTTGCGAAAATGACGTATCGATATTTTTGTTAACATGTAAATTTTACACCTTTATCTATAATTATCTATCTATATATACTCAAATAATTCTATGTACGGTTATTCTTTAATTTTTAAGAGATACAAATTAATTTTCTATATATCCATTAATTTGTTTTATAATCCTTACGTTTCTATTTTTTATTTTACACCATTATCATATTAAAAATATATAGTCATAGATTAACTATAGTACATTATAAAATATATTTCTTTTTTACAAATTATTTCATTATAATCTTCTCCTCAATAATTTCAAAATAAGTTTATTATTGAATATTTTTTTAATTTAATAATGTATAATATCATAAATACATATTGAGATTTTTCAAGAATGACGTATCTGAGTTTTTTTAAATCCGTACATTTTACACCTCTATCTATACTCTTCTAAAAGAAAATGGGAAATTAATTAAAATACCCAAAGTCAAACCAACTGTTACCAAAATACCCTAAAATTTTTCAATTTTGCAAAAATACCCAAAATACCCGCGATGGGGTCCCGCGATCGCGGGATACGCTGACGTGGCACGTATTTTGGGCACAAATGCCCCGCGAAGCCCCTAAACTTTGGTCGCGGTGCACTTTTGGTCCCTGCCCGCGATCGCAGCCCGCGATGGCCCGCGATGGGCCTAAAAAATACACTTTTGGTCCCTGAAATTTTCAACTTTTGGTCCCTGAAAATTTACACTTTCAGCCCCTATACTTAGACGAATCTTGATGCTTTTACTGTTTTTTTCCACAATTATTGCAATTTAAAGACCGATTTGTGGTTGAAATTCAATTGCATGTTTCAATCAATGTTAAATCAATGTTTTTGGAATATCAGTTTGTGGATGAAATGAGAGATTGGTTTTCTGATATGTTGGTTGTTTCATTCATAAATAGACGTAAAATTCAAGCCATAATTCTCACACAACGATTTCATTGTTGCAATATTTCTTTCTGCAATATTTTGTGCTTGAGATACTACTGAAAAAATGAGTTCATCTGTTGCAAAAGCTAAACTATATTTCTGTTTTGATGGTGAATGGGTGCAAGATAACAATGAGTGGAATTTTGCTTATAAATCTAAGCATGGTGTAAAAGTGTCAGTAAACTATACTTATCAGAAGTTTGTTGCATACGCCATGCAAAAATGTGGAATCAACTCTTCTGATATTTGCAAGTTAGTGTTTAAAAATGGCGATGGGTCATTTGTGGATTTATCCAACGATGGGGATATCTCTACTTTTCTGCACCTTGCAGTCGATTCAGAAAGACCCCCATTACTCTTTGTGTATCCCGGCGTATCCGACGGTGACGACGACGGTGACGAGGAGGGTGACGACGACGAAGACCTCCAAATAGAGCAGCCTGATTCTCAACAACAACAACCACCACCACCACCACCACCACCATCACCACAACCACACGAATGGCGTACTGCTGGAGTTGCTGATGACGAAACCCACGTTTTCAGAACGGGTAATTCTGAAATAGACAGATCAGACACCGATAATGATGATCACGAAGAATATACCCCTAGTAGAAAATCATGTAGTCAGATAAATGACTTTTTTGATATGCCCCCTATTCTTCCAGACTCCCATACCCAGACACAAAGCTACGAACCTACACCTTATATTCGTAGCGAAAGTTTAACAGCAGGTCAGATATTCGATTCGAAGGATCTCTTAGCAAGTCAGATCGGACTCAAGTTCTTGGAAGAGGGTTTCCAAAGTCGCGTGCGGGCATCTGACAAAATCAAATACGTAGTTGAATGTGCTAGAGAAAAGTGTGAGTGGAGGTTGTACGCGATTCACACGGGTCCCAAAGGAGGGGCGATAATGATTAGAAAGTTGCACGACGTACACACTTGTACGAGGACGCAACTTAATCCCCACCACAAACAAGCCGACAAAAAGACTTTGGGTGCGATCCTGAAAAACAAATTTGTTGATGTTAGCAGGTCATTGCGTCCAAAGGACATCGTCCACGACGTTCACCGACAGTTCGACGTCACGATTGATTACCACCAAGCGTGGCGTGCGCGCTGCCATGCACTGTTTATGGTGAGAGGCACGTTCGAGGAGTCGTATGAACGACTCCCGACATATTTATATAATTTGCAGATGCAGAACCCTGGTACTGTCACACAGCTACGGACCGATTCACGTGGACGGTTTGAGATGTGCTTCGTGGCCCTTGGACCCGCGGTACGTATTTTAACACGTCATATGTTTACACATTATAAACTATAACATTTACACATTATAAACTATAACATTTTAACCTATGTTTTTGCAGATCCGCACATTTCTGGAAAATCTACGTCGTGTCCTGATAATAGACGCAGCCCATTTAAAGGGTCGTTACTTGGGTATGATGTTCCTGGCGGTTGCCATGGACGGGGATAACTCCATCGTTCCAGTAGCTTTCGGCGTAGGCAAGTCCGAAACCGGGGACGAGTGGACTTGGTTTCTGTCCATGTTGAGACAAGCTATCGGAGACCCGCAAGGGTTGGTGTTTATGTCTGACAGGGCTCCTTCCATAAGCGCCGCAATCTCTGCCATGTACCCAAACGCCCCTCACGCCATATGCTGTCGACATTTGGAGATGAACGCCAAATCCAAGGACAAACGTATTACCACCTACAAGGATGTCTATTGGGCGGCATGCAGAGCATATACGGATCGGGAGTTTAACAAGTACATGAATATGCTACGATACAGTGTCAAGGAAGCAGCCAAAGTCTTTGACGATGCTGGACCGGAGAGGTGGTCCGCGGCCCATTTTCCTGGACAACGGTATGACATTCTGACCTCGAATAGTGCAGAGTCTGTGAATGCACTCTCCCGTTTTGCGCGTAGATGTCCGATTGTTAATCTTATGGACTACTTTCGGGACTTTCAACAAGAGTGGTACCAAATTCGACGCCTAAAAGGAGCTAAGATACAAAATGCACTCGCACCAACGGCGGAGAATATCGTTCAGTACAGGGCGCGTCGTGCGGCGACATGGCCGGTAAGAGCAATCGGGTATGGGAAGTACGAGGTGCATGATGACTATATTCACGCGATTGTGAATGTGGAAGACCACCTTTGTTCGTGTCGCGAATGGGATAAATCTGGGTTACCGTGCGGCCATGCCATCGCTGCAGCAACATATATGGGTCGTACAGATTGCAGCGACTTGGCTTTACCTTTCTTCACGTCCGAATATTACCGGAAAACATACGTGGAGGTAATAAACCCAGCTGGACCCCCTACAGCATGGGTGTATCCACCCGACCCGCTTCCACCATGCTATCCACCTTTAATGGATAAGAACAGGGTCGGGACACCGAGAAAGAACGACCGACGTCCATCACGTGGTGAAAGTTCGATACAACGAAGATGTACTCGGTGCCAATGCGTAGGACACACTCGTGGAGAGTGTCCAAATCCCGCCCCTTCAACCGTGCCAAGGAGACATTCTGTCAGTCACACCCCGGGCCCGTCACAGCTTGAACCATATGGAACAAACCCTTATGATACTGTTGATCTAAACACTGATTTGTAAATGATATATATACACACATACATATGCTTCTAAATGAACATTGATAACACAGCTAGTTTGTAAATGATATATATATATATATATTCGTATTATATATTTACACACATAAAGAAAATAGAAGACCTTCAATTTTTCTTAGTATTTTCTTGACCTTGTTCTTGCATCCATGGCAGTGAATGTTAACTCTGAGTACACATGTCTGTTTATATATTCATATTAGATACGTTTTAATTTTAACAAATTACACCATTATAGTTAAATATTTAATTTATGGTACATCTCATATTTTTTTTTCAATTTTGTTTTACACTCCTATCGCATTAACATAATAATCATATATTAACTAATTCATTAAATCATTTTAAATTATTATTATTTGAATGTGTTTATAGATATCGTGAATGGCAATAGGAGAAGGTAGAATTGTTTATAAATGGGGTTTTGACAAGTTGGTATCACTGGACTCATTTAAGAATTGTGAAAATGGGTATTTGGCGAATGATGATTCATGTGTGTTTAAAACACTTCAGCTCCAAACACACATGAATCATCATTCGTCAAATACCCATTTTCACAATTCTTAAATGAGTCCAGTGATACCAACTTGTCAAAACCCCATTTCATATTATATATATACACACACATACATATGCTTCTAAATGAACATTGATAACACAGCTAGTTTGTATTCCATCCAACAAGCTCTTCATCTTCAATCTTTCTGACCCTTCTTCAACGGCTTCTGCTTTTGCAACCACGTATGGCCATTGTGTACCACAACCCGCACACACTTTAGCAAATGAGTTGAGGGTTGTCATATATTCTACAAGAGGAGTAGGCCCACGAATGAGGTAACCTCTGACTTGACCTTGCATGATGTATCCAACCTAACCGTGGTTCGGCGGCTTAAAAACTACTTTTCAGAGAAATTAACAACAACAAAAAATACAAAACAACAACACAGTAAAAAATACAAATAACAACACAGTAAAAAAAATACAAAACAAAAAAAATATAACCACCACCTACTTAAAAATTGATTTAGTTTCATCAATCCAAGCTTGCTTCTCGTTTACCTTCGCTTGAATAATTGCGAAGTCTTGCAGAATATGGTGAATTGCTTCTTGTTCTCGACGAACACGAGCCTCCCGAGATTTTATATCCCCTTTCATCCTTTTGATCTCCCTGTCTTCCTCTTCGATCTTTCTCAAATGGACTGCCTTCCTGTCCATCATTTTTTTCCACTCTTCTGTTAGTTCACCTATCTCCTTTTCCTTTTTTGCTATGGCGACCTCGATTTGAGGTGGCATTTTTTCAGGAGTAGACTTAGGGTTTGATGACGATGCCATTTGTGGATGAAATGAGAGAAGAGAAATCAAGAGAGAAATCAATTCAAAGAAAGAAAGCAAGAGAGAAATCAAGAAAGAAAGCATGAGGAAATGTGAATTGTGAATTGCATACTACTGATATTTATGGATGAAATCTCAAACATGCAAATGAATTTCAACCACAAATCGGTCTTCAAAGTACAATAATTGTGGAAAAAAACAGTAAAAGCATGCAAGATTCGTCTAAGTACAGGGGCTGAAAGTGTAAATTTTCAGGGACCAAAAGTGTAAATTTTAAGGGACCAAAACTGTAAATTTTGGCCCATCGCGGACTGCGATCGCGGGCAGGGACCAAAAGTGCACCGCGGCCAAAGTTGAGGGGCTTCGCGGGGCATTTGGGGCCAAAATACGTGCCACGTCAGCTCTAGCCCGCGATCGCGGGATCCATCGCGGGTATTTTGGGTATTTTTGCAAAATGAATTTTTTTTGGGTATTTTGGTAACAGTTGGTCAAACTTTGGGTATTTTAATTAATTTCCCAAAGAAAATTATTTAAGGTTATTTTTGAATTTTTAAGCGGTACAAATCACAATACATCATGTACAAGTTTAAAACCTTCAAAACCTCTCACATTCAACGTGATAATTTAAAAATAATTACCTTTTATTTTTAAATTACAATTTATACCATTATAATTAGTTATTTAATTTTTATCCTCTCTTTTCAATTTTTATTTTACACTCTTATCATATTAATATACATGATCATATATTAACTAATTAAAATACATTAAATAAATACGTTTTTTTTCAAATTATACCATTATAATCGTCTCATCAAAACCTTCAAAATAAGCTCAAATGTTACATGGGTTTGAAGACTCCACTATCCAACGAATCTTTTTTTAAAAAATTGACCAATTGATTTTTAATTTTATGCATCTGATATTCGATTTAAAAACACATAAAACCATAAAATTATCATCGATGATGGACAATAAAACTGAACATGAAACAAGATTATTCTTTCAAATTCTCGGCTTCAAATTCGAAATGTTTGACATCACATCACACACGGTTACATATCTAGTACTTTATTACTAATTAATTAATCATTCGATTAAGGTTTCTCTTGTTATTTGGGTGTCGTCTTGAATCATCTTAATTAGCGTTTTTCGATATCTCGTAATATTTCTTATGTAATTCCAGTTTAACTTTCTCATACTTCAACAAATTTTAAAATACAAAATCAATACAAAGAAGGATGAAGGATCCTTCAAAAGTCTTGTTAATATTTCAAAATTGATTTGATAGTATTTCAAAAGACAATTCTAAAGGGTTTCTTTCTCGAATATGACTATAAATTAAGACCATTTCCTGGACCAAAAACCAATCAGATTTTGACGTACATTATCCATCTTTTTAACTATATTTTTAATGGCTTTCAATAATTTCAACAAAGAAGTAGAAAACGATATTTTAAGGGGAGTGCTAATGGCACCCTAAAAGTGGGGTGTTGAATGCATTTATTTCTGATCCAATCACTTTTTGCAATCATTATACTATTATATATATATTATTTGACATATATATATATATATATATTGTTATTTATTTATTTGTTTTATATATATATATATATATATATTGTTATTCTTTTTTGTTTCTTTTATATATATATATATATATTACTTTTATATATATATATTGTTATTTTTTTGTTATATATATTAGAAATATATATATATATATAGTTATTCTTTTTTGTTTTGTATATATATAGGTTCGATATATTTTGCAAACCAGTGCATTCTTAGAAATTCTACAAACCAAAATCAACCAATCATGGAATTTCTTTTTTTGTTTTTATTTTTTTTATACATTTAATTTATAGAGGGTAATTTAGGGATTTCTAACGTATTTTCCGTTTATATTTAATTTTATATATTATGAATTGTGACATTAATATATAAATATAATCTTTTATTTATTTGGGTTTTAGTTCACCTAAATTTATTTGAGTTTTAAATTTTCAGAATTCAAATTTAAATTTATTTTTTATTACTCTTTTCAATTCTTTTTAAATTTTCTATTACTCTTTTTACCTAACTGTTACTTAACCCCTTTTTACAGTTTCATTCCAAATAAGTAAGAGTGTAAAAACCTTAAGTGCGTTTGGTTCGTCGGATTCCGTCGGAATCTGATGGAATTGGAATTAGAGATGGCCAAATGGGCTCGGGCCCGAAAAAGCCCGCCGAGAGCCCGAAGCCCAGCCCGCCCAAAGCTCGGTTTAAGCCCGACCCGGTTTGTGTTCAAAAAACTAGCCGTTATATGACCGTTTTCTAGCCGTTTATAGTCGTTTTTTTGTTTTTCTTGCCTCCAAAACACTATAAATAGGTAGTGGATGTATTTAGTTTGATACCAACTTACAAAAACGCAAAAAACGCAATTCTCGCTTACAATTCTCGATTTCTCGCTTTCTCGTGTTCATTTCATACAACTTCTCGCTTACAAATCAACTTGAACTCACCTTGCTAGATTTAGGCTAAATCTAGATTTTACCCCAATAAGAGCTCCTTGTAGAAACTTGAATCCACAAGCAATTCCTTCAAACCCTAGATTCAAAAGTTTTCCAAACATAAATATACATGTCCAAGCACTTAGAATCATTCCCCAAACATCTTATATCAAAATCCTCATTTTGACCAAAACTCCAATTTGACCTAACGTCCCCAAAATCATCCAAACCGAAATTTGAGAAATATAAACATTAGGAAGTCATCAATGGAGTATTTTAAACTCATATGAAAGTTTATAAGCTAGGAGGATGTTAGTGCTTAAATGTTATTGTACCAAGTAGAGGGACTATTTGTGTAATAGGGCTATTCTATACCCTAGGTATATATAGTTTGCTATTTTCCCTTTTGGGAATTAGGTCATTTCATCACACATAGTAGCCACACACACTAGTATTTGCATTGCATTCACCTTGTGAGCTACTTTGATCTTATTGAATATAGAGATGGCTTCCTTTAATGCTTACATTGATTGATTACTTGTTCTGGGATCACAATTGGTATCAGAGCTTGTAAATCTTTGATTTGATTAGGATTGAGTGAGTTATTTCCATTTTTGAGTGTTCTTCATTTTCTTCAATTTTTGATTGATTTTAGCCATTAGAGTTCTTCCAATGGATTGGAATTGATCAAGGATTGTTTCTAGGATAGTCCTGTGTGTTTTATTCCGCAAAAACACAAGGATCGAAGCTCAGATTGGATATTTTTCTTTATTTTCGCACTTTAACATTCTGCACACTGTTTTGGATCGAAAATCCATCTTCTGTTGGTTTTTGGTCAAAACTTGAAGTTCTAAAGTTGTTCAGAATAGCCTCACGAACCAACCCACCAATTTTCAGCCTAATACGATCTGTTTTGAAGATTCGACCTTGAATCTTCATACATATCGCAATCCTCTAAAATTCATCAATATCGCAGTCATCTATTGCGACTTGGCTTCCATATCGCAATCATCTATTGCGACTTGGCTTCCATATCGCAATCGTCTATTGCGACTTGTCCCAAATCGCAATCCATTACACGTTGAACAGTACCAAATCGCAACCTTCAGTTGCGACTCGGGTGAACTTTTACTTATTGCGATTTCAGTTATTGCGACTTCAATTGTTGCAATTTCAGTTATTGCGACTTCAATTATTGCGATTTCAGTTATTGCGACTTCAGTTATTGCGACTTCAATTGTTGCGACTTCAGCTGTTGCGACTTCAGTTTATTGCGACTTGGTTTGGGTTGAGACATTGAGTGTGTTGAGACATAAACTTGAAACTTTAAGTAACTCCTAATCGAATTAATCAGACTTTAACGATCAACAACAAGTAATCCAAAATGACTGCCAGAGATATGTTGACTATTGGTTCAAAAGATAAACCACCTGTTCTTTTCCCAAAAGACTTTAAAATTTGGAAAGACAGATTTCTTGACTATGTTGAACGACAAGAAAATGGAGCTCTAATCCATGATTCCTTGATGAATGGGGTTCTAGGAGAAGTTCGTGAAACAGACCCAGAAGGTAACAACGCAGTTATTCAGCCAAAGGACTACACTGGTGACAATTTGTTGAGACACAAAGCCGATAAAGCGGCTAGGTCATTGGTTATGCAAGCCTTAACCAACGACATATATCGCAAGGTTGACAGTTTGAGTGAAACAGGTAAAGGTATGTTTGATGAACTTATCAAATTGTACAAAGGTTCAGAAATGGAAAATCAGATGAGAGTCTTAAACGTCTTCAACACGTATGAGAATTTCAAGCAAAAGGATGGTGAGAGTTTAGATAAAGCATATGATCGTTTCACAACTATCTTAAATGATCTCAACAGTTACAAGGTATCAAAATCCATCATGGAGACTAATGTGAAGTTCTTGAACGTGCTTCAGCCCGAGTGGAAGAAGTATGCTCATCGAATGAAACAGAATTCTCGACTGGATTCTCTTCCGTTACAACAAATGTTTGAAACCTTAAAGCAAGATGAGGATGATGCTGAGCTGAAAAGGAAGAAGTTGATGAAAAACGAGAAGAATAATAAGAAGGAAAAGAAGATAGCGGGGTCTGAGAAGAAAGAAGAAGAGGATGAGCTTGATAGTGAACCGTTAGCATTGATGTCAAGAAAGGCTAAGGGTAAGAGTATTCAGAGAGAAGAATATGAGTTAGACCAAGCTGACTTGGATGAGGCAGAAAGCTTAAGGCAGACTATGATACTTCTTTCCAAGGCCTTTCAACACAGATATGTAAAAACTCCTGGATCAAATAACCAACGTTACTCATCTGGTTCTAAAAACTTTGAACACAAGAATCGGATTGAGTCAAAGAAGTTTGATGATCATAAGGAAGATGGTAAAAGGCCGGAGGTGAAGAAGTATGGTGATAAAAAGGATGAAGAGCAAAAGTGCTACAACTGTGGGAAGACCGGTCATTTCTCCAAAGAATGCTGGAAATCGAAAGTAAAGAATTCTGACTACTACAAGCAGAAGGCATTGTTAGCTGAACAGAAAGAGTCAGGAATTGAGCTTCCAGTGGAGGAAGAGTATTGGTTGGACCAAACGGATGATGAAGGAGAGGAAGACACAGCTGCTTTTGCTAGGATGTGCTTGATGAGCAGAGATGATGAGGATTCAGAGGCTGATGCGGCGCCTGAGACAGATGAGGTAGATCTCTGCACTATTAATCATTTTGGTAATCAGTTTAAAGTTTTTCAATTAAAACTTGATGAACAAAGTGAGAAACTCATTAAGGCACATAAAACAATTGAACTTCAAAGACAGACAATCATTGACCATAACAAGTTAAATGATGATTTGAAAACGGAACGAGTTGAGATCGAAAAATCTCGAACTTCTTTCCGAAGGAGAATGGATGAAATGGGAGAAAAGGTAAAAATTGCTGAAAATAGGAAGAATGAGCTTGAACAAATGTTGCGATCTTATAAAGATATAAACAACGAATTGACCGAAAAAGCAAGTGATCTAGAAGCGAAGCTGTACAAACTTGGTCAATCTGAGCAAACAATTTTTCTAAACACTCCAAAGAAATTCCGATATTACAATTCGAAATGGGGTTTGGGATATGACAATCCTCATTATTTGGAGAATGCTTTGAAAAACGCACCTTGTATATACAAGTTTCAATGGCTTAAGTATCTAAAAGATCCTAAATTCAAGATCAAATGGCTTAATGAGGAAGAACAAGGAGTTGAGGAAGAAACTAAAAGAAAGACAACTGTAACCATGCAACTTCCTTAGTTTTATGATCAGGCAAATAGGAAGGCAATGCAAGATAAGAAAATATTGCCTAATGACTATTTTGAAAGCTATGTTGTTCAGCCACCAAAGGGAACTGTATCAAAACCCGTTTCTGAAGGAAAAATATATTATCCTCCCTTGGTGCTCGAACAGAAGCTTGTCGATCTTGAATTGAATATTAAAAGCAAAATTGAAGAAGTCAGAAATGACGATCAACTCGATTTTGATATTGAAAAGGAAGTGATGCTAACTGTTTTGATAAATAGCATGAAAGACAAGTCTGAAAAGGTCGTTTCTGTTTAGTCTTCAAAAAGCATAGAAGAAAAGAAATCTCTTGAACTTAGATGCTTGAATCTCTCAAAACAAGTCTCCGATTTTTAGAAAATGTTATTTCTTGAAAAAGAAAATTTTGAGAAAGAAAGAGAGAGATTTAAATTCGAAAGAATATCTTTTGAAACTGAAAATGTTTTTCTTTCAAAGAAAATATCTGATTTAGAAAGCATTCTGATCAAAGAGAGAAATGATCTTGAGTCCAATAAAGAATACTTTCAAAATGAAATCTCAAGACTTATGGGAAAATTGACGAATTTATCCACTGAAGCTATGACAGAGTTTGCTAGCAAAGTTTCCTCTGATTCAGATGCTTCCTCATGCAAAGCCTTCATGGGCAATACTCTAAATAGAAGCATGATGGTGGATGACTTTGATGATTTTGGTCCTATTGATATATAGGAACAACCTGTTAATGAAAATTCTTGTGATTTCTTTCATAACTCTTCTTCCAATGACATTAAGGTTGATCATGTAATTGACATTCCATGTGAAAGGAAGGGTAAGCAAGTACAACAAAAGGATGCTAAATTTGACTTTAGTGCTAAACTTCCAGATCATTCTGATTTTCTGGTCAAGGAAGAGGAACCCAAGGATAATTTCTTCGAGGGGGAATCTTCTAAAACCGTTGAGAAAAAGAAAAAGAAAAAGAAAAAGAAAAAGAAGAAAAATAAGCGCAAATCTAAAACTTCTAAAGTTCAAAATTCCTAGGCTTACAAATCTTATCTTGATTCCATTTCAGATCGTAATTTAAGAAACAACTCGCGGGTAGAGTGGAGAATAAAGGAGTTCACACATGATGTGGCCTAGAGAAAATCATCTACTGTCGCTTTTAATTCCAAGAAAAATACTTTGTTTCTGATGTTAGTAATCGTGTTGCCTCAAACAAACAAAAACTTGTTATTCCTTACAAGATTTCTTCAATGCAACAACTGATTAATTTAGCACATGATCAAATTTGTTGCTCTTCTTGTGGTGTAGATGATTTTATCTGCAAGTCTGATTGTTCTTTGTGGTTTGGTTATAACTTCTATGGTTCAAATTGTTTTTATTCAAATAGATATTATAACCACTACAATTCAAAGAAAAAGGTTAATTCTCCTAACCCGAAAGGACCCAATTGGCAATGGGTACCTAAAACTGTTTAAATCCCATTTTGCAGCTCCGTCACGTGTGGTATTTGGATTCTGGTTGCTCAAAACACATGACAGGAAGGAAGGAGCTGTTGAGCAATTTTGTGAAACACGATGGAGGGAAAGTTAAGTTTGGAAATGATCATTACGCTCCAATCATGGGTTATGGAGATATTGTGGCCGACAACGTCAGGATAACTAAAGTGAATTATGTTGAAGGCTTAGGGCATAACTTATTTAGTATAGGTTAGTTTTGTGATAAAGACCTAGAAGTCCATTTCAAGAAGACTCGGTGTGCAATTCTAACCGATGGAGGAAATGAACTTCTAGTTGGTTCGCGAAAGTCAAATCTTTACACCATTGATCTATCGAAGGTTAAGCCAAAGAATGACGTGTGTCTGTTGACTAAGGCAACTATGGAAAAGAGTTGGTTATGGCATAGACGACTATCTCATCTCAACTTTCGTTACATTCAAAAGCTAACGTTGGGTGATTTAGTTATAGGTCTACCAGTTTTGCAGTTTGAGAAAGACAACTTCTGTATTGCTTGTGAGAAGGGGAAGATAAAGCGAGCTCCTCATCCACCGAAACCCGAACCCAGCACACACAAACCTTTAGAAATCCTTCATATGGATCTCTGTGGTCCGATGAAGACTCAGAGTGTCAGTGCCAAATGATACGTGTTAGTCATTGTCGATGATTATTCGAGATATACATGGGTCAAGTTTCTTCGATCAAAAGATGAAACCCCTGACTTGATCATCTCCTTAATCAAACGGCTTCAAGTGAATCGTCAACAAACAGTTCAGACTGTCAGGTCAGATAATGGGACAGAGTTCAAAAACAAGACTCTTGATGATTTCTTTAAGTCATTAGGAATATCTCATCAATATTCTGCGGCTAGAACACCTCAGCAGAACGGAGTCGTTGAAAGACGAAACCGCACACTAGTTGAAGACGCCAGAACGATGCTGTCCTATGCTGATCTACCTCTGTTTCTGTGGGCTGAAGCTGTATTGACGACATGCTATACACAAAACCGTTCAATTATCCATCGACGGTTTGGTAAAACTCCATATGAACTGATTAACAATAGAAAACCTGTAATACACTACTTTCGTGTGTTTGGATGCAGGTGTGTTGTGCTGAACGACAAGGAAAACTTGAACAAATTCAGTCCAAAGGGTATTGAGGGCGTTCTCATCGGATACTCGCTCACGTCAAAAGCATACAGAGTCTATTTCAAATCGTCTAGAACCGTGAAGGAAAGCGTAAATGTCAGATTTGATGAAACTGAAGATTTGGTTTCTGTGCAAAATAGTACAGAACTCGCAATATCTGGAGTACTAGCATCTGGAAAAATTCATCCTATGGTGACTAGATCTTCAAACAAGGATCAAGCATCCACTTCTAACTCTAAACCTAATGATCTTGATTTTTTGTTTGAATATTTTTTATGATGATTTTTTCGGTAGTGATAAACCTACTTCATCTATATCTAACAGGAGCAATGTTGCCACACCACTAGTTAATGCAACATTGTCAGGGCCTACACTGGAACTGACTACTCCTTCATCTGGTGCAACAACTCCTGCTTCGTCTTCAAGTAACACGCATATGGCATCTCCACAAGCAACACAACATGTATCCACGAATGGTGCTTCTTCGTCAGGTACAACTTCTAACACCAATGGTGAGGATTCTGCAACTCAACGTGAGTCATCTTCTGAAGCAGAACCGGAGGCAGTTCTTGTTGACACTCCTGTCAATGAACCCGCCCGACAACCGGAACCTACCTTGACAATAGAGTTGAATTTAGATAAAGATCCTACCTTAGTGGATCCCAACTATGGTGCTATAATTGTCCATCCTCATGCTTCAAGATGGACTAAGAGTCACCCCATTGAACAAGTCATTGGTGACGTCTCCGAACCTGTAAAGACAAGATCTGCAACGGCTAATGAAGTCCTTTATGCGCTTTTTCTAAGTCAAGTTGAACCCACAACAGTTCGACAAGCCTTAGAAGATCCGGACTGGATCATTGCCATGCAAGATGAGCTGAATTCTTTTGAAGCATTGAACGTATGGCGATTAGTTCCTAGACCCAAAGGTAAAACAGTCATTGGTACAAAGTGGGTCCTGAATAATAAGAAAGATAAAGATGGGATTGTTGTGAGAAATAAAGCACGCCTTGTAGCCAAAGGGTATAGGCAACAAGAGGGTATCGACTACGATGAGACGTATGCACCGGTGGCTCGTTTAGAGGCAATTCGGATGTTTCTTGCATTTGCCGCTTTCAGAAACTTCACTGTCTATCAAATGGACGTGAAGACTGCTTTCCTGAACGGTATATTGAAAGAAGAAGTATATGTTTCTCAACCAGAGGGTTTTGTGGACAAAGATAAACCAGATCACGTCTACATACTTGACAAAGCTCTCTACGGTCTAAAGCAAGCCCCTCGCGCCTGGTATGAAATCTTATCTACCTACCTACTTGGTGCTGGCTTTCGAAAAGGTAAAATCGACACAACTCTCTTCACTCTGCATGAAAATGGTGAGATCCTTCTAGTACAAATTTACGTTGATGATATTATATTTGGTTCAACTGACCCTGGATTGTGTACTTGGTTCTCGGGTATAATGATGACCAGATTCCAGATGAGTATAATGGGAGAGATTAATTTCTTTCTTGGATTACAAGTCAAGCAATTCTCAATAGGTATCTTCATCAACCAGTCGAAGTATGTGTTTGACATCTTAAAGAAATTTAAGATGGAAAACTGTACCTTTATTGGTACACCTATGGCTCCTGGATCTAAAATAGGTCCGGATCCACTTGGTGAAGATGTAGATGTTAAGAATTACCGAGGTATGATAGGCTCATTAATGTACCTGACGGCAAGTCGTCCAGATATAATGTTTGCAACATGTCTCTGTGCAAGATTTCAGGCACAACCAAAGGTATCACATTGGAGTGCTGTTAAAAGAATCTTTCGATATTTGAAGGGGACACCGTACCTTGGTCTGTGGTATCCGAAGGGAACAGGATTCGAACTCACTGCATATTCTGATGCGGATCATGGAGGTAGTATGCTAGACCGGAAGAGCACATCCGGACATGTACAGTTTTTGGGTGATAAGCTAGTTAGTTGGTCATCGAGGAAACAAAACTGTGTTTCCACATCAACTGCGGAGGCAGAATATGTTGCTGCGGCCAGTTGCTGTTCACAAGTTCTGTGGATGAAGACTCAACTGATGGATTATGGCTTCAAGTATGAGAAGATCCCCATTTACTGTGATAGCAAGAGTGCAATTGCAATATCTGCTAATCCGGTCAAACATACAAAGACCAAACACATAGACATCAGGTATCATTTTATTAAAGATCATGTTGAAAAAGGTACGATTGAATTATACTTTGTCACAACTGAGTTTCAACTTGTCGATCTCTTTACGAAAGCCTTGGATGAAAAACGATTTAATTTCTTAGTATCCAAGCTCGGTATGTTGAACATGAAAGTTTAATATTCTATATTGATCATATAATGGATGGAAATATGTGTAGTTCAATCTAGTTATCTCTATCTAGATTGATACATACAAATTTTCATCGCATTCTATTCTCAATTTAAAATATTCTATTATCACGTCTTTGTTGTTTTTCATTGTTTATTCTCTTTGTTACTTTATATTTCTTGTTATGATATCTATGCCTGCATGAGGTGTGTTCATAGTCTCAGGGGGAGTACAAACTAATTAGTATGCACAAGAATAGGGGGAGTGTGCATTTCTGACTAAGATTGTAAGTGTTGATTTCTTGTGCTCCTTACTTGAAGATCACAAGGTATGTTCTCTAATATGTTTTTCAAACACAAACCCTTAGATGATGAAAATCAATTTTCTAAAACTTACTTGCATCATTTAAGGGGGAGTGAAAATGTTTTAATACCTTGCGTGCTTAATCAATTGAAGTTGGACATCTTCCAATGTGATAAAAAAAATTCAAAATTTTTTCAACTGAAAAATGTCCAAGATTTATTAAATCGCAACCCACACTTGCGTTTTCACATGTGAACAGTGAGATATCACAGCCTTCTATTGCGATATCTCAATGGGCTTAAGTTTTTTCAAATCGCAACAGTACACTGCGATTTAAGGGCATGAACAGTGCCATGTTGCAACCGTGTATTGCGACATGACATTGTGAACAGTAACATGTCGCAACCTTCTGTTGCGACATGATCAAATGCCAAATCGCAACTGTGTATTGCGACTTGACCATGTGAACAGTAACATGTCGCAACCTTCTGTTGCGACATGATCAATTGTCATCTCGCAGCTTGTTCACTGCGACTTGATGACACGTGGCAGGTCAAACCTTGGACCAATCATTTGCTGCCACGTGTCCCCGAATTCAAATCGTATAAAATCTAGGGTTTTAACTTTTCAACCATATCTCAACACAAAACCCTTATACCCTTTCAAAATATCTCTCAACTGACTTTTCAATTCAAGGTCGATTTCGTGTTTCTAGTCCGTGGATTCGTTTCAGATCATCACAAAGGTATCATCTTTTGATTTTTTGTTGCTTTTTGTCCATGAAATATGTGGTAGAAATCGATAATAGTGTGTTTAGGGTCGACATTTATTTGAATTTGCTTTAATCGATGCGTATGTGTGTTTGTTAGGTAGATTAAATGATTAGGGTTTATTCTCGGTGTGTTTGCGAGTCTAATGATATAGGTTTTAACATGTGTTGTGCGAAAAATAGAAAATCTGGGCTTGAACACTTAGGATTTTTTCAGTGTTCAAGCATGTCGCAACCAACTGGCATTCAAACCTTCAAGCATGTCGCAACCAGCTGGCATTCAAATCTTCATCCATGTCGCAATGGTCATACCTTCAAGCATATCGCAACCGTGTGTTGCGACAAGGACCATGTCGCAACCTTGTGTTGCGACAACCCCATGTCATTCTCTCACACTACGATATCGCAATTGCCTGCGATATGTCTTTTATGTTGATTGCGACTTGCCCAAGACTTACGAAATTTTTGGAAATTTTTTTAAGGCAAAATCCAATTTTGGCACTATTCTAAACTGTTAAGTGGTACAGATGGCTGATCATGACGGCAATGCTTCGGATGACAACACCATCATCCGCTCACATCGTTCATCACATCCGTCAGTCAATGCACATGATCTGGACGAAGAAATCTTTCCGAGTACAAATACGGTGCAATTTCTGCACAACAACCATCACCTAGATTTCGCGGTTCCTTTTGACTACAGAGTCATTCTCGAGATTCTTCGCGGTCACCCTTTACTGACTGCATTGACCAAAATTGAGCTTGTGCCCACAATCTACCTTAAACAATTCTGGAGTACACTGGAATACCATCCAACCGCCCGAGTACCACACTTTACTGCCAAACTTGACCACTTCGATGTCCGATTCACACTAAGGGGACTCAGACGATCACTAAATCTCCTGAGTGAGAATCTTCAGGATCCGGTTCCTGAATCTCAGCTCTATGATGACATCCGAATTTTGGGTTATCAACCTCCAGAGAATGCCCCACTTACTGGCTCATCCACCTTTCAACGGAACTACCTACCCAGAATATACTACTCCATATGCTCAATCTTCAACCGTTGTATGACCTCAAAGCATACTGGACTAGACAAGACAAACCTATCCACACTGCGCATGTTTCATGCATTCGTTTATAACCACAATATTGACTATGGCGTCTTGATATGGAATGAGATCGTTGAGCTTGTCGCGGATCAGTTAAAACCAAAGATGAGACGAAACTTCGTACCATTTCAGCGTTTCTTCCAGATCTTGATTCATCAAGCTATGGTAGACAACGATCAGATTCCAAGGCGAGAGAATCACCCCAGAGGCCCAAGCCAGTACATGCACTATCTAAGAATGGCCAAGCAGATCAACTTTGCACACATCGCCGTTCTACGTGAAGATCTACTTGCATATGCCGACCAACAGTCTGGGGTAGTTAGGCAATATAGGATAGATAATGCATTGATGGTCAATCCAGAACCGGAGGGACCTCCCCACGATGCAAACCCATTAGGAGGTGAGGGTACGAATGTCGAGGGGGTTCAGGAACAGGGGGATGTTCCTGAACGACGAGAGGTGAGGAGAACGAAAAGAAAGAGAGTTGGGAGAAGATTACGGACTGTTGGTCATGCATCCTCTTCCAGACGAGCTCAACTACCACCTCGACCTCCTCCCCAGATCTTTGATGATGATGTCTCATGGGATGAAGCTTATGCCGCTGCATCATCTCCTGATGATGATGCAGTCAATCAAGACGATGAGATAGAACCCTTCTTTCCTTCCTTTGACGATGATGATGACGATGATGACTCAGGTCATGACCCTTTGGTGAATTTGATTCCTAGACACATGGGAAATAGACCACGTGTTGTGAGTTCGGATGCTGATTCCACTCGGAACACCGAACTTCTCGACACTGCTACTGATGCTGCGGGTCCTTCATCTGTGAACGAAGAAGTAGAAAAACAAGTAGAAGTTGAAAAGGTAGTTAGTGGTGAGAATGAGGGGAGAAAAGAATTGAGTGAAGCTGTGAAAGAGTCAGATAAAGTTTTAACTACTGACTCTCCCCACACCGATCCAAGCCGGGTAGCCACATCTTCTACCAACGAGCGTACGTCGCCGTTGCGTATTGAACAAGCCGTGGTCCGCCCAGCCATGCATAGCACAGCCCCACTCAGCCACTCATCGGCATCTCAATTTGCCGATGTTTCATTTTCCACAGGGGATCAAGCTCAACTGCTATCGGCGATACAATCGGTATCTGCTGGTATTGAACCAGGTAGGCTCCCGCCCCGGCCACCGCCTTTTATTCCACGCACATTGAGTCTAGGACCATTTGGTAGAACATCCTTTCCTAGGACACAGTTGCTGGAACAACACCAAGTTGCGGGCTTTCGTGCCCCAACCGGAACACCCAGAGTGCGGCTGCCATTCGTTGGTGCCCCACGAGGACAGGGTGGAAGTCCTGTCATGGTCAACACTTTGCCAGCCATGAGCACAGGCAGTACGGTTGCTACAACCGCTACTTCAACCGGTAACCTAGGTGGTCCGGAAGTTAGCTCAATTTTCCCTACTTTTCCTCATGAACAGGTTGTACAGATGCTCGGGCCATATCCTCATTTTATTACTCTACCATTACTGGCTTCTGCACTATGTGCTATAGACAGATCGTACAAGCAATACCGTGCACACATGCAGAGATCAGTTGATCAGTTAGCATCTGAAGTCAGCCGTGCTATAAAAGGTAAACATGTTGCTGAATCATCATCCACTCCTCAAGAACAACCATCAGAAGCTCAACCAGACTTACAACATCCATCATCTATCCCACTACACCTTATACCTGAAGACCTACTTAAATCTGAGCTGTTATCCCGCCTTTTAGCCAAAAGCGACTCTAGTATATCTGAAGAAGTTGACTTAATTTCCTTACTTCGTCAACATACACCACCTCTAACCCAACCTCAATCTTCAACATCCACAGATACACAACTTCTTCTGACAACACAATTTCAGAAGCTAACCGACTCTGTGACAGACATGACGAATGCCTTGATGAATGGATTCACCACCATCAGTAACAGGCTCAGAGTTGTAGAAGACAGATGTGGTATTGAATCTGAAGTCTCTAAGAAAAGAAGACATGATGATCAGGATCCGCCTGGTCAACATGAGGGGGAGAAGAGAGCAGGGGTTGGAGAGTCTAGTGCTGCTGCTGCTACTGGCAATGTTAATGAATCAGAAGCTGGGGGAAATACAGGTGAAGGTGGAGCGGCGACTGATGTTGTTCAGAATGTTGATACAGAAATACTTGTTCTAGCAGATGTCATAGCTGGGGTTGAAAAGCCTGCAGCTGTTGACAATAGAACAGAGGAAGAAAGAATGGCAGATGAATTCGTACGAGATTATATCTACATTGATTCCGAGGAAGAACCAGAGCAGCTCAACTACAAGATTAAAGAAGAGATGATAGAAGCTCTGGATGAATTGGATTTTGACTTTGAAACTGGGGATCAGGATTTGGATATCGAGTCTGAAGATGATATTCCGACAGTGGTAGAAGATGCTCCGACACAGGTTGATTCTGCAGGTCCAATCTCAGACACTCCACAGTTAGAAGATGAAGCAGTTCCAAGCTTAGGTACTTTAGTTTCACAAACACCGTTTGTACCTGATGGAAAGATCAGAGATAAAGTACTTGAAGCAGAACTCAGTTTTTTCCAAGTTATTATTGATGCTGAACCAAGGTATGTAGCCACTGGAGAGAGAGTATCAATCCAAACTCCCTATCTAGAAACCTTGAGGAAAGAACTGTATGTACAACAGGTTCAAAAGATTAACTTGGAGAAGGTTTATGGGATTGAAGACTGGCCATCGCTGAAGAAGATCGAATTTCTATACGTCATGAAGAACAAAGACAAAGGATCAGAAGCTGTCAAGTCAGATAACATGATTATGAAGGTACTGAAAGTTGAATCTCAGAAGCTGTTTGATGTCTTCTATCCTGAGTTCACGGTTTTGAGATCAGATGGGTCTGAATGCGTATTTTCTGAAGCTGATTTCAAGAGTCTGAGACTGAATGATCTTCTAAGCCTTTACAACTGTCTTGCTGTCCATCCAGAGAAGAAGCGTCCAGAGTATAGAATTCAATACAGTGCTGCCTTTCGAAGTGTGAAGAAGTTTATGAAGAATATTCTGAAGTATTCTTACCTCACTGACTTTCAGATGGGTTTGGAATCTTTTCAAACTCATGTGAACTTAAAAAGACCAAACAAACGGTTATCTGATATTCAAGGTATCCCCGCCTACACTGTACTGAACAAGCCTGAGCTCGGGGTTGTTTACGTTGATACTGACTCAAAGAAAAGATTTATGAGAGTTATTGAGATCAACAAGTACTGTGAGGGTACTTTGAAGATTATTCTGTTTCACTTGGAAAGTAAGCTTCGTCTGGATGCGCGTGGAGAGGTAAAGCTCACTGTGAAAGAAAAGAACCTGATCAACGAAGTGTTGAAAGCCATCTCATACCGGAAAGACTACCGCCTTAAACTGCGAAGATTCGAGATCATCTTTGGTATTCGGAAGAAGAATGTGACCTCGGTGGACGTCTAAATCTTTGGCTCTACATTGGTACAAAGGGGGAGAATGTTAGTGCTTAAATGTTATTGTACCAAGTAGAGGGACTATTTATGTAATAGGGAAATTCTATACCCTAGGTATATATAGTTTGCTATTTTCCCTTTTGGGAATTAGGTCATTTCATCACACATAGTATCCACACACACTAGTATTTGCATTGCATTCACCTTGTGAGCTACTTTGATCTTATTGAATATAGAGATGGCTTCCTTTAATGCTTACATTGATTGATTACTTGTTCTGGGATCACAGAGGATGAACTCACCACTTAGGTTTTGATGAAAACCTAGAAACCTTAATTTTCTTGACATGCTAAAGTGTCAGTGTCACTCTCGCATGTCACTTTAGCCGAGAAGGTACCGAACACTGTTTTGGCCGTAACTTCTTCGTTTTAGCTCCGAAAAGAACCGTTGGACTCGTATTCGAATTCCCCATTCAACAAGACAATAAAATCTAGGATTTAATCCAAAATTCTATTTTTCTTATTTATCATAAAAGACTGATACCTTCCAAAAATCGGGGTGTTACAATCTTCCCAACCTTAAAGAGATTTCGTCCTCGAAATCTAGTTCCCTTACAGCCAAGGGCTAACCAATTCAACGCCGACCACGTTCCAATTGCTTTTAACTGAAATCTAAATTTTCTCCACACTGACTGCTAAGACAAACCTAAAGCAACTCTTACTAACCATGTCCTCCCAGGTACACTGTACTTATGTCCGGAAGAACACTTCATCCACTAGAGTAACTCCAGATCAGACAACTTTGGTTGTCTCCCAACCTTATATGTTCCATACTTCCCCGACGTCGGATCCCTACTCTAAATCAATATGTGTCCGCACACTCTTAAATTTCTCCAGTTCGTCCAAGGTTTGATTACATCTAAAACCAACGAACCTCCAATTCTAAGGTTCCGCTGCTGAACTAGCGCTTACCCCTAACGAATCCCATTAGACTCCAACACCGACGGTCGTCACTGATCCATAAATTACACCACTTCCAAAACACGTCTAATTACCAATCATCTAATCGACATATTCTTTTACCACGAGTTTCATCCCTCGAACATCTCCACGATTCTAAAGTCATTCCCCCACGATCTAAAGGGTCCTACGCGACCTTTATACAAACTGACAAACCCGCAACAAGGTTGCCGAAGTGAACGGTTACCATAAACATTAGCGACGACGAGACATGTAGGGTTAGCGACGGCGGCATGGTGGTGGTGGTGGCGACGGCGGAGTAAAGAGGAGACCCATGTTACTGCTCCTGATTTGAACTTCTAGGGTTAATAGTAGGAGGGAGATAGAGAGAGAATTAATCGAAAGAGAAAGAGAGAGAAAGACTATTGACTTTACTTATACCCAAAATGCCCTCACCTACCTCTCACCTTTACACAAATGAATTAAAATGTTCAATTAATTACATTAATGCCACCATTTTTTCTTAACCATAGATCAAATGAGTTAATGGCTTAGATTGAGTTTGTAGAGTTTCTAGGAATGCACTGGTTTGCAAAAGAAACCTCCCCTATATATATACCCGTTCCTTACTATTGTACCACATTTTTTCCACTACAGTTATCCGTGTGCTGCATGATGGGCTACCCCGTATTCAGATCAAATACAGAAGTACGAGCGACTTTTACTTGTTAATTGTACTACGGATAATGTTATTTTAGAATAATCGAATGTAATATAGATTATTTTATGTTCTATTTATATGTTAAATCACAATGTTTATGTTTTATTTTTATAATTATATAATTATAAAAAATTAGTAATATTTATATTTATAAATATTTATTTATTTTTAAATAAAACTAAAAAGTAAAAGAAAAAAAACATTTTTAAACTATATAATACAAATAAATACAAATATATAATACAAATAAATAAATAAAATAAAAAAAGAAAAGACAACAAAAAACCAAAAAAAAAGTAATCATGAGTTTAATGATTGGGGTGCAATTAACTGTTATATTAATTAAGATGGCATTTTCTATCTACACCCCCCCTGCACACATAGTGTGTGTGTGCACTGACACACCTTATGTGTGTGTGTGTGTGTATGTGTGTGTGTGCAGGGGGGTGGGTTTAGCACCACCCATTAAGATATATAAAGTCACGTTGAAAGTTCAACATGTCAGAATTAAAGTTTCTTGGTTCAGTGTATCATGCTCCAAAAATATTACAGTCTGAGGTCCTTGCGCCTACAAGACCCAAATATTCCAAGTCGACACATAAGATTTTGCGATAAAAGTTATCGCAACTAAGGTTTTGAAAAAAAAGTTGTGATAAACAGATTGCGAGAAGATTATCTTGCGACAAACATGAATTTGCGATAAAATATTGATGTTGCGATAAGATTTGAGGAACTCCGGCAACTGTTCACGTTTTTCCGGTGAAAACAACAGTTTTCGGCGAAACTTTCAGCACATGTATCTCGTTGTTTTCTGACTCTTTTTCGATTCCAAAACTTGCAGGATGTTCAAAATTAAAAAAACGAACGAATCTGTGATGGTTAGATCAAATAAAACACACTTAATCTTGAGTATCGATTTCCATCATCGTTAACACCTTCGATGAACACTACATGACCCAGAAAAACTCCAATCACTGATTTGATGATGTTTTTCAAATCTAGATGTTGCAAATCGATCGAAATCTGAAGATAAAATGATATGTGATAACAAAATCGTTCAAATCACACTTAAAAAGCGAAATCGATCAACAAAGTATGAACTATGTCGTAAACTCAGATCTGATTCAAGAGTACTCATTCCGGTGGTGTTTTTCAGATTTGATGACTGCAATCAGCTCGAAATTAGTAGAGATAACAATCTAAAATGATAAAAATCACTCAAACACATAAGATGAAACAATAATTTCATGAAAACTTTGAAGAACTACAATGAACAAAACTCACTGTTGATTTTTAATTTTCCAAAAATTATGATTTGTTGATGAAAAATGGTTTTGTAAATTGCAAATCGTTCCAATCAACAACTAAAATTGATCTATGAACTTGAATCAAATCAAACCTCAAACGATTTCTAGATTTTTGAAGATTTTCAATAAAATCTCAAAAACTCAAAAATTCTTCAATTTCTCAAAAATTGATAAAAAGTGATTGAATGATGCACAAATTCTTCTTTGCTAGGCTCTGATACCAATTGAGAGTAATCAGGTAACAAGATTAAACCATTAAAAACGCTTTAATTGAGATTGAGAATTGTAGAAGATGATGAATGAATAACAATTTCTCTCTCTTTGGAGGCCACTCCCTTTTCACACACACACACCTTGGTATACTATTCACAATCCCTACAATTGGGGTTTATATACCTTTGACCAAATCTAATTGATACTTGACTTTGAGTAATATTGACTAATTACAATTAGCCCTAAATCTTGGATACATTGTGTATTAACAATGGGTTTGAAGACTCCACTATCCAACGAATGTTTTTAAAAAAAAAAAGACCAATTGACCTTTAATTTTATGCATCTGATATGCGATTTAAAAACACATAAAACCATAAAATTATCATCGATGATGAAGAATAAAATTGAACATGAAACAAGATTATTCTTTCAAATTATCGGCTTCAAATTCGAAATGTTTGACATCACATCACACACAGTTACATATCTAGTACTTATTATTAATTAATCATTCGATTAAGGGTTCTCTTGTTGTTTGGGTGTGGTCTTGAATCATCTTAATTAGCGTTTTTCGATATCTCGTAATATTTCTTATGTAATACCGGTTTAACTTTCTCATACTTCAACAAATTTCATAACTATCTACAAACAAGGATGAATTAAGGATCCTTCAAAAGTCTTGTTAATATTTCAAAATTGATTTAATAGTTTTTCAAAAGAAAATTCTGAAAGGTTTCTTTCTCGAAAATGACTATAAATTAAGACCATTTCCTGGACCAAAAACCAATCTGATTTTGAAGAACATTATCCATCTTTTTATCTATATTTTTAATGACTTTCAATAATTTCAACAAAGAAGTAGAAAACGATATTTTAAACGTTATATTAATCAAGATAAAGTCACATTGAAAGTTCAACATGTTAGAATTAAAGTTTCTTGGTTCAGTGTATCATGCTCCAAAAATATTACAATTTGAGGTCCTTGCGCCTACAAAGTCGACACATAAGTCCAATCAATTGAATTATAACATCAAAATTGATTTGATGGTTCAATATGATATTCTTTTTCTCAAAAGTAGTTGTGATATATACTAGTTGAGTATCCGCGCAATGCGGCGGGATGCAATATTCAAATAAATGTAAGCAAAAATTGAAAATTATAAACATGTGTTTATAAAAGTAAACACATTCATAACAATTTTCATCGAGGTTGTTGCTGGAAGTCTTAAAGTCTTAAGTCTATATGTTTTATAAAGGTAGTAACTGAATTTTGGGTTGAATCATCATACGGTTTGGGTTTGGTTTATAACTGAAGTCTTTTATGTCTAAGTTTTTGTTTAAACAAAATAGAAATTACAATCATGCTTTAATCATATACTGTTGGAAATTTTAGTAAAAAATATGGGTTTTACTAAACTTTGGACGCATTTAAATATATATATTCGTTAAATATAATTAACTCTTAGTGGGTTTATGTTCTCCTATATGAGAGCTTCGAAACGATATATAATGCATCCAAAACGGAATATGTGTGAATGAGATATCGATGCTCAAAGTTGAGTAATTGGATGAAATTAGCAAAAACCAAGTTAGGTGTGGGATGGAGTCCCACATAGGAAGAGAGAGTAAATATTCTTTGGTTTATAAGCAAAGAAGTAGGAGGAGTTGACAAGCTCCTTGATGTGTTTTACTCCAACTCCTACCCTCGCGCAGGGGGGGTGCCGATTGACGATTTCGTAAGCTAAAATCGTCGAACTTGTGTGCGAGCGCGACCTGCGGACACGAATGCAGCTCCAAAATCTCGTGCTCACGCGGCTCGGTTTTGCTAAATATTCTTTTGACCAGTTTGAATTTTTGTTGAAACTGTATTTCGGATTTAATTAAGTATTTCTGTTTCGTTTTTCGTTATTTAATAATTAATCATGTGTATGATTAAAATACAGTAAAAACCTATATGTAGCAACCTGAGGGATTCGTTGCCCCAGGACAAGAAAACAAGGTTTGTAAACTTGCAAAGTCTTTGTATGGCCTAAAGCAAGCTCCAAAGCAATGGCATCAAAAGTTTGATCAAGCCATGTTAGAAAGCGGTTATAAAATAAGTGAGTGTGACAAATGTGTTTATATGAAAAACACCACTCATGGTTATGTCATCTTGTGTTTATATGTTGATGATATGCTTATCATTGGTAGTGATGACAAAATGCTAAAGTCCACGAAGGATATGTTGAAATCTAAGTTTGACATGAAAGACATGGGTTTAGCGGATGTGATTCTTGGGGTCAAGATCACAAGAACCCAAAATGGTCTGATGTTAAGTCAAACACATTACGTGGACAAGATTCTTGAGAAATTTAATAAAGGAGATACTAGTGTAGCTAGAACTCCGATTGACACTAGTCAACATCTATCTAAAAATCGAGGAGATAGTGTTGCACAAGTGGAATACTCAAGAATAATTGGCAGTCTGATGTATCTCATGAGTTGTACTAGACCTGACTTAGCATATGCAGTAAGCAGGCTAAGTAGGTATACTAGTAATCCCAGTTACGAACACTGGAAGAGCATCACTAGATTGTTAAGATATTTGAGATACACACGTGAGTATGGATTGCATTATGGAAGATATCTAGCTGTGATCGAAGGATACAGCGATGCAACTGGATATCTGACATAAAGGATTCCAGATCTACAAGTGGATTATGTGTTTACACTTGGAGGTGCGGCTATATCTTGGAAATCGTCCAAGCAAACTGTTATAGCTAGATCCACGATGGAATCTGAATTTATCGCCTTGGATAAATGTGGTGAAGAGGCAGAGTGGTTGCGTCAGTTTGTGGAAGATATTCCCGGATGGCCTAAGCCGGTAACGGCCATTTGTATACATTGTGATAGCCAATCGGCAATTGGTAGAGCTCAAAGTACAATGTATAATGGGAAGTCTAGACACATTAGACGTAGACATAATACGATACGACAATTACTCTCTACTGGAGTTATCACGATTGACTATGTGAAGTCAAAAGATAACATTGCAGATCCGCTTACGAAAGGCCTAAGTAGAGATTTAGTCTATAAGTCGTCAAGAGGAATGGGACTAAAGTCCTTGAATGAAAAATTCATGCAAAGGAAACCTTACCCAGAAGACGAACACGACTATGAGGAACACGACTATGAGGATATGACCTTGTTAGGAAGAGTCCTGTGTGAAAGGTATTGTCGTCTACATAAATGGTATTTCAGTTCAAAGACATCGAGTCTACTGACAACTAGGAGACTAAGTATGTTTCACAAGGGAAGGTTCAAAGGGTAACACCTACCTATCCTATGCAGGATTCGACTATTGGAATTTTCGTATGCATAGATCGATCTCCATTCATGTGGGGGATTGTTGGAAATTTTAGTAAAAAATATGGTTTTTACTAAACTTTGGACGCATTTAAATATATATATATATATATATATATATATATATTCGTTAAATATAATTAACTCTTAGTGGGTTTATGTTCTCCTATATGAGAGCTTCGAAACGATATATAATGCATCCAAAACGGAATATGTATGAATGAGATATCGATGCTCAAAGTTGAGTAATTGGATGAAATTAGCAAAAACCAAGTTAGGTGTGGGATGGAGTCCCACATAGGAAGAGAGAGTAAATATTCTTTGGTTTATAAGCAAAGAAGTGGGAGGAGTTGACAAGCTCCTTGATGTGTTTTACTCCAACTCCTACCCTCGCGCAGGGGGGGGGGGGTTGCCGATTGACGATTTCGTAAGCTAAAATCGTCGAATTTGTGTGCGAGCGCGACCTGCGGACACGAATGCAGCTCCAAAATCTCGTGCTCACGCAGCTCGGTTTTGCTAAATATTCTTTTGACCAGTTTGAATTTTTGTTGAAACTGAAACTGTATTTCGGACTTAATTTTCGTAATTAAGTATTTCGGTTACAGTTTTTAAATCCGAATTTATGTATGTCGGTTACAGTATTCATTTGTTATTATGGATTTCGGTTTCATTAACCGATTTATTAATGACGAATTGATGCTTGACAGTTTCAAAATCCCATATAAATAAGTGGTCTAGCTTTCATCCAAAGATACACAAGACAGTTCACGATTTCTAGAACTGATTTCTCTCTCGGTATTCTCTCCACACGAAACAGTAACCATTGCATACGAGTTCAACATTCCGGCGAACTTTTCAGGCGAGTGTCATCTCCGGCAGTTCCAAAAAGAACTGCTTACGCTGTTGTACCCTGGGAACAGACGGAAATTCTGTTTAAGGGAATCGTGTCCAACACGAGCCTCAGCGGTTCTCGTTTCTAGGAATTCGTTTCCTTTAATTTTTTGCTTCTTCTTATTTCTGTTTCGTTTTTCGTTATTTAATAATTAATCCTGTGTATGATTAAAATACAGTAAAATTACTAACATATACAATCATCACTCAAAATATTAGTATCTTTAAAAAATATATTTTTCAACAAAACTGAAATATGATCAATTTCACTTACATTTTGGTCAAGTAAGATGATATATAGTTTTTCTTGATTTTCATCTTCATAAACAAATTCAACTCGGACACATGAAAAGTTCCACCAAACATGAGGACATTGTAGTGCTGAAAAATGTTCAGCATACCACCCTAAATCCATTTCTACATATTAAATAAAATTATGAAAATCACAAAAAATCACATAATAAAATTGTTTTATCACTATTGTCACTTAATAAAAGAATCACCATATAAAAGAATCACTATATAATCACCAATTAATCCATCCATTATCAATCGAATGAAAACAAACGAAGCACAAGATGAAAAATGCAACATGGCACTCAAGATTTCATATGTTAAACTACAAATAAAACACTTTATTCTAAAATAACAAACAATTTTCAGGCATAACAACAAAAATGAATTGATTTTGATCATTTGAGTAAAACACAATACTACGTCTTATGCTCGACACGTTTTTAGTTTAATTCAATCGTTACAACAAACTTAATTGGTATTTCTATTTTTATTTTATAAAATTTTAAAATTTAAAGTTTTGAACACACCTCTCTCTCTCTCTCTATATATATATATATATATTTATCGATAGATATAAAATAAAACATTTTACACATAAAATTTATCCTTGATCAAACTTAAAATGTTGAAACAAAAACGAAAAGAAAAGAAAGCAGGCATACTATAAAAAACCCTTTCTTGTTATGTGTAGAGAGACTTGGTCCACGATTCCCACTAAAAAAGAATTGTGGTTTAAGCCAATGGAAGGAGTAATTCAGAGTAACCAACAAGAGATTCTGGATCATACAGATTTACTTCACTACCCACAATAACCCCCAACTTCTCCCATTTCTCTTCCACGCCTCAATAACACATCTCACAAACCCTAGAATTTCGGGGTTTAACATCTGATCATGAACAAATATCTTATCTTGAACTCAAATCGTTCCCATTGTTGCTTTGTTACAGTGAAATAGCACACAGTAGCGGTTTCTAGGGTTTAGGAATTCCTATGGCGATCTTAACCGTAATTACTCTTTAATTTGAGGATTTTTTGACTTGAGATTTTGGTTGTTGATCATGGCTAGACGACACGGATGGGAACTTCCTGCTCACACTTTTCAGGTAAAGATTTTGTGGTTAAGTTGCTTCTTCGATCTGTAATATGTGTGTGTTTCCTTTATTTTATGTAATGTGGGTTGGATTATAAGTGTTTTGCTAGAAAAATTTATGTATAATCATGGTTATTAGTTAGAGATTGTGGTTGGGTATCCACAGAAACAGCTTTTATGAAGATAGTTTATGAGATTTGACCAACTAATGACAATTTAAACACCCCTTAAACAGATGAGTTTCGTTGCACATTTTTGAAACCAAACAGAGTGATTAACTTTATGAACCATTGCATTTGCCTTTTTTTTAAATGTAAATTAGCTGTCTTTCTTGCACACATTCGATATCTTGCAACCTGAACGTGTTACTTTAATAGTTTTTTAGAGTTTAATTTGTGCTATAAGTTAAACCACATAGGTTGTGGCCTACTGGTCAAGGCCTTGGGGATATGGTGGAATATCCCAAAGCCGAGGGTTCGAATCCAGGCGTACACAACAATTGTGGCCACTAATGTTGGTGTTTTACGGTCATAATAATCAGGCTTCAAGATCGTCAGTTACCAAAATTCCAAATAGAAAGTTAGAAACCTGGTTCGATTACTTGTGTGGGATGTTCGGGAACAATTTTGATTGGAGTTGTATTCAACATGTACAACTGTATAATTATATAGTGAAATAAAATATACTTTTGCCTTTCAAAACATATTGAATAAGGTTAGTTCAGGTTCGGTTCGAAGCATAAGGTTTATTGTTAGATATGTTCTTTGTTGCATAGTGTTTTATTGTTAGATATGTTCTTTGTTTGGGTTTCGATTTGAGTAGATAGAATTGTTCCTGGTTCGATTACTTGTGTGGGATGTTCGGGAACAGTTTTGATTGGGGTTGTATTCAACATGTACAACTGTATAATTATATAGTGAAATAAAATATACTTTTGCCTTTCAAAAAAAAGTTAGCTTACACACAAATGCACTCAGAGGTTACTCGTAAGTTCTATTTTTGTTGAAATGCTATGTATTTGTGAAACGGGAGTAGTAGTGATGGTTTAGATTGTTCAAAAGTCAACAGATAGCTATTAAGTTTGGCATTATATATTGATTTTGTTGTTGGTACAGTAGAAGTCTGTTCAAGTGCAAGTAACAGATTCCTATAAAGTTTGGCATTATATATTGGAGATAGATGTTGATTTTTTTGGTATTACGGTGCAAAATATATTATCACTTAAGACTTTTATACTGCATTTCCCTTAAATTAGTATACCATGTTTTTCTATCTTATCTATACCGTTGTTGATATTTAATGATAAAAAGGGTCTAAGTTTACAAGTGACATCATGTAAACCAGATTCATCAGCCATTGCAGAAAGTTCCAACTATGAAACACCTGCCATGTATCTTTCCCTTTTCAAGAAATAATAGGCTTTATTTTAAAGTTATAAGAAAATTCTATGTTTGCCCAATATAACTCATGATATTTGGTTTGTTTGAATGACCATGAATGAATTGTTGTAAAATGAATCGTTTGTGGATCAGGTTGCTAGTCTTGGAGAGATTTTGGGACCAAGAGGACAGATGCCAAATCCTAAGGCTGGAACTGTTACAACCACTATACCTCAGGTAATAATTTTTGCTTTCATAACATAAAAAATTCATGTGACAGAATAATATGGCTATAATTAATTGAAACACTATTTAATAATAATAAGAGGATTCAATATGTTTCAAACAGTAAATATAATTCAATAAAGGACTCAATTCTAAATCACAATTCAAAGATAATTTGTTTAAACACATCCCCAATCGTGAATATATATATATATATATATATATAGATGTAAACAGAAATATGGAACAAAATTGAAAACTGTGATATAGTAAATTCAACAACAAATTTAATAAACAAAAGGCGTCCAGTTTATAAACATCTATATAGCGATTCAGAGGTTGCCCTTAATAGATGTAACGTCCCCGTTTTCCTTAACAGTCAAAGTCAAGAGATTAACAATTTAAATGACATAAAAGTGCTTGTCCTTACATCAATGCTAAAACATACTTAACAAAAACTTTAGCATTAACATTAATCATAAACAGCGGAAGTCTTTCTAAGCCACAGCCGAGCACTATCTAGACATATCAAGATCCAAAACTGGGAGCCTCGCGAGCTCCATCACCTCCATGCCGTCTCTAGTTCTACTTAGAAGAACTCGCTACACGCTTACCTGAAAATGGTTTAGTTTTGAAAGCGAGGGTTAGACCAAAAGGTCTAGTGAATTCCCTCCGAAAATAGCACATAAAAACATTTGGAAAACATTTATCAATGACCATAAATATCATCAAACATGGTACTGCACTGTGTAATGGACCACATAAACATATTGCGATCAGGGCCCCAGCAGACTCCCTTCTCGCCGCTTTGGAATCCCCACGGACTCCCCTCTACCGGATAGGAGGGAAACGGATTCCAACCCACCGGTCTATCATACATAACCAAGAGTCCTAAGACCCCGAGAACCTCTCTTTGATCCCACGGTGCAGGCCGACTCCACATAGTGTACACATACGTTCATGCAAACATGTAAAATGTATTACTCGAAAACATGCTAAACATTCCTTTTAATACAATAAGTGCATTCGTGGGAAACATGTAAATCAGTTCGTAAACGTTTCATGCTTAATAAGAACCATAATCAGTTAAAACATTTATCACTTGCGTTATAAAAAGGGTTTAGGGAACTCACCTTGATTGACGTACAATGCACTTCCTAAACACATTCAAGCTACACCCACAGAACACCTAAGGCAATAGATCCACATCAGATAAATAGCTCAAACCTGCTGTCCGGATACCTCTTTCCGGACACCACACCTTTCCAGACACCTACTTTTCCAGACACCTTACATTTCCGGACACCTTACTTATCCGGACACACTACTTATCCGGACACAAAGCTTATCCGGAGACTTCAACCACCCGGACACCTTCACGGGGCACTTACCCGGACACCCGCAACCTATCCGGACACCACCGAGCACCGGTGTCCGGAAAACGCGGCTGTTAGAACCCAGACTTATAAAAAGTGATCGTTAACCCGATTTTTGTCATTAGTTTGATTAGATATCTACTAGGGTTCATCCACTAACTCCAAATACCCAATTTAAACCATCATTACTCCCTTAAATCGGTTCATTTAGACAAACCCATAAAAACCCATTATAAAGGAAAAGAGGTGGAAACTCAAGGAATCAACAAGCATCAGTTCTTAAGAATCCATATCAACAAGAATAGAAGTACTACAATAATATGAAGAACGAATTTAGGATGTAATACCTTGCAATTTCTTCTTTGATTCTTCCCTTTTCTCTTGATTCCTTCCCCAAACCCTTCTTCCCTTCTTCTGCTCCCTTAGCCGCCAAATGCCAAACACAATTACTGATTTCTTATTCAACCCTAGGAAAATGTGCCTTTAAATACCTTCTCACAAAATTTCCATTTTGGCCCCTCCAAGTAAACTTCCATTTATTAGACAAATAGCACTAATCTTTCGATAACAACCAAGATGGCCACTTAACTTAACTTTACAATTCAAGCATGACAAACACTAAACTCCCATTCTTCTCAAAATAAAACCCGGTTGTTACAACACTCCCCCCTTAAAAGAATTATGTCCCCGGAATTCCTTATTGGAAGAGATGCGGATATCTCGACTTCATTTCCGATTCCAGCTCCCACGTAGCCTCCGGGCCCTCGTGGTGTCGCCATTGCACCCTATCCAGCTTAGTCTCCTTGTTCCGTGACTTTCTTACCTTAACATCCGTGATGGCTTCGGGTTCTTCTACAAAATTCAACCTTTCGTCCACCTTAATGTCATATAACGGAACCGCTTTTGTCACGTCGGCTAGACATTTTCTCAAGTTGGACACGTGAAACGCATTGTGGATACCTCGCAATTCTTCCGGTAGATCCAACCTGTACGCCACTTCTCCAACTCGTTCCGTAATCTCGAATGGTCCGATGTAACGTGGGCTTAGCTTCCCACGTTTTCCAAATCGTACCACTCCTTTCCAAGGAGACACCTTTAACAAGACATGATCTCCGACTTGAAATTCTATGTCTTTCCGTCTCTTATCCGCATAACTCTTCTGGCGGTCGCGAGCGACCTTCAGTCTTTCACGCACCTGGACTATCTTGTCAGAAGCCAGTTGCACTAACTCTGGCCCGGCTAACTGCCTTTCCCCGACTTCGTTCCAACATAATGGAGTTCGACATTTCCTACCATAGAGTGCCTCAAATGGCGCTGCCTTGATGCTCGAGTGATAGCTGTTAATGTAAGCGAACTCGATCAAGGGTAGATGCTTTTCCCAAGAGCCTTGGAAATCTAAAGCACAAGCTCTTAACATGTCTTCCAACGTTTGGATCGTCCTCTCACTCTGACCGTCGGTCTGAGGATGATATGCAGTACTCATCTTGATCTGCGATCCCATCTCTCTTTGAAAGATTCTCCAGAACTTGGAGGTAATTCTGCTATCTCGGTCAGACACTATCGACGTCGGCACCCCATGACGGGTTACGATCTCGTCGATGTACAACTTTGCTAACTGCTCCAACGAGTAAGACTCCCGTATAGGCAAAAAGTGTGCCGACTTCGTGAGCCGATCCACGATCACCCAAATGGCATCATAACCTTTTGGAGTTCTAGGCAAATGGGTAACGAAATCCATCGTGATCTGATCCCACTTCCACAACGGTATCTCTAACGACTGGAGCTTTCCGTATGGTCATTGGTGCTCGATCTTTACTCGTGAACACGTCATACATGTCTCTACAAGGTGAGCCACATCCTTCTTCATTCCGGGCCACCAGTAGTCTCGACGTAAATCTCCGTACATCTTGTTAGTCCCGGGGTGAATCGTGTACTTCGATTTATGAGCTTCTTCAAGGATCAGCTTTCGGAGTTCTCCAATTTTCGGAACCCAGATTCTCCCATTCAGACATTTCACCCCTCGACTATCTTCCACTAACATGGACGCTTGCCCTACCATTCTCTCTTTCTTAAGATTTCCGGTTTCGAGCGCTTCAACTTGGCATTTCTTTATTTCGGCTAACAGATTGAATGTGACCTCAGCCCTCATGGCCACAATCCTGGGGGTTTCACCTCGCTCCTTACGGCTCAAAGCGTCCGCCACTACGTTTGCCTTCCCCGGATGGTATTCGATCTTACAGTCGTAGTCGGTTAACAACTCAATCCATCTCCTTTGGTGCATATTCAACTCTTTTTGATCAAAGAGATGACATAAACTCTTGTGGTCCGTGAAGATCTGGCACTTCGTCCCATACAGGTAAAGCCGCTAAATCTTCAGGGCAAAAACCAGCGCCGCCAATTCTAAATCATGCGTAGGATAACGAGTCTCGTGATCCTTTAACTGCCGGGAGGCATAAGCGATCACCTTACCTCGTTGCATGAGTACGCAACCCAAGCCGAGCTTCGATGCGTTACTGAAGACCACGAAATCGCCCGAACCGTCCGGTAGAGACAACACCGGAGCGCTGCTCAACATCTCCTTCAACTTCTGAAATGCTTCTTCCTGTTTCTCTAACCAGACGAATTTGAAATTCTTCTTCGTTAAAGAGGTCAGGGGCGTGGCAATACACGAAAAGTCTTTGATGAACTTCCGGTAGTACCCCGCCAGCCCGAGGAAACTTCGAACTTCTGACAGATTCCTAGGTTGCTCCCAGTCTCGAATGGCTTCAATCTTCGCCGGATCAACCATGACCCCCGTCTCAGACACCACGTGCCCGAGGAACTGCACTTCACTCAGCCAAAACTCGCACTTGGAAAATTTCGCATACAACTTATCTTGCTTTAATAGCTCGAGAATTGTACGAAGGTGGCTTTCGTGCTCCCCTTCCGATCTTGAAAATATCAGGATGTCATCTATGAACACTATCACGAACTGGTCCAAATAAGGTTGGCATACCCTATTCATTAAGTCCATGAATGCTGCTGGGGCGTTGGTTAGCCCAAACGGCATCACCAGGAATTTGTAGTGTCCATACCTGGTCCGAAACGCAGTCTTCGGCACATCCTCCTCCCTCACCTTGAGTTGATGATATCCTGACCTCAGATCAATCTTGGAGAAGTAACTGGCTCCTTGTAACTGATCAAACAGGTCGTCGATTCTCGGAATTGGATACTTATTCTTGATCGTGACCTTGTTGAGTTCTCGGTTGTCTATGCACATTCGCATAGTACCGTCCTTCTTCTTCACGAAGAGCACAGGTGCTCCCCACGGAGATGTACTCAGTCTGACGAACCCCTTGTCTAATAACTCCTGCAACTGAGTCATCATTTTCTTCATTTCAGACGGAGCTAATCTATACGGTGCGCGAGCGATAGGTGCAGCTCCGGGCATCAAATCAATTCTGAACTCGGTCTGACGATCCGGAGGTAGACTTGTTAAGTCGTTCGGAAATACTTCCGGATACTCATTTACCACCCGCACATCACCCACCCCACGCTTCTCTTTCTTGACGTCCAACACGTACGCCAAGAACCCTTGACACCCCTTCCTCAAACATTTAGTAGCCCTAATCATGGAGATAAGACTAGTGGTTCTATTACGGCGATTCCCATAGATCACTACGGTATCTCCATCAGGTAACGAACCCTGATCAGTTTTTTATTGCAAACGATATTCGCATCATTCGCGGCCAACCAGTCCATACCCAACACCACGTCAAACTCTCCAATTTCCATGGGGTATAACTTCATAGGCACTAACCTCCCTTCTATCTCTATAACGCGACCCTCTACCACCTCCTGAACGTACACTAGACTATCATTGGCGGTTTCCACCTCTAGTGCCCTCTCCAAGCGTCTCGGCCTTACCCCCAAACATTTCATAAACACATGCGATACAAAAGAGCGATTCGCTCCCAAGTCAAACAACACTTTAGCACATAGAGAGTTTACCAGAAACGTACCTGCAACAACATCCGGTACATCCTCTGCCTCTTCAGCGGTTATGCGGAACGCACGTCCCTTTGGGCGCGCCGATTTTGCCCCTTTATCACCGCCTCTTCCCCCTTGGTGGCTCCCGTACTGAGCTGATCCATCCTTCTTCAACTGTGGAGAATCGTACCGTACGTGACCCACCGTCCCACACTAGTGACATGTTTTCCCCTTGGGACAATCCTTTGACATATGACCGGGCAACCCACACCGGTAGCATGAGTTGGAACCTACCATGCACTCTCCCCGGTGTACCTTGTTGCACTTACTACATGGTTTGCTGGTTGGACCCTTACTAGCACGGTTTTCTGGTCGGAACACTTTCCCCTTCCTGGAATCATTACTCGGCCCATCCCATTTACGTTTATCACCACCCTTCTCAGTCGTCTGACGATCCTTTTCCTTTTCGATCATCTCGGCCGCATTAATGGCCGCTTGAAAAGTAGTGGGGTTTCTTGTCAGAACTAGTTCTCGGATGCTGCTCTTCAATCCGTGAATGAAACGTTCCACCCGTCGTTCTTCTGTTGGCACATATAAGTCTGCGAAGCGAGATTTCTCGATAAACTTTGTAGTATTTTCTCGCACTGTCATACCTCCCTGATCCAACCCCAATAACTCTTCTTCCAATCTTTTCACTGCTGCGAGGGGACAGAACTGAGCTTTGAACCTGTCTACAAACGCTTCCTATAACATTCCCTTTGCCACTGCTGATCCCTTTCCCCCAGTCTCCGCATCCCACCAATAAACGACCTCGGATTTCAACATTGATAAGGCATACATCACCCTATCCCCATCAGCACACTTACACGTATCGAACACTAGCTCCATCTCTTTCACCCATTTCATTGCCATAACCGGATCACATTTGCCCTTGAAAGTAGGGGGCTTGCATGAGGCAAAGGCCTTGTAACTGCACCCTTTAGCTGCTAACTCATTCACCACTAGAGAAACTTCCTTTGAGTGACTCCCATTACCAGTCTCTACTGGGCTTGACAATTCTACACTCTCTCTGTTCTCGCTTGCTTCTTTGCTTCCCGAGGCTGACTCATTCTGTTTGGTCAGGAGAGCTTGCAGAGTCTCCTGAATTTTACCCAGTTCAGCAGCTAGGTTCTCTAGAGTGACAAATGTAGATCCGCGACCTCGACCCCGTCCCCTTGGCTGTGTTACCCTCCTTGCAGAAACTGAACTCCCCTGAAGAGAGTCTTCTTGACGAACGGGGGCTTCCACACTCCTCGTCCTTCTAGTTGCACGAGTCATTCTCAGGTTCGGGTCTCCCCCATCCCCGGCCACTTGGGTGGCGGCCCGGCGGGGTGTTCTTCCCCGACCCCTTCCACGACCCCTACCTCTTCCCCTTCCACGGGTAACAGTTGCCCTTGCCGGTTCCACTGGTCCATTCTCTAGTACCTCATCATCTTGATTCCTTGGCACGGCAGGTGCCGACCTACTCCTCAGGGTTCTTCCAGCCATTTCACTAACGCTGAAAGAAGACAATAATTAACGTTTGCTAGACATGACACAATAATCTTGCTATATAAGGTAAGTTTAAGCACGCACATGTACCTGTAAGTTCGTAGTTACACTGGCCAGGTGTAATCCCAAAGTTACCTTACACGTTTGTCCTTGGCACCTTATTTCCTAGCGCATTTATAGTGATCGTTCCTAGAGGAAATCCTACGTCTCGGCTGTGTTCCTCTTCTTACAGTTTAAGTTTAGGCCCTATTGGTCACCTAAATCCCTTAAACTAAGGCTCTGATACCATTTGTAACGTCCTCGTTTTCCTTAACAGTCAAAGTCAAGAGATTAACAATTTAAATGACATAAAAGTGCTTGTCCTTACATCAATGCTAAAACATACTTAACAAAAACTTTAGCGTTAACATTAATCATAAACAGCGGAAGTCTTTCTAAGCCACAGCCGAGCACTATCTAGACATATCAAGATCCAAAACTGGGAGCCTCGCGAGCTCCATCACCTCCATGCCGTCTCTAGTTCTACTTAGAAGAACTCGCTACACGCTTACCTGAAAATGGTTTAGTTTTGAAAGCGAGGGTTAGACCAAAAGGTCTAGTGAATTCCCTCCGAAAATAGCACATAAAAACATTTGGAAAACATTTATCAATGACCATAAATATCATCAAACATGTTACTGCATTGTGTAATGGACCATATAAACATATTGCGATCAGGGCCCCAGCAGACTCCCTTCTCGCCGCTTTGGAATCCCCACGGACTCCCCTCTACCGGATAGGAGGGAAACGGATTCCAACCCACCGGTCTATCATACATAACCAAGCGTCCTAAGACCCCGAGAACCTCTCTTTGATCCCACGGTGCAGGCCGACTCCACATAGTGTACACATACGTTCATGCAAACATGTAAAATGTATTACTCGAAAAATGCTAAACATTCCTTTTAATACAATAAGTGAATTCGTGGGAAACATGTAAATCAGTTCGTAAACGTTTCATGCTCAATAAGAACCATAATCAGTTAAAACATTTATCACTTGCGTTATAAAAAGGGTTTAGGGAACTCACCTTGATTGACGTACAATGCACTTCCTAAACACCTTCAAGCTACACCCACGGAACACCTAAGGCAATAGATCCACATCAGATAAATAGCTCAAACCTGCTGTCCGGATAACTCTTTCCGGACACCACACCTTTCCGGACACCTACTTTTCCGGATACCTTACATTTCCGGACACCTTACTTATCCGGACACACTACTTATCCGGACACAAAGCTTATCCGGAGACTTCAACCACCCAGACACCTTCACGGGGCACTTACCCGGACACCCGCAACCTATCCGGACACCACCGAGCACTGGTGTCTGGAAAACGCGGCTGTTCGAACCCAGTCTTATAAAAAGTGATCGTTAACCCGATTTTTGTCATTAGTTTGATTAGATATCTACTAGGGTTTATCCACTAACTCCAAATACCCAATTTAAACCATCATTACTCCCTTAAATCGGTTCATTTAGACAAACCCATAAAAACCCATTATAAAGGAAAAGAGGTGGAAACTCAAGGAATCAACAAGAATCAGTTCTTAAGAATCCATATCAACAAAAGAAGTACTACAATAATACGAAAAACGAATTTAGGATGTAATACCTTGCAATTTCTTCTTTGATTCTTCCCTTTTCTCTTGATTCCTTCCCCAAACCCTTCTTCCCTTCTTCTGCTCCCTTAGCCGCCAAATGCCAAACACAATTACTGATTTCTTATTCAACCCTAGGAAAATGTGCCTTTAAATACCTTCTCACAAAATTTCCATTTTGGCCCCTCCAAGTAAACTTCCATTTATTAGACAAATAGCACTAATCTTTCGATAACAACCAAGATGGCCACTTAACTTAACTTTACAATTCAAGCATGACAAACACTAAACTCCCATTCTTCTCAAAATAAAACCCGATTGTTACAACAGAACTTTTAAGAGGTAAACAAACAGCCCCGAATTATAAAGATAACAAACCCTCCATTGTTGATCTTCATTTTCATCTAGGGTTGATTGATTTCACAGAAAGAAACATAAATCAAGCAAGAATGATCTGGTTTTTATGGGATCTAAAGCTTTACTTTCAAGAAAAATATATATTTAATGATAAACAAAACAAACCCTCCATTGTTGATCTCCATTTTCATCTAGGGTTGATTGAATTCAGAGAAAGAAACATAAATTAATCAAGAAAGAACTGGTTTCTCTAATAATCCAAACTTTACTGTGATATAGTAAATTCAACAACAAAATTAATAAACAAAAGACGTCCAGTTTATTAAATTTGAAAATTAGAAATTATTCAAATTCCACACCTTTTGTATAGTAAATATAATTCGATAAAGGACTCAATTCTAAATCACAATTCAAAGATAATTTGTTTAAACACAGCCCCAATCGTGAATATATATATATATATATATATATATATAGATGTAAACAGAAATATGGAACAAAATTGAAAACTGTGATATAGTAAATTCAACAACAAATTTAATAAACAAAAGGCGTCCAGTTTATAAACATCTATATAGCGATTCAGAGGTTGCCCTTAATAGAACTTTTAAGAGGTAAACAAACAGCCCCTAATGATAAAGATAACAAACCCTCCATTGTTGATCTTCATTTTCATCTGGGGTTGATTGATTTCACAGAAAGAAACATAAATCAAGAAAGAATGATCTAGTTTTTTATGGGATCTAAAGCTTTACTTTCAAGAAAAATATATATTTAATGATAAACAAAACAAACCCTCCATTGTTGATCTCCATTTTCATCTGGGGTTGATTGAATTCAGAGAAAGAAACATAAATCAATCAAGAAAGAACTGGTTTCTCTAATAATCCAAACTTTACTGTGATAAAGTAAATTCAACAACAAATTTAATAAACAAAAGGCGTCCAGTTTGTTAAATTTGAAAATTAGAAATTATTCAAATTCCACACCTTTTGTATAGTAAATATAATTCGATAAAGGACTCAATTATAAATCACAATTCAAAGATAATTTGTTTAAACACAGCCCCAATCGTGAATATATATAGATAGATGTAAACAGAAATATGGAACAAAATTGAAAACTGTGATATATTAAATTCAACAACAAATTTAATAAACAAAAGGCGTCCAGTTTATTAAATTTGAAAATTAGAAATTATTCAAATTCCACACCTTTTGTATTTAAACAACTTCTAACTTTTAATAAAAGGAATTAGACAAATATATATATATATATATATATATATATACGGATGAATATATATATAGATGTAAACAGAAATATGGAACAAAATTGAAAACTATCATATAATAAATTCAACAACAAATTTAATCAACAAAAGGCGTCCAGTTTATTAAATTTGAAAACCACAATCACAATATTATAAGAAAGGAGTAGAAACAAAGTGTTCACTCTAGTGAACGAAAGCAAATAACGATTACATAAAATTAAAACCAACCTGTTTTCGTGAATTGGATCGTAAAGCCCTAAAAATCTTTCTCTTGGGGAAGAATACCCAAACCCTAAAGATTGGAATAAGGGTTTCAATAAAACGATAGAAAAATCAACAGCAAATAAATTAAAAAAAAATATCAACAACAACAAATAAATTAAAAAAATATCAACAGCAACAAATAAAATCAATACCCACACCTTGAGGAATAGAGAGGCCTGGAACTGTAATTGGAACTGGAATCCGATGCATGTATATATGGGGAGTTTGAGATTAGAGATAAGTTTGAGATTAGAGATAAGTTTAGAGAGGGGAAATGATCCGTGTGAGAGAGAGGGGTATAATATTAAGTTTAGAGATAATTATTAACATATTTTAGAGATAACTATTAATTTTCAGTTTTATTAAAAAATAATAAAAGAAAGCAGAATCAGCAGGAATTTAATTAATTTTAAAAAAAATGATGTAAGACTTTAAGCATTTAAGACATTTAGTCTATATGCTTTGTAAGATAGTATAGAATAATATGGCTATATTTAATTGAAACACTATTTAATAATAATAAGAGGATTCAATATGTTTCAAACAGTAAATATAATTCGATAAAGGACTCAATTCTAAATCACAATTCAAAGATAATTTGTTTAAACACAACCCCAATCGTGAATATATATATATATATATCTATATCTATATATATATATATATATATATATAGATGTAAACAGAAATATGGAACAAAATTGAAAACTGTGATATAGTAAATTCAACAACAAATTTAATAAACAAAAGGCGTCCACTTTATAAACATCTATATAGCAATTCAGAGGTTGCCCTTAATAGAACTTTTAAGAGGTAAACAAACAGCCCCTAATGATAAAGATAACAAACCCTCCATTGTTGATCTTCATTTTCATCTGGGGTTGATTGATTTCACAGAAATAAACATAAATCAAGCAAGAATGATCTGGTTTTTATGGGATCTAAAGCTTACTTTCAAGAAAAATATATATTTAATGATAAACAAAACAAACCCTTCACTGTTGATCTCCATTTTCATCTGGGGTTGATTGAATTCAGAGAAAGAAACAGAAATCAATCAAGAAAGAACTGGTTTCTCTAATAATCCAAACTCTACTGTGATATAGTAAATTAAACAACAAATTTAATAAACAAAAGGCGTCCAGTTTATTAAATTTGAAAATTAGAAATTATTCAAATTCCACACCTTTTGTATAGTAAATATAATTCGATAAAGGACTCAATTCTAAATCACAATTCAAAGATAATTTGTTTAAACACAACCCCAATCGTGAATATATATATATATATATATATATATATATATATATATATATATATATATATATATATATATATATATATATATATATATATATATATATATATGTAAACAGAAATATGGAACAAAATTGAAAACTGTGATATAGTAAATTCAACAACAAATTTAATAAACAAAAGGCGTCCAGTTTATAAACATCTATATAACGATTCAGAGGTTGCCCTTAATAGAACTTTTAAGAGGTAAACAAACAGCCCCTAATGATAAAGATAACAAACCCTCCATTGTTGATCTTCATTTTCATCTGGGGTTGATTGATTTTACAGAAAGAAACATAAATCAAGCAAGAATGATCTGGTTTTTATGGGATCTAAAGCTTTACTTTCAAGAAAAATATATATTTAATGATAAACAAAACAAACCCTCCATTGTTGATCTCCATTTTCATCTGGGGTTGATTGAATTCAGAGAAAGAAACAGAAATCAATCAAGAAGGAACTGGTTTCTCTAATAATCCAAACTTTACTGTGATATAGTAAATTCAACAACAAATTTAATAAACAAAAGGTGTCCAGTTTGTTAAATTTGAAAATTAGAAATTATTCAAATTCCACACCTTTTGTATAGTAAATATAATTCGATAAAGGACTCAATTATAAATCACAATTCAAAGATAATTTGTTTAAACACAACCCAATCGTGAATATATATATATATATATATATATATATATATATATATATATATATATATATATATATATATATATATATATAGATGTAAATAGAAATATGGAACAAAATTGAAAATTGTGATATAGTAAATTCAACAACAAATTTAATAAACAAAAGACGTCCAATTTATTAAATTTGAAAATTAGAAATTATTCAAATTCCACACCTTTTGTATTTAAACAACTTCTAACTTTTAATAAAAGGAATTAGACAAACACACACACACACACATATATATATATAGATGTAAACAGAAATATGGAACAAAATTGAAAACTGTGATATAGTAAATTCAACAACAAATTTAATCAACAAAAGGCGTCCAGTTTATTAAATTTGAAAACCACAATCTAGTGAACGAAAGCAAATAACGATTACAGAAAATTAAAACCAACCTGTTTTCGTGAATTGGATCGTAAAGCCCTACAAATCTTTCTCTTAGGGAAGAATACCCAAACCCTAAAGATTGGAAGAAGGGTTTCAATAAAACGATGGAAAAATCAACAGCAAATAAATTTAAAAAATATTAACAGCAGTAAATAAAAAAATATCAACTGCAGCAAATAAATTCAATACCCACACCTTGAGGAATAGAGAGGCCTGGAACTGTAATTGGAACTGGAATCCGATGCATGTATATATGGGGATTGGGGAGTTTGAGATTAGAGATAAGTTTAGAGAGGGGAAATGATCCGTGTGAGAGAGAGGGGTATAATATTAAGTTTAGAGATAATTATTAAGAGATTTTAGAGATAACTATTAATTTTCAGTTTTATTAAAAAATAATAAAAGAAAGCAGAATCAGCAGGAATTTAGTCTATATGCTTTATAAGATAGTATAGATATATGGTCATGGCTTAAGAAAATGAAATCGATCCATCTAGTTCGTTTATTTTATGTTTGAAAGTTCTAAGTCAAATTGAAGTTAACTGATAGTCAAACAATCTATATATATATATTAAAGGAAAACCCACAAATGATGATGTGACACAATGATAGAGTAGTATTCCTCTAAAAAAAATCTCATTGTTTTGAATTTTTTAAAATACTAATAAGTTAATGACTTTTCTACCCTTAAATGAAAATTTTGTATTTCATCATAAGAAGGGTTATTTGGTAATTTTATTTCCAATTTAATTAACTTTAACCTCAAACCATCCAACTTCCTATTTGCATTCATTTTAATTAATTCATCTCTCCATACAGAAATCGATGAATGATATGCAATAAGTAATATGATTTCAACTGGTCATCCCTTTCATTAATCTTTCAGAGAGAATTTGCAATACAGTGTTGAAAGTAAAAGAGATGATTAGCTTGTTTTTCCAAGCTAATCAACATTAAATACATTGGGCCCGTGGTTAACAAGCCCACCGCCCGTTCACTAATAAGCTCTATTTTAATCAAATACAGTTTAACCCTTGAACTTTAAATCAACATTAAAACCTGCTCTAACAATCTCCCCCTTTGATTTGAAGTTCGAGTTGGCGCTCTATATCTCTCCAATTGAAGACATATCTTTTGCGGAGCACGAAGTGTACCTCGAACAATCTGATGGCGCGGCGATAGTCGATGCGATCTTCAATCATTTCCAAGGCATTCCTAGCAGTTACTTCATTCGGATTCGGAACATAAGAATACCTTGGATTTTCAGACTCGTGCTGAATAATCTTTCGAAGAGCATCTCTGACCTTTAGGAGCGTGCCGTCGCAGAATCTTTCCACCTGACTGAAGCGCATAAATTTCTTCTCTTTTTGCTCGTTGAGGTAAACAATCCCGAATTCTGGTTCCAGAAGCATAGCGTTCTCGGGATACATGTTTAACTCAGGTGCTTTCAGATTCGGCTTGATCAGATTTACCTTTTTCGCCTTGTTCTCGATAGCCATTTGGAAGTCCGTTAGATAAGACATCATGATGGTGCGGACCAGGTATCGACGAACAGCTTCGAGTGCCTTTGTAATTTCTAGTGGTCGGATGGTTCTTGTACGTAAGTCTTTCAGAATAACCAGAAAGTCGAGTGGGCGGAGGTTCTTGAAATCAGCTTCTGAAAATTTCCATTCGTTCCCATCTTCACGTCGAACAATGAAAACTAGGTAGACGATTCTCCTAATACGTCTTGAATAGATACTGATTACCTCTGTGATTCGAAGTTTGGTTCTGACCTGGTTGACTGAAAGACACCGCTGCATTGTGCTGATATATCGGCGTTGAAATTATGGGTCAAGGTTGTAGATACTTAGACAGAAGGTCGGCTCGATCTGGCGAAGCTTGTGGACGAACAACTTTTTCAAAGATTCCTCCAGATGAGGGATTAGTACCATGATCTTCTCCTAACGGATTTGTTGCTGTTGAGGAGTAGGAGGAAGATCAGAAGCTGTCGTGGGAGGATTAGTTGTCGGAAGATCGGAAGTAGTAGACTCGGGTCTTGTTGATGGTGTTCCGGCGGGTTGAGCATAGTGAACGGGGGATGCTCCATATAAATTTTGGAGCAGGAACTGATCATAATCAATGTTGTCGTCCTCATCAGTGGGGAAGACCAAATTTACTTGGAGATTTACGGCACTGGCGGCTTTTTCGTACCATGCGTCTTCGGTCTCCGGGTTGGCTTTACAATCTGGATCTATCATATCCAGAATCGGCCTGTCTGATGAGTCAAAATTGAACAGTTTCTGTGTTGAACCCTCGGGCTTTTCAACCATCGGGTCTTCTTCATCTGAAATTTCCATATCTATAACCATGTCTGCTAGAGGCAACTCGGCTTCAGGTGCTTCTGTTGTAGTTGCCGCAGTTGGGGGTTCCTGTTGAACCACAGTTGTAGTTTCAGACTGGATCGGGGTGGCGGTCTTGGATAGACGTGGTCGCTTCTCCCCCTCACGGTGATCAGGATCATCCTGGTCATCGTGTTTCCGCTTCAGACCGCCCGCTTGACTCTTGCAGGTATCTTCGAGTGAGCGGACTCTCTCGGACAGCGTTGTGAGCGCTTGGTTGTAGGCCGTGAGAGTCGAGTCAATGGCGTCTAAGCGAGTGGTTATAGAAGAAGATGGAGCAGTGACCTGTGATCGGAGAACTGAGATCAGGTCTGCTTCAGTCGAGGCGGTTGTATCTGATTCCTGGAGCAGTTGGGCCAATAGCATCGTCTTTAAGGTATCCACCGAATAGATAGGTTGAGCAAATGTCGGTGGATGTGGTGGTGCGGTTTCGGCTTCAACGATCTTTGCTTTGCGTTTGATGGGTTTGGCGATCTCGTCGGTGACATGCTGTTCCAGTGCCTCGCGGACAGCCTTGAGGGTGCTGTCCAGGGACCCTTGCGACACAAAGTCGGGGTGAATAACTCCGGGACCACTTAGGGTACCCGTTGAGGCGTCTACCACAGGGGTAGAGCCACCTACGTTCACAGTTGGCCTGATGTTAGCTGTGGTAGGATTTCCCGCCGATCCTTGTGTTCCACCTAGAGGTGAAGACACTACGGTGGTTCCGGTCGAGTCACGAAGAGCCTCGACTTGGTGTTGTTCCCTTTCAAGTGTCCTAGCCAAAGATTGATTTATGTCAAGAGGCTCTAGACTCGATGGTGCACGAAATGAAGTCGAGACCGGGGGTTGCTGGTCTCTTGTTTCAACACCAGCACTCTCCGAGTGAGAGACCGGTGGAAGTTGTGCTATATCCCCGTGTGAGACTGAAACATCCGTCTTTTGAGAGACGGATGAGTGGCTGAGGAGGTCGTGCAAATGCTCCGCTGGGTCCACGGAGTCTTCTTCAATACCCCGTCCCAACAGATGAGACGGTGTAGTAGATGTGACTACCCGGATATCGCGTGGCTGGTTTCGCTCAGAAGCCTCGTTATCTTTACGGCTCAATCTTTCTTGGTTTGCGTTCGACCTTAACATCCTCCTTTTCACATGTTCTATGTCCCGGGGAAGGTCCATCCGGCGCTGGCTGGACCATGGGATTCCCTAACTCTCGTCTATATGCTATCATAGGTAGGGCTTTAGGTATATGCATAGATAGGGTATTATCTTGCTCCCCCTCAAAACATACATGGGGATTGACTTGCTCCCCTCGAAGTGAGATGTTGTTGATCTGCCATGGAATATCTGTAAGAGACCCAAAGTTAGTAAAGCGGACGGATAAACAAGTTCCAACGCGTACCTTTGCATTAAATGGCTCAATCTGAGACAGATGGAGGACTGGCAGTGATGAAACAGGTACTGAGTTGACAAAGCAGGGGTATCCGGATAAAGGATGGAAAAATATTCCGGACAAACCAAAGTATCCGGATAACATGTGTCCGGACAGCAAAGGTTTCCGGACATAGTAGGGATTCCGGATAGTCCTACCCGGATACCCATCTAGTCCGGAAAGTCATCCGGACTGATGGGTGTCCGGACACTTTTACACTTTAAAGAATGATTCCAGTTTTCAAAGATATGAAACCTATAGAATTTTGAGAAAATGGATCTCTCGCTCCCCCTCAAACTGAGAATGGGGAAAAACTTGCTCCCCCTCGGATAGTGCAATGGAGAGTACACATAAAAACTTTTAGGCATTGAAAGAAAAAAACACTGTGTCGCTCCCCCTCAAATGATGAGCATTAGATGACATGCTCCCCCTTAGAATGTGCGCGTAGAGTGAAGTGCACACGGGAGTATCCACACACAAAAAAACTTTTTAACATTTTTAAGAAAAAATGTGTGTGACGCTCCCCCTCAACAGTAGAGTAACATACCTGATAGCTGATTATGCTCCCCCTAAACATATGAGCAGCTTGTTAAAGCACAGGTATGGACAAACCTCACGTCTTCTTAATATTGTTCCTTGTAGATCGTGAGCAGCTCCCTCCTTGCGATCATGTGTGTGGAGCATCCAGTGTCTAAGGACCACACATGACCGTCCTGCAAAACAAGTTTAGCAGACCTTCGGTACCCAGATTTGCCTGGGTCCGGGAGGGTTAGGTTTGGCACCGTTCGGGGAAGCTTGCTTTGTCCCAGCTTTCCCGTTAGGTGTAGGATTTACACCGGTGGAGGGAACTGGTTTTGGCACTTGTTTCCTCTTCGGTGCAGAATTTACACCTTTAGGAGGAACAAATTTTGTAGCAGCTTTCCACCTGGGTGCCGGTCTAACCTCAGTGGGAGAAGCCCGTTTTGGAATGGGGTTGGTCTCCCGCTGTGGTTTAACCTCTGTTTGAGAACCCCATTGTTTATGATATTTTCTCTTGTTATTACGGGGTTTGTGTTTAGGTGTATGATTGTACATGTGATATGACCCAAACCAATCATTGTTATTGATATCATCAAAGTCATTCCAACCACAACTAGAACAGCATAAGCAATCATGCGATAATTGAATCAATTGCTGAATGGAGTAGAGCTTAATTGGAAAATTAACATCTCGTTTAACAAAATTATTCCTATGATTCCATTCGCAATTATGCTTATGCATCCTAGGATAGAAAACAGCGTTAAATGACTTCGATGCCTCTTTCTCAATAGATTCCCTACCTAGCCTCTTTGGTTTATCTTGTTTAGCGCGACCGGTTTTATCCGAAACAACAGGGACAGTGCAGTCAGTGACTTTTAAGGAGACAGGAATCTTAGTGTTGGTTGGCAAAGGTCCGGTCTCTTGCCTCGGCTGTGATTGCCTTTTAGAAACTGGTTTAGAAGTTGGTTTTGATTGAGAAATCTTGATCACGGCTGGGGCCTTTGTGTTAGAACATTGACCTTTTTGAAAATCGACCGTATGATTCACCACAGGAGATAAAAAATTAGTGTGACTTGGAAGAGGTTTGTCAAAGGGGAATGACTCAAACTCTTCATCACAGTTACCTTCGGAGTTCATGTACTCTGAAAAATCTATCTTTGGAAGTACTGGACTAGGATCAGGTGAGGAAGGCGAGGAACACTTTGTGCTTTCGGTTGTGTGCTCTGGGGAGTTCGGTGCGGAAGCGTATGAAAAATCAGAATTTAAATTCCTTTTAACACACTCATCTTGAGAAACTTCATTTTCTTGCAAAGAGATATTTCCTATAAAGGCTTTACACGAGGATGTGTCAGATGAGTTAAAGGAAAGTTCAGGTGAAAATTGCTTCGCAGTTTGGAGCAAGTCAAGCTGCACTTGGAGTTGACTATTTATCATATGCTCTTTCATCGTTTCTCTTGTCACCTTAGACAGTTTTGATGAGAGCGTATTGATTTCCCACTGAAATTTTTCCTTTTCCTCACTTGACACACCGTCGGATTTCTCAGATTTGAGTTTCTCAATCTCAGACATGAGCACTTTCTTTTCGTTTTGAAAAATAGACCTTTCTTTCTCAAACGACTCCTCCAACTCAACAATCTTTGCTTCCAAGATGAGAGGGGGAACATAGAGTTTAAACTCATCCGTCTCAGTCTTGGTTGCAGGTGCTAGATCCTCATCCTTTTTGGAGGAATCCTTGGGGCTAGCTACCTTGTAGGGGTCAAAGTAGTCATTGGAAAGGTACTTTTTGTCCTTTTGATACGAGTAGTTTAAAGGTTCATAACAAAATGGGAGTTGAATTCCTCGTTTGTGTGTGCGCTTATGTTCCTCGGTGTCCTCCTCTTTTTCGGGTTCAAGAGGACCAGTCTATTGAATTGCGTATTCTGGATACTTTTTATCTAATCCAAAACAAGCAAAATCATACAGAGTGGGTACATGCCATCTTCCCTTTTTCAAATAGTGTGGGTTATCATATCCGATTCCCCACTCTTTGTTAAAGTATGTGAACTCTTTAGGTTTATTCAGAAAGATGGTTTGATCAGTTTGACCCCTTTTGTGGAGTTTGTTTTCAAGATCAAGGATTTTAGTCACAAACTCCTTGTGTTGAATTTGAAGAGAAGAACATTGATAAACAATTTCTTCTTTCTCATTCAAGCACTTATCAAACTGAGACTGAAGATCAGATAACTTGGCCCTTAAGTCCTTAGGTGCTAATGAAAGATTTTTGCATTTGTCTTTTAGATTAGCATTTTCAGACTTATATTTTTCAGTTATTCTCTTTTGAACATCTAGCTTTTCAGATAGTGATCTAATCTCAAGCAGTTGTTCATTAGAGGTTGCCTTAAAGGAATCTACCCGTTCAGCAAGAGGTGTCATTCGGTCAGAAAGTTCTAAATAGATAGGTTTACATACCTGACACATCTTTGTCTTGTCTTCTTCAGCAGGAGACATCTTCAGTTGCACTGGAGTGATCGTCAGACGATTGTTCGATTCAAAGTGGAATAGTATCAAGGATACTTGAAAATTGAGGTTTCAGAAAGCTCCCGGATTGTGGAATCCGGGTGGTTTCCGGATAAGGAATCCGGAAAAACTGAGCTTACCGGGTGGAAGAAGTTTCCGAATAAAAGGAAGAGTCCGGATAACTTGAGTTGTCCGGTTAACCAAGGTTACCTGATGGCTTAAGTTACCGAATAGAAAACTGAAACAAAATGTTTCCGGATACACTGAAGTTTCCGGGTACAATGGATTGTCCGGATAAGATATGTCCGGAAACACTGGGTTTCCGGATACAAATGTTACCCGGATAGTATAAGGAATAGTGACTTACCCGGATTGCAGAACTTACCCGGAAAAATGAGGAGTCCGGATGGAATTGGAGATGTCCGGATGGATTTCACAAAAACGTCCGGACACTATCAACTTGTCCGGAAACCGCGGCTGGTTTATCCGGACTCTGCGGCTGTTAGCTAAAATCGATCGACTTTTCGATCAGGGTTGCCCAAAATTGATCCTGGAAGATTAGTAACAATGCAAAACACAAAAATAACACTAATCCAATCGATTTCAATGCAAAAACAACAAGTTTTGATGGTTAAAAATCGGATTTTTATCAAGAACACTACCAAAAACTTTTGATCTTAAATTGCTCAATTAAACACTCAAACGATCGAATTGGAATGCGAAAATTTGCAGAATTACTCACAAGTATAATGCTAACACAACCCAATAAACATAATTGAACAATTTAGCCAGAATCAGGATTTTGAAAATTCAAGATGAACACATACGGGAAAAGTCAAAATCTTACCAGAAATCACTAGAGAGGTTTTGAATCGAATGCGTCCGTCTGCTCTGATACCAATTGTTAAATCCAGATCCGTGCAACAATACAGAAATCGATGAATGATATGCAATAAGTAATATGATTTCAACTGGTCATCCCTTTCATTAATCTTTCAGAGAGAATTTGCAATACAATGTTGAAAGTAAAAGAGATGATTAGCTTGTTTTTCCAAGCTAATCAACATTAAATACATTGGGCCCGTAGTTAACAAGCCCACGGCCTGTTCACTAATAAGCTCTATTTTAATCAAATACAGTTTAACCCTTGAACTTTAAATCAACATTAAAACATGCTCTAACAGGTTTCAATAAAACGATGGAAAAATCAACAGCAAATAAATTTAAAAAAATATTAACAGCAGCAAATAAATTAAAAAAATATCAACTGCAACAAATAAATTCAATACCCACACCTTGAGGAATAGAGAGGCCTGGAACTGTAATTGGAATTGGAATCCGATGCATGTATATATGGGGATTGGGGAGTTTGAGATTAGAGATAAGTTTAGAGAGGGGAAATGATCTGTGTGAGAGAGAGGGGTATAATATTAAGTTTAGATATAATTATTAAGAGATTTTAGAGATAACTATTAATTTTCAGTTTTATTAAAAAATAATAAAAGAAAGCAGAATCAGCAGGAATTTAATTAATTTTAAAAAAAATGATTTAAGACTTTAAGACTTTAAGACTTTTAGTCTATATGCTTTATAAGATAGTATAGATACATGGTCATGGCTTAAGAAAATGAAATCGATCCATCTATTTCGTTTATTTTATGTTTGAAAGTTCTAAGTCAAATTGAAGTTAACTGATAGTCAAACAATCTATATATATATTAAAGGAAAACCCACAAATGATGATGTGGCACAATGATAAAGTAGTATTCCTCTAAAAAGAATTCTCATTGTTTTGAATTTTTTAAAATACTAATAAGTTAATGACTTTTCTACCCTTAAATGAAAATTTTGTATTTCATCATAAGAAGGGTTATTTGGTAATTTTATTTCCAATTTAATTAACTTTAACCTCAAACCATCCAACTTCCTATTTGCATTCATTTTAATTAATTCATCTCTCCATCTATTGATATCTCAAAAGGTAATTAAGTAGGATGATAATAGACATGATTTTTTTTTGGCTTCACAATGATAACAAAATTTTCCAAGTTAGATATGTCCTCAATTTTTTATGTATGAAATCATTTTTCTCTTTACATAAGTACATTTATATGATTGTTAATTGTAATTTTTATATGTGCAACATATTTCAGAATGTTTTAATAATTATGTTGCAAAACAAATATTATAAACTAAAAGGAAAAATTGGAAACACTAATTTGTGCATAACCCCAATAATTCACATGTATACAACCCCAATAAATGTATTGTCTTATATTAGATCTAATTAGTTGTCAATCATCAAATTGCATTTTATATTAACTTAGTATGGATCTTCTAACAATAAATTTTCGCTACCGTCCAACACAAATGTATAAATGAATGCGATAAGATATTAGCATGACATAATGAAAACATAGTATGCTCAAATCATGATTGTAGTTGAGTTTGGGTTATCCCACGTTGATAAGAAAGAAAAAATATTAAAAAATATAGTTGTGTATACAAAAGGAGGGCGATGCTTTAAAAACGTTATCAATGTAAAAATGTAAAGAAAGACTATGAGATATTAAAATGCCACAATGAGAATCTAGCAATCTCAAATCATGAATTGTCGTTGAGTTTTGGATTATCCAACATTGATAAGTATGAGAGATATAAATATGCAAATGAAGACTATAAAGTATTAACATGGCAAATGGGAATTTAGTATTATCAAATTATGGTTGAATTTGGTTATCACATATTGATGAGAACGAGAAATATTAGAAAATATAGTTGAATATATAAAAGGAGGGAGATGGCTTGAATATAGATTTCAGTATAAATGTATATAGAAATCATACGGAACTTTTCGTACTGGGTTAGCCAAACACTTCACATATTTTAGTATTTCACATGACATCAACAAATGATACAAATATTGGAAATTGATAGGTAGGGTAAAGGAGGGGGAATGTCTTCAAAATTAAAAAAAGGTGGTTGGCTAAAAATGCGACTTGCCATCAAAAATTGGGATTAAATGGTAATTTTGAAGCTATGCTATAAAAATATTTTATTAAAAAGTAACACCTTTCACTTTCCATTGATTAAATGTTCATTAGAATCAAATCAATACAATCATGAATATAAATATAAATACATAGAAATGAATGTGAAAGAAGTGTTGGCTATAAGATATCGAATGATACAATGAGATTTAGTATTTTCTCAAATAATAAATTGTAGTTGAGCTTTGTTTATGACACATTGACGATAAACTGAAATATTGTAAGAGATAATTGAGTATATGAAAGGAGGAGAGATGTCTTTGAATATTAGAAGGGTATTAACCAATGTATAATAAGAATTTAGCATTCTCAGGTTTTGAGTTGATTTGTAGTATCGTAATTCTTTTATATCTTACTTGACATGTGTTTTGATCATCGCGCAACGCGCGATGTCGAACACTAGTTCTTATAATTAAAATGGAGTTACAAGCAGTTATGTATAGAGGATTTGCAGGATTGAAAGCTATGATATTATTGAACAATTGTTGAGGTTTTTCTAAAGAGAATACAACAATTGAAAAGGAGAAATAATTGGCTAAGAATGTGCAATATCACAATCAATTAACTAAATATAAAAATACACATTAAATGGAATTTGAATGTAGGTTTGACTTTCCTTTTGCTTGAGGTATGGATTGATCCGTAATACGCAGGGCCGGTCCTGAGGTTTTTCATGCCCAGGGCGAAAAAGTTAAAAAGTGCCCCCACAACATAAAAAAACAAACGAAACACAAACATGCATTCTCGCGATGATTTTTATTAAAGATCAACTATTTTATCATAATAAATGATTGCTAAAAACTTATTTTCGATACCGAAAATAATAACTCATCTCTACATATCTTCACTCACAAATAGTCCGCAAATACGACTTTGACAACTTAATCTTATAACTACGTTTACACAAAAGCAAAATATAAAAAATTCTATAATGTAAAAAAATATAAAGTTATGTTGAACTTATAAATTTATGTAAAGAGAAATAATAAAAAATTAAATTAAATAAATATAAACTTATCTATATTATATTATAAAACATTTGAGACACTGTTAACAACAATTTTTTATGCATCAAATACTCTTTATTGGTATATTACTTAAAATCAAGATTACAAGTAAATGATACAGGAGTACAAGTTTTTAAAGCTGCATATTTGAATTCATATAACTAATTGTTAAACATAATTACATACATAATAAATATCTCATTTTAAAACATGATGATTATAAAAATATAATATAGATAATCGTTAAGTTCTAACAAGATACTTAAAACATAAATGTGTTATCGCTTCTCCAAAACCACACAAAACCACATTATAAAGTCGATAAAGAATAAAACAAAACATTAAAATCGACAAAACCTTATTTTAGAATAAAAATATCTAAATATATATTATAACATTAAAATATTTAAATATATTATAGCATAAACATAATAGTGGCGAGCTCTTTCTTTACCGGTTTTCCACATGATATTATAGGTTGGTTGGTCACTCTCACATAAGTGTATGTGAATAACCCCTACATATTTGATGCCCTCGATGTACTTGATGCCCAGGGCAACCGCCCTCACAGCCTTTGTTGGGAACTGAAGATATGCTAAGTATGGTTAGTACTGCCAGAACAACATTACTACTGCCAGTTCAAGGTTAGTACTGCTAGTTCAATGTTAGTGCTGCCAGAACAAAGTTACTACTGCTGGTACATGGTTAATGCTGCCTGAACAAAGTTAATACTGCTGGTATATTAATACTGCTGGAACATTATTAATACTGCTTATGTGAAGTTACTACTGCTAGACACAGTTACTACTGCAAGTCAAGGTTAGTACTGCTGGTGCATAATTGAATATCTGTTAGTACTGCTCATGATTAATATTGCTGGAGTGATGTTAATACTGCTGGAGATGAAATCGGTTAATACTGCTGAAGATTGTTAGTACTGCTCATGAAGAATGAAGGTTAATACTGCTGACTTGATAAGTTTGGTATGCGATACTTTTGGAGACAAAGAAGGAATTGATCAAGATATGTTTAACGAAGATTCAGAAGATCAATTTACTTTTGGTAGTTATCTTGTAATTATTTGTGTATAAATAGACTTCAATAGATAGCTATTAGATGTGGCGTGAGAGTTTCAATTTATACATTCTGCAAAAGATATTCTGAGAGAAGATATTGATTCAAGAGAGAATTAACCTCAAGGTTGAAGAACCCTATTTCTGGAGAAGTAGAAGTCGTTTTGTTGAGCCTGTTCAACAAGATTGAGGTTTGGTTGTTAATATTGTGATTCGAAACAGTGAATACAAAAAGTGGTGAATTTTCTGTTACATTGTTCTTGATTGTGAGAATTAAAGTTCTTTTCCGCAGATTCTTTAATTCTGAATTCTAAGTGTTTATTGTCTTGTTAGGATTCGATCCTGACAAGTGGTATCAGAGCGAGTGTTGCTTAGAATTCTACAGTCATTATGGAAAATTCTTTTGAATCAAACAGTACTCTTGTATCTAAAGTTCCCATGCTCAGACCCAATGAATTTGACATGTGGAAAATTAGAATCAAGCAGTACATTCTGCTTACTGATTATTCCATCTGGGATATCATTGAGAATGGTCCATGTGCTGAAGGAAGAACTGGACCAGATGGCAAAAGACCTCCTCCAAAGACTGATGCAGAGAGGAAAGTCAGACAGACAGAGATGAAGGCCTTAAGCACCCTGCTTTTGGCTATTCCCAATGAGTATCAGCATCAATTCCATCACTGCACTGATGCTCAGATTCTATGGAATGCTTTGGAGAAAAGATTTACTGGCACCAAAAGCACAAAGAGAAATCAAAAGGAAATTCTCAAGCAGCAGTATGAAAACTTTACTTCTACCAAGAATGAGTCCATGACTCAAACGTTTGATAGATTTAATAAGCTGATTGGAGAATTAGCCAATGTAGGAGTCAAGATGGAGGCTGATGATGTCAACAGGAAGTTCTTAAGATCATTGGGTGAAGAATGGACAATGTACACTGTGTCCTTCAGACAGAATGACCAACTGGAAGATAAGGAACTTGATGATCTGTACAATGATCTTAGAGTATTTGAATCAGAGGTTGAAGCCAAAAAGAAGCCCTCTGGATATGTTCATAATGCTGCACTTCTTTCATCATCACCTGATTGTACTGCTAACCATGATTCAGTTAATACTGCTGGTTCAGTTAGTGCTGCTGGTTCAGTCAATCAGGAAAAGTCCAAAGATACAGTACTAGAAGCTTTCTTTTCTAGTCATATAAATTCCTCTTTGATTAATGATGATTTAGAACAGGTTAATGCTGATGATCTTGAAGAGATGGATATAAAGTGGCAGATGGCTATGCTGTCTATGAGAGTGAAGAGATTCATTAAGAGGACAGGGAGAAACAATTTTTCCCAAAGAAGAGAGGATGGTGCTGGATTTGACAAATCCAAAGTTGAATGCTACAAGTGTCACAAGATGGGACACTTTGCCAGGGAATGCAGAGGAGGAACATATCACAACAGCCATCAACAAACTCAGGCTGGAAGTTCCAATCAAAACAGAAGCTCCATTCAAGCTCTTGTTTCTCAACAAGGAATGGGATTTGACTGGAGTGACCAAGCAGAAGAAGCCATCCAAAATCAAGCACTTATGGCTGAAGTTTCAGATCTTCCCACTGAGGTAAAATCTAATCTCTGTACTCAAGCTTGTATAGACACTGTTAAAAGGTATAGAGATCACAATCAGGGTATGTGTGATGATCTTAAAAGGTTAGAAAAGGATAGAAGAGACTATGTGTTGATTGTTGAGAGGTTTGAAGAACAGATTAGGGCCTTTCAAGCCAATGAACTTCAACACTCATATGATACTAACTACTGGAAGTGGGAAAAAGGTGGTCTGGAGTTCCAACTGAAAGAGTCTAGGGAAGAGTGTGAAAAATTAAAAGAAGAACTTAAGAAAGTTACAGCTGATGTTGAAAAGTTTTCAAAAGCTTCTAAAGCCATGGACACAACAATCAATGCTTAAGTCCATGGTAAGATGAAAACAGGCCTAGGGTATAATGCCACTCCCCCACCCTACAACAACAACTACATCCCTCCTAGGTCAGACCTTTTAGAAACATTGGATAGTAAGGACTTATCTGAAGAAGCCACTAGTGTAGACCCATTAGATGCAGTTGTTGTTGAAGATGGATCTGATGGGGAAGATTCTAAGAAGGACAGTGATGAGATCCCATTAGAAAATCACATCAAGACTAATGAGGAAGGTGGAAGTTCTTGGGATAGGAGTAAGGAGATGAAAAGGACTGTAAAAGGAAAGAAAGTTCATTACACACAGACCACAGTTGTGAACTCTAATACTTGTAAACAGTGTTCTTGCAGGAAATCTCAAGAGTATCAGCCCCAAAAACATGATAATAAGAGGGGAAATCAAAGGAACTGGAATAACCAGTGGGCACTAAGGCAAGGAGTTGATCTGCAAAAGATTAACAGACCAAAACCTTGCTTTATTTGTGGCAAACTGAATCATCTTGCCAAATACTGTTTCTTCAATCCTATTAACCAAAAGAGAAGTTTTCAAAGAAGTTATCAAAAACCTTCTGGCTATAGGAAACCTACAAGAACAAATGTGGCTAAGAAACAAGCTGAACCAAAAAGCCACATGAAGAAAAAGCCTGAAAAGGAATGTGTTACAATGTGGGTTACAAAAGGCACTAAAAATAATACTGCTGCTAGCAGTGTTAGTACTGCTAACACTGTTAGTACTTCTTCAAGAGTTAGTGCTGCTAGCAGTGTTAATACTGCTAGTAATTCTTCAAAAGTTAGTGCTGCTAGCAGTGTTAGTACTGCTAACACTGTTAGTACTTCTTCAAAAGTTAGTGCTGCTAGCAGTGTTAATACTGCTAGAAATTCTTCAAAAATTAGTGCTGCTAACACTGTTGGTACTTCCTATTCAGATAATACTGCTGCTAGCAGTGTTAACTCTGTTAATACTGCTTCTAGCAGTGTTAACTCTGTTAATACTGCTAACTCTGTTAGTACTGATAGTGCTGCTAACGATACTGCTGCTCCCAGTGTTAGTACTGCTAGCACTGTTAGTACTTCTGAGGTTAATACTGCTTCTAGTGCTGCTACACCAATCATATTGACAAAGTACTCCAGTACTGCAGTACCTAAGTTTGAAAATCTCATCAAAACGAAGTGCAAGTACCTTGATGAGCAAGGGAGACCCAAGACCACTTCGGCTTGGGTTCCCAATAAAACTAACTGATTTATCTTAATGTGCAGGGCAACCAACAGCTCAAAGGGAGGAGCATTTGGCATGTTGATAGTGGTTGCTCCAGGCACATGACAGGTAACATGGCCTGCCTCAAAAATTTCAAAAAGATCGATGGAGGACATGTTGCATTTGGGAATAATCCTGCTGGTGGAAAGATAAGTGGTAAGGGTGATGTTTCAAAAGGTAAGATGACCTTTGAAGATGTGTACTATGTTGAGCAATTGAGATACAACCTGTTAAGTGTATCACAGGTTTGTGACAAGAAGCATAGCATATTGTTTACTGATTCTGAATGTATTATCCTTGCTCCTGGATACAAAGTGGTTGATGAAAACATGATACTTCTGAGAACTCCTAGGAAGGATAATGTATATTGTTTAGATTTGGAAAGTGTTTCATCTGATTCATCCCTAAATTGTTTAGTTTCAAAAGCTTCTTTGGATGAATCATCACTTTGGCACAGAAGGATGTGTCACATGAACTTTAAAACAATGAATAAACTTGTTAAGAATAACCTTGTAAGAGGTTTGCCATCCAAAGTCTATTCATGTGATGATCATTGTGTTGCTTGTCTCAAAGGCAAACAACACAAAACTTCTCATAAGACCAAAGAGATAAACACTATCTCAAATCCTCTTCAACTGTTACATATGGATCTGTTTGGTCCTACTAATGTGATGAGTATTGGCAAGAAATCATACTGCTTAGTTATTGTTGATGATTATTCTAGATTTACTTGGGTATATTTTCTGAGAACTAAAGATGAGACAAGTGGACTGATCAAATCTTTTATTCTCAAAATTGAAAACCAATCAAATCAAAGAGTGAAAGTCATTAGATCAGATAATGGAACTGAGTTTAAAAATTTTGATCTAAACACCTTTTGTGAAGATAAAGGAATTGGAGACAATACAGTGCTCCTAGGACTCCACAACAAAATGGTGTTGTTGAGAGAAGGAATAGGACACTGATTGAGGCTGCTAGATCTCTGTTAGCTGATTCAAAGTTACCAATTACTTTTTGGGCAGAAGCAGTTAATACTGCCTGCTATGTTCAAAACAGAGTTTTAGTTGTAAAGCCTAAAAACAAGACACCTTATGAGCTTTTCCATAAAAAGAAACCATATATTGGATTTTTCAAACCATTTGGATGTCCTTGTACTATTCTCAATACCAAATCTCACTTAGGTAAGTTTGATAGCAAAGCAGATGATGGTTTTCTTGTTGGGTATTCATCTCAAAGTAAGGCCTATAGAGTTTTTAATACCTCTTCTAGAATAATTGAAGAAAGTGACAATGTCAAATGCAATGAGAACACACCAAATCCTATTGGTTCAGGTCCTAATTGGCTATTTGACATTGATTCACTCACTAATTCTTTGGGTTTCAGTAGTGATGTATATGCAGGACAAAGGGATACACCAACATCAGAACACAGAATTCAATCTGTGATATTTCCACTCCCTTCCATTGATCCTGTTGAATTCTGTGAACAACAAGAGGAGGCTGAACCTATTCAGAATGAAGAAGAGAGGAGAGCAGAGGAAAATCAGTCTTCAGGTCCAAATTCCAGAGAATCTGAGGTGACTGAAGAAGCAGAAACAAATCCAGAATTAAATGAGTCAAATCTGGATGAGAACATACAAGAGGAAGCTGGTCATCCAACAAGAACTCAGAAAAATCATCCTCCTGAGTTGGTGATTGGAGATATTGCATCTCCCATGATGACTAGAAAGCAAAGCAGACTCCAAGAGTTGCAAGAGCAGCAAAATACAGTTAATACTGTTCTTACTTGCTTTCTATCCCAGATTGAGCCCAAAAAGGCTTATGATGCTATGAAAGACCCAAGCTGGATAGAGGCAATGCAAGAGGAGCTGCTACAGTTCAAATTACAGGATGTTTGGGACTTGGTAGACCTTCCAAAAGGTCATAGAGCAATTGGCACCAAGTGGATTTTCAGGAACAAGAAGGATGACAGAGGGATTGTGATCAGAAACAAAGCTAGACTGGTTGCACAAGGGTACACTCAGGAAGAAGGAATAGATTATGAGGAAGTCTTTCCTCCTGTGGCAAGGATTGAAGCAATCAGGTTATTTCTAGCCTATGCCTCATACATGAAGTTCAAAGTGTACCAAATGGATGTCAAAAGTGCATTTCTGTATGGAAGTATTGAGGAAGAAGTATATGTCTGTCAACCCCCTGGATTTGAGAATCCATTGCACCCTGACAGAGTATACAAGTTGAAGAAGGCTCTTTATGGTTTGCATCAAGCCCCAAGAGCATGGTATGACACCCTGTCTACCTATCTCTTGAAAAATGACTTTGAAAGAGGAGTAATTGACAAAACCCTGTTTATCAAGAGGAGAAAGAAAGACACATTACTTGTTCAGATCTATGTGGATGACATCATCTTTGGATCCACCAATGATCAAATGTGTAAAGAGTTTGAGGAGTTAATGCACAAAAGCTTCAAGATGAGTTCCATGGGAGAACTTACTTTCTTTCTTGGGCTTCAGGTAAAACAAAGGAAAGATGGGATTTTTTTAGCCAATCCAAGTATGTGAAAGACATCCTGGACAAGTTTGGCTTAACAGACTCAAAGCCAGCAAGCACACCAATGGAAACACATAAACAGATCACTGCAGATCTTGAGGGGGAGGATGTGGATGTCCATCATTACAGATCAATGATTGGTTCACTCATGTATCTCACAGCCTCTAGACCTGACATTATGTTTCCAGTATGTGTATGTGCCATATTTCAGGTTTCTCCTAAGCAATCACACCTTCATGCAGTCAAGAGAATATTCAGATACTTAAAAGGGCAACCTAGATTAGGTCTCTGGTATCCTTATGAATCCTCTTTTGACTTGCTTGCATATTCAGATAGTGATTTGGGTGGAGCCAACATGGATAGGAAGTCTACTTCAGGTGGATGTCAGTTTTTGGGTACAAGACTTGTATCATGGCAGTGTAAGAAACAAACCACAGTGTCCTTATCCACTATAGAAGCTGAGTATATAGCTGCTGCAAGTTGCTGTTCTCAGGTTCTATGGATTCAGAATCAGATGCTGGACTATGGGGTAACCTTTCTTCACACTCCAATCTTCATTGACAATAACAGTGCCATTAGCATTGTTAACAATCCTGTCAAGCACTCAAAAACAAAGCACATAGAGATCAGGTATCACTTTATTAGAGACTGTAATGAAAAGAAATTGATTCAAGTTGCTAAAGTTCATACCAATGACCAGTTTGCAGATCTATTCACAAAGGCTTTTGATGTGGGTAGATTCAATTTCTTGGTAGCAAGTGTGGGCATGATCAACTTTGAATAAATTATTGATTTTCATTTTTTTTATATACCTGTATTTCTTTGAGAATTTGGATTTCTAACTAGCTTTCTCAGAACCTCAGTTTGCCTCAGAATGACAAGTGCTGCAAAATGTAAGTATCGTTTCTACTGCCAGTGCAGAGTTAATACTGCATGTGTAGTTAATACTGCGTCGTAGTTAATACTGCTTGGTAGTTAATACTTCTTGGTAGTTAATACTGCTCTGTCGTTAATACTGCATATGTAGTTAATACTGCTTGGTAGTTAATGCTGCTAGGTAGTTAATACTGCTTGGTAGTTAATGCTGCTAGGTAGTTAATACTGCTTGGTAGTTAATACTGCTTGGTAGTTAATACTGCTCGGTAGTTAATACTGCTGTGTAGTTAATACTGCCTTGCAGTTAATACTGCTCGGTAGTTAATACTGCTATGTCGTTAATACTGCTTTTGAAAATCTAGGGCAAATACTGCTATAAATACCCCTGGTTGCCCGCCAAAGTTCATAACGACTCTTCGCATTAACTTCTTCTTCTCTCTCTCGCTCTAACCCCTTCTCCCCAGAATCTTTGTGTTTTTCTTTCACGAATCCTCATGAATCATGGAGTTTGTTGATGAGCACAATGAAATAGCCATGCTTCAGAAGCCGAAACAAGCTGCGGGATTCCACGATATCGTCGATTTTCTTAAATCCTCACACATCTCCTATGCCCTAACGGTGAGCCCAACCATCTATATCGAACATCAGACGCAATTTTGGGAGCATGCCACTGTTAGTTTCGAAGAAGGGCAGAAAACCATTCGAACAAGGGTTTGTGATAAACCCTTGAAAGTCACAGAGGAGGTTATTCGCATCTCTCTTCACTTGGATGATGCCTCAGGTATAACCTCTCTATCTTCTGATGACCTATATTCGACTTTACAAAGAATGGGGTATGAAGGTCCCATTGGTGTTTTTAAATTCTACAAGTCAAAAATTTTCAACCAATGGAGATTTCTTGTTCATACCCTGATGCACTGTATTTCCAAGAAAACTACTGGATGGAGTGAGTTCAGCAGTCCCATTGCATATGCCTTGGTCTGCTTATCCACTGCCAGAAAGTACAATTTTTCAGCTATGATCTTTAATGATCTTGTATCAAACCTGGAATCCAAAAAGCGGTTTTATATGTATCCAAGGTTTGTTCAAGAAGTGATAACTAAGGAATTGACGGAATTACCTCAGTTTGATGAGGTATATGTACCAAAATCCCCTAAAGGGAAGGTTTTTTCAAATATGAAAAGACTTCCTAGGGACTCGGAAGGAGTTGACACACCATTGTTCTCTACAATGATGGTTGTGTCCCACACAAATGAAGGTATGGCATCAGGGTCAAGGCCCTCATTAGACACACCCACTAATGACCAATCCCAACCTTCCATCACAAAAGACATCCCTCAGTCCATTCTTGAAAGACCCACTCCCACAATAACCAAAAGGTTTGAAAGAAGAAAGGTACACAAGGTTCCTTCCCTTGATGTATCTCCTAAGAGCCCGAAGCCTTTAAGCCCTCTGTTGGAGCATTCTCCAATGGAGAATATCGAAAGGGAAACCACAGGGGTGTCTCCCAACCCCAAGAAGGTGCTCACTAAGGAGAAGGTTGAGCATGTGAGTCGCAAGGCTGCCACTACTTCTGCTAGCAAAGAGAAGGCCAGTGGTAAAATAACTAAGCCCTTCCTCACGGCAACTCAGGGTGAGAAATCATCCAGAGGTCCCAGGTGCCAAGAAACCAAGGGGGTAGGTAGTGCTTTTGCTAGGCAAGAGACACCTGCTAAAACTTCCAATGATCCTTTAAGGGAGGTAAAAACTCCTAAACAGGGTGAGGATAGATATACGTACGAGGAATTGATGGAAACTATTGCAAATATCAACATTGAGGTCATGGATCAGAAAAAGGAGATTGATGAACTCAAGAAAGTGGTCCTCTTTCAAAACTCACAGCTTGAGAAGCAAAGGAAGATGATCACTAAGTTGATGCACAGAAAGAAGAGAGCTCAATTTGTCCTTAGGAGAAGAAACCCTACCAATGATGCTTCCAAAAAGGGGGAGTCAGACTCAGATCTAAACATGGAGGATGCAAACATTGAGGGGGAGTATAAGGTTGAGGGGGAGACTGAGGAGGCTGCTGATCTTACAAAGGAAGCAGAAACAGAACCAGCAGCAGAAACGGTTACTGCTGCTGAAGTTGCAAAAGAAACTGAAAGTGAGAAGAAAGCAGAATCTGTTCCTACAGTAACTAAAGAAGAGATTGATGAAGAGATATATGGGATTGTGAAGGACAGTGTCGAAGCAGCAGTATTAAAGGTCATAAAAGAAGCAGTAACAGCTATAGCAGTAGAAATGGTTACTGCTGCTGAAAAACAAAAGGCAGCAGAAACTGTTAGTGCTGCTAAGAGCCACAAAGAAGAAACAGCTGAAACCACTCCTGAAGCTGTTAAATCTTTCAAAAGAACAAAGAGGCCAAGAACAAAGTCAATAGCCTCAAAGAAGAAAGATATAAAGAAGCCAAGGGTGGATCCAACTGTAGAAGAAGCACAGGTGGAAGCAGTTAAAGAGAAATCTAATCCAAAAGTTGCTGAAGAAGAAGTGGCAACTTCATCAGGTCAACCAAGCAATGTACAATCACAATCAAATGCTCAATGTGATTTGTATATTACTGTGGTTGATACTAATCCAATCAAGACTACACCATTGTCTTCCATGCCTCCTGAGATCATCTTCTGGGACACATTGAAAGATGGAAGAAAGGAGCTGATCAGAATCAAAAGGGCAGATGGAAAGTTTGAAGTTTGTCCTACTTGGGGAAAACTTATCAGAACATGCTCTAGATCTGACCTGGAAGAGATGTTCAAGGTGGGAATGAGGCTATATGGAAACATGCTGACAGAGCAAGGTATGTCTATCACAAAGATGGTTCTTGAATACTTGTGCTTAATGTTCAAACCAGAAGCAGTTCAGCATTTGATGGCAAGGAATTTTCAAGTCATTACCAACTGGATGCTCATTGAGAATTGTGGAGTGTATGTCATCTCTCTTGACAATACATTTCATGAATATTATTTGGTGGATGTTGTATACAAGCACAGCATGAAAAAATTGAAAGGAATGCTGCATGCTAAGTTGGTAAGTGACAAAGACTCTAAAATGGCAAGATACCTTGTAAAAAGGATCCTCAATCAAAGTCTGGGATTGGATCCAAATCTATGCGTTGATGACTAGGTTTTGTAAGCATCATCTGAAGAACTTAACTTCTCATCCTGAAAAGTCAAGTTAGGGGGATATTGTTGGGAACTGAAGATATGCTAAGTATGGTTAGTACTGCCAGAACAACATTACTACTGCCAGTTCAAGGTTAGTACTGCTAGTTCAATGTTAGTGCTGCCAGAACAAAGTTACTACTGCTGGTACATGGTTAATGCTGCCTGAACAAAGTTAATACTGCTGGTATATTAATACTGCTGGAACATTATTAATACTGCTTATGTGAAGTTACTACTGCTAGACACAGTTCCTACTGCAAGTCAAGGTTAGTACTGCTGGTGCATAATTGAATATCTGTTAGTACTGCTCATGATTAATACTGCTGGAGTGATGTTAATACTGCTGGAGATGAAATCGGTTAATACTGCTGAAGATTGTTAGTACTGCTCATGAAGAATGAAGGTTAATACTGCTGACTTGATAAGTTTGGTATGCGATACTTTTGGAGACAAAGAAGGAATTGATCAAGATATGTTTAACGAAGATTCAGAAGATCAATTTACTTTTGGTAGTTATCTTGTAATTATTTGTGTATAAATAGACTTCAATAGATAGCTATTAGATGTGACGTGAGAGTTTCAATTTATACATTCTGCAAAAGATATTCTGAGAGAAGATATTGATTCAAGAGAGAATTAACCTAAAGGTTGAAGAACCCTATTTCTAGAGAAGTAGAAGTCGTCTTGTTGAGCCTGTTCAACAAGATTGAGGTTTGGTTGTTAATATTGTGATTCGAAACAGTGAATACAAAAAGTGGTGAATTTTCTGTTACATTGTTCTTGATTGTGAGAATTAAAGTTCTTTTCCGCAGATTCTTTAATTCTGAATTCTAAGTGTTTATTGTCTTGTTAAGATTCGATCCTGACAGCCTTGCCTTAGGGTCGGGCCTGGTAATACGCCCCCGCGAGATGGAGGATCCGTCGGAGACTCCAATCTTGGATCAAAGAAGAAGAAATGGTCCTCGACCAAGTGGTTTTGTGAGGACATCGGCTAGTTGGTCCGCTGAATGTACGTGTTGAACTCGAAGAGAGCCATCAGTCACCTTTTCACGCACAAAGTGGTAGTCCAAGGCAACATGTTTCATGCGTGAGTGGTATACCGGGTTTGCACAAAGATAGGTGGCACCTTCATTGTCACAAAGGAGAGTGGGAGGACCCGAAACAGATACGCCTAGTTCAAGAAGTAGGTTCTGCACCCACGCTAATTCCGCCGCCGCATTTGCCAAGGCTTTGTACTCGACCTCGGTTGAAGAACGGGAGACCGATTTTTGGCGCGCGGACCGCCAAGAGATAATGTTGGACCCGAGATAAAGTATATAAGCAGTTGTAGATCGTCCTCCATTAGACACACCGCCCCAATCAGAGTCCGAGAAGGCTCTTAGATCAAGTGGAGAGCCACGTTTGAGATACAAACCGTGATGAATGGTTCCTTTTAAGTAACACAGTACTCTTTTTAATGTTTGCCGGTGAAGTTGACTAGGCGAGTGCATAAACTGAGACAACTTATTAACCGCAAAAGACACATCCGGGCTAGTGAACGCAAGGTATTGTAGAGAGCCTACTAATTGGCGATAGGGTGTCAGGTGAACCATCTGTGGGAGATAACGGATCGGAAGAGCTTAGAGGAGTGACAACCGGCTTTGCACCATCCATTTTGAACTTGGTCAGCAGGTTTTGGATGTGTTGGTGTTGGGATAGAAACAAACCATTGGAAGTGGAAATAACCTCTATACCAAGGAAGTGATGTAGCATGCCGAGATCTTTAATAGAGAACCTTTGTGCTAAGGCATCAATAATCTTTTGAAGAAAGTGATTGTTGTTTCCTGTCAGAACAATGTCATCCACATAGACTAGAAAGTAGCAAGTCAAGTGACCATGGTTATAAATGAACAATGCGGGGTCTGCTAGTGACTTTTGAAAGCCAAAGGCTGAGAAGAAACTTTGTAAGTTCAATGTACCAGGTGCGTGGTGCTTGTTTTAATCCGTAAAGAGACTTATGAAGCTTACAAACGTGGTTGGGTAAATCCGGGTTGACATACCCGGGAGGTTGGGTCATGTAAACTTCTTCCTGTAAGTGACCATGCAAAAACGCGTTGTTGACATCAAGTTGTCTTAAGGGCCAATGTTTTGACAAGGCAATGGACAATACGGTATTAATGGTGATCGGCTTTGTGACGGGACTAAACGTGTCAAAGTAATCTTTACCACATTGTTGATGAAAACCTTTTGCGACTAGGCGAGCCTTATATTTATCTATCGAGTCGTCTGGTTTTCGTTTGACTCGAAATACCCATTTGCAACCAATCGGTTTGTGGGAATGAGGAGATACAAGTTCCCACGTGCCATTCATGATTAGGGAATTGAATTCAAGGTCCATCGCACTACGCCACTGAGGATCTTTTAAGGCCTGGGTGTGGGTAGTTGGTTCAACAGTTGACGGAACAGGATAGAGAGTGGATGTATTGATAAGGTTGGGGTTGAAGTATTTGGGGTCAGGTTTGCTAGTTCGAGGAGGTAAAGGTGTAGGAGAAGCGTCGGACGAGGAATGGTTGGGAGTGGACGGTGAGGAAATAGAAGATTGGGATGAAGGAGATGGATGAGGTGAGGTAATGGGGCTGTCAGGTGGGTTCGGTTGAGAGGGAGTTGAGGTAAGAGAAGGTAACTCTTGTAACACCCCGAAAATTGAAAAAACGGGATTGGGACTTGCGGACGTCCGCATGGACCAAGGGCCGGACGTCCGCGATGTGCTGAAGTCCGCGGGTCATCCGCGGAAGCAACAGAGAAAAAATGGGAATTCGGATCAGGTTGAGCCGGACGTCCGCGATGCATCTGATGAAGTATTTTGTGTTTTTAAGATCCCTTCCCCTCTCTCTCTCTCTCCACATTTCATTTCCAAACCCCAACTTAACCCTTTCTCTCTCTCTAAGTCGGTTCCTCCCCAAGAAAACCCTAAAATCCAACCTCTTCTTCTTCATCTTCTTCACCCAAACTAAACCCATGTCCACCATTGTTGAAGGTATGCAAGCTTGGAGCTTTTGTTGGAGACTAGGAGCTTTTCTCTAAGGATTCAAGTGATAAAGTTAATATCTCTCTACCCAAAAGCTAGGTTTTTGTGGTTTTCATCTTCTCTTCCATTATGGGTTTTATTGATGTAATTTTGGGTATGCTTTGTCAAGGAAACCTTCTTCTTCTTCATCCATAAAATTAGGGTTTTGATATAAGTGGGTATTTTGGTGTAAAATGGTTGGAGAATGATGCTACATGGTTACATCTAAACTTTGATGGTTGGAAACTTATGGATCTAGGTTTTGGAGGATTTGGCTTGATGGTGCAAGTTTCTTCAAAGGAGCTTACGTTTGGGGAGAATCTAGATTTAGCCTAAATCTAGCAAGGTGAGTTCAAGTTGATTTGTGAAAACTTTGTACATGCCAAAAATGTTATTTTTCCAAGTATTTGTGTGTTTTACTTGAAATTATCAATTGTTGGGTTATTTGATGAGTTTAACCCTTTTCGAAGTGTTTACCTTTATAAGGTTGTAAAACACCCATATTTGGGATGTTTGGATATTTTGATGTGTAGAAATCATAATATGTCCTTAAAAGATTTATTGCTCAAAATGAAGTTTATTTGATGGTTAAATCATATTGGCGTAATTGATTTTATAAACCAATTGGGAAAATGCACATTTTAGTGTCATGAGTCATTTTGAGAATTATAAGGGTATGAGTCCTTTTGGGAAAACCCTTTTGTTTAACCCGTGTCGAGTTTTGGGTTAATGATGATTTTGTGGTACTTGTTTACCTAAACGATGTTCAAGTGCATTTTATGCTATGATGACCGCTATTTATGGGTCTAATGAGTTTTTAGCATTTTGCTCGGTTTTGACTTTGAGAAAGTCTTGGGGACATTTTGTCTAGTTTTGATGACTCAATGTGGGGTCTTAATTATGGTTTGCATCATATCACATATTATTGCGCATTATTGATATTTACATGCCCTGGTGCGTTAGTCATTCCAGGATGGGCATATTATTATAGACTGTGTTGCATTGGATCCATAGGCACGTAAGTCAGTCTTTATTTGATGGTCTATTGGGTGTCGCGGGATTTGACCGGGCCCCATGTTTTATGACCTTTACTTTTCAAGGGTACACTAGGAGGGTTGAGTCCGGTTGAGCTGTCGGGTTGATTGACGGTCGTTTATTGACCTTCGCCATGTCGGGGCAATGCCATGGTTGTATCGCCGCTTGTGTCGAGCCTTTGGTGGTATTCTTAGTAATATTCCGCTAAGGTCAGCTGTCTCTTTGGTTGTGTCTTGAAAGGCGTCGTATGGGACACTTGGGCTTTTATGCAGTGAAGTGTCGTACGATTAACATTGTTTGAGTGATATACTTTCGTGTTCCTCCACTCTCAATGGATACGGGTCTCCCCCATCGTTGGCCAACCTTACTTGAGACTGTAATATGTCCATGTTTTATTATTGTTGGTCTTATACGATTGACTGCTATTTGATGACTTTAATATTGGATTCCCCTCCATGTATATTAGAGTTTAAATGAAGCAGGTCATTTCCATATTTATGGTATTTGGACTTCATTACATTTTACGTTCGTGTGAGTATTGGTTCATATCATGTTTTCGATGAAGTATTATATTTAAATGGATTGTTCTAAAAGGGTTCAAACCGATTTCAAATCCCGAATTGCACCAACAGTGCACATCAATGTTCAAAACATAAAAATTTCCACGCACTCTAGGTTTAGGCAATTAATTTTCCAAAATCCTCATCACGGAGCATTTTCATCAAAAGTTTCGCACTCGCAATATGAAACGTTAAAACGTCAATGCTTAAAAGTTTATTCGTTAAAAATACCCAAAATACACATTTTCTCTAAAACCAAAAAGGTTTACAATTTTCCGAAAGGTTCATTGAATCAAAATTGACCAAATGTCAACGACTCACACATTCGTGTTTTCAAAATGTAATGTATTGTGAACTATGCATGATCCCCACAACACTAAAGCATACTTTGACCAAAAGACCTTCATTTATACAATGAGTTAATAAAACATTTTCATTCACGATTCGTTTATCAAAGTGTTGAGAAGTAATGGTTACCAAGCTATGCATACTCCTAGGTCGATATAATGCATTTACATGAAATGTTAATAAAACAATCAACTGACCGAAAACGCAATAAGCAATTGCTATGAAATACTATCAAGGTGTCCTTTCATGCATTACTTATGTTACGATATAAATCAATCCATACACTAAACAAGTTGCAACCAAATGTGCTAACACAAATTTTTGAAAGAGAAATCATGCGACACCAAAGTTTCAAAACTCGTCCCTTCTGGTCGTCTTATGGCATAAAATAATATTTCTCAACAAAGCCCGAGTGGGACAAAATGCCCAACATAACTCATAAATTCTCACATAAATAAATGGAGTATGCACATTGTGAAATTTCACTCACATGACACAAAATGTCGTAAAACAAAACTCCATGAAATTCAATGGGCTCAATGATCTCAAGTCAATAAAATGGCACCAAACATTTTGCTTCCAAAAGTCGAATTGCAATAAGCAAAATCATGACTAAAACGCCAAAATTCCAAAAATCCCCTTCTTGTTGTAATACCATATAAACAACATTGATCAACTGTGATCCCAAAAACAAGTAATCAATCAATGAACATCAAATTGGCCATCTCTATATTCAATAATCTCCAAATAGCTCACAATACAATGAAGAACAAATTACTTGTGTGTGTGGCTAGTGTGTGATAGATGACCTAATTAGGAAGGCTAGAGAAAGCAAACATTATATACCTAGGGTAAACTATGACTCTATTACATATATGGCCCCTCTACTTAGTACAATAACATTTAAGCACTAACATTCTCCCCCTTTGTACAAGTAGAGGCAAAGAAATCAGACGTCCACCGGGGTCACATTCTTCTTTCGAATACCAAAGATGATCTCGAATCTTCGTAGTTCAAGGTGGTAGTCTTTCCGGTGGGAGAAGGATTCAATCACTTGGTTGATCAAGTTCTTTTCTTTCTCAGTGAGTTTTACCTCTCCACGCGCATCCAGACGAAGTTTACTTTCCAAGTGAACCAGAATAATCTTCAAAGTACCCTCACAGTACTTGTTGATCTCAATAACTCTCATAAATCTTTTCTTTGAGTCAGTATCAACGTAAACAACCCCGAGCTCAGGCTTGTTCAGTACAGTGTAGGCGGGGATACCTTGAATATCAGATAAGCGTCTGTTTGGTCTTTTTAAGTTCACATGAATTTGAAAAGATTCCAAACCCATCTGAAAGTCAGTGAGGTATGAATACTTCAGAATATTCTTCATAAACTTCCTCACACTTTGGTAAGCAGTACTGTATGTTATTCTCTTCTCTGGATGGTTCTTCTCTAGATGGACGGCAATGAGGTTGTAAAGACATAGAAGATCATTCAGCTTCAGACTCTTGAAGTCATCCTCAGAGAATACACATTCAGTACCATCTGATCTCAAAACGGTGAATTCAGGATAAAATACATCATGTAGTTTTAGAGATTCAACCTTCAGCAGCTTCATAATCATATTGTCTGATTTGACAGCACTTGATCCTCTGTCTTTGTTTCTCATAACGTACAGAAACTCGATCCTCCTCAGTGACGGCCATTCTTCAACCCCATATACTTTCTCCAAGTTGATCCGCTGAACATCCCGTACATATAATTCTTTCCTCAGGGTCTCTAGATACGGAGTCATGATTGCTACTCTTTCTCCAGTGGCCACGTACCTCGATTCAGCATCAATGACAGTTTGATAGAAACGGAGTTCTGCCTCAAGTACTCGATCTCTGATCTTACCATCCGGTATAAACGGTGCATGTGGAGTTGAAGTATCTGAACTTGGACCTGCAGTTTCTATCAGTGGTGGAGCATCATCTTCAGATTCGATTTCCATAACCTGATCCCTAGTGGTATCTAATTCATCATCCAAAGCATCAACCATTTCTTCTTTTATCTTGTGGCTCAAACGCTCTGGCTCTTCCTCAGAATCAATATAGATCATCTCGATAAGCATATCATCAGCCATCCGCACATCTGCCGTTCTATTGTCAACAGCCGAAGGCTTTTCAACCCCGGTTAAGACATCAGCTAGAACAAGTATTTCTGTATCAATAGTCTGTACCACATCAGTCGCCGTTCCACCTTCACCTGTATTTCCCCCAGCTTCAGGTTCATTAACATTACCAGTAGAAGCAGCAGCACTAGACTCTCCAACCCCTGCTCTCTTCTCCCCCTCATGTTGTGCATATGATCAGTTCTATAACTCCCCCTGAAATCAAGAACATACCTTTCGTGCAGATACAGATATCATAACAGATCAAAGATAAGACAATTAAGAAATGAGAAAAGAAGAACGAATTGAAAAAAAAAATACTTATAATACAATGAGAATATGACAATTTAATTAACATATATTAAAAATAGAATATGATGAAAATTTTGGTGTATTAATCTAGAAGCAAAATCTAGATTAAGATACAAACATTTCCATCTATTATATATTTAATATATGAAATTTAAACTTTCATATTAAGCATGTTGAGCTTGGATACGAGAAAATTGAAACGTTTTTCATCCAAGGCTTTGGTAAAAATATCGGCAAGCTGATACTCAGTTGTAACAAAATATAATTCAACTGTTCCTTTCTCAACATGATCTTTTATGAAATGATACCTGATGTCGATGTGTTTGGTTTTGGTATGCTGGACAGGATTAGCAGATATAGCGATAGCACTCTTACTGTCGCAGTAAATGGGGATCTTCTCGTATTTATACCCATAGTCCATGAGTTGGGTCTTCATCCAAAGAACTTGTGAACAACAACTCGCCGCGGCAACGTATTCTGCTTCTGCGGTTGAAGTTGAAACACAATTTTGTTTCTTTGATGACCAACTCACAAGCTTGTCACCCAAAAACTAAACATGCCTAGAAGTACTCTTTTTGTCCAACATGCTTCCTCCATGATCAGCATCTGAATATGCCGAGAGTTCGAAGCCAGTTCCCTTGGGATACCACAGTGCAAGGTACGGAGTGCCTTTCAAGTACCGAAAGATTCTTTTGACGGCTCCGAGGTGTGACATTTTAGGATTGGCTTGAAATCTAGCACAGAGACAAGTCGAAAACATTATATCTGGACGACTAGCGGTTAGGTACATTAGAGACCCGATCATTCCTCTATAAAGCTTGACATCAGCATCAATACTATCTGGATCTGGACCTAACTTAGATACAGAAGCCATAGGCGTACCGATCGACGTACAATTTTCCATCTTGAATTTCTTCAAGATGTCAAACACATACTTCGACTGGTTGATAAAGATACCAGTTGAAAATTGTTTAACTTGTAATCCGAGAAAGAAATTAATCTCTCCCATCATACTCATTTGGAATTGAGTCATCATAATGCCCGAAAACCAAGTACAAAGTCCAGGGTTAGTCGAACCAAAAATAATATCATCAACGTAAATCTGAACTAAAAGAATATCACCTCCTTTGCGTAAAGTAAATAAAGTTGTGTCGATTTTACCTTTCACAAAGCCAGAGTTTAGTAGAGAGGTAGATAACTTTTCATACCAGGCACGAGGGGCTTGCTTGAGACCATAGAGGGCTTTGTCAAGAATGTAGACATGATCTGGATGTTTTTTGTCCACAAAGTCTTCTGGTTGAGACACATACACTTCTTCCTTAAGGACACCGTTCAAGAAAGCAGTCTTCACGTCCATTTGATAGACGGTGAAGTTCTTGAAAGCGGCATACGCAAGAAACATCCGAATTGCCTCAAGACGAGCAACCGGTGCGTACGTCTCGTCATAATCTATCCCTTCCTATTGCCTATACCCTTTCGCTACCAAACGAGCCTTGTTTCTCACAATTACTCCGTCTTCATCTTTCTTGTTCTTTAGGACCCACTTGGTACCGATAACTGTCTTACCTTTGGGTCGCGGAACTAGTCTCCACACTTTCAGAGCTTCGAACTGATTCAGTTCTTCTTGCATCGCAATCAACCAATCAGGATCTTCTAAGGCTTGTTGAACTGTTGAGGGTTCAACCTGGCTTAAGAAGAGTGCGTATAAAACTTCATTTGCGGTTGCGGAAGCGGATCTTGTCTTGACTGGTTCAGATACATCAAAAATCACCTGATCAATTGGGTGACTACGTGTCCACTTAGTAGAGTGTGGATGGAGAGATACATCACCTTCATTGGGGTCTACAAGTGAGGGATCCTTATCAAAGTTTAACTCAATCGTCAGCGTCGGTTCCGGATGTGAGACGGGTTGCTTGTCAGGATTGACAATCGGTATAGTCTCGGGAACTGATTTGGTTGATCTTTCAGGAATAGTGTTGTTACCCTGATCACTGAAAATTGAAGTTGTTCCAGATTAAGAGGCACCACTTGTAGATGCATGTAATCTTGCGTGTGGAGATGTCGTTGTTGTGTTCCTTGGAGAAGTTACAGGAGTAGTTGTACCAGTATTCGGTGTAGTCAGTACTGGTGAAGGGCCTGACATAGTAGTTTGTACTGGTGGTGTTTCAACTTCGATCCTGTTGTTTACAGATGCAGAGGATTTATCAGTGTTAAAATAGTCATCATAAAAGTGTTCAAACAAAACATCAAGTTCACTTGGATTAGAGTTAGAAGTGGAAGCTTGATCCTTGATTGAAGATCTAGTCATCATTGGACGGATTTGTCCAGATGCTAGAATTTCTTATATTGCGGGTTCTATACTGTTTTGCACAGAAGCCATTGCTTCATATTCATCAAACTTGACATTTATGCTTTCTGTCACAGTTCTGGAAGACTTGAGGAAGATTCTGTATGCTTTTGATGTAAGCGAGTATCCGATGAAGAAACCCTCAACACCTTTAGGACTGAATTTTTTCAGGTTATCCTTATCGTTCAGCACAATACACCTGCATCCAAAAACACGAAAGTAGTGTATCACATGTTTCCTATTATTAATTAACTCATATGGAGTTTTATCAAACCGTCGATGAATGATTGAGCGGTTTTGTGTATAGCATGTCGTTGCAACAGCTTCAGCCCATAGGGATAATGGTAGATCAGCGTAGGACAGCATCGTTCTTCCGGCCTCAACCAGTGTGCGATTTCGTCTTTCAACAACTCCATTCTGTTGAGGTGTTCTCGCCGCAGAATATTGATGGGTTATTCCTAAAGACTTGAAGAAGTCATCGAGAGTCTTGTTCTTGAACTCCGTCCCATTATCTGATCTAACAGTCTGAACTGTTTGTTGGCGATTCACTTGAAGTTGTTTGATTAACGAGATGATCAAGTCTGGTGTTTCGTCTTTTGAGCGTAGGAACTTGACCCATGTGTATCTCGAATAATCATCGACAATTACTAACACATAACGTTTGGCATGAATACTTTGAGTCTTCATCGGACCACATAGATCCATATGAAGAATTTCCAAAGCTTGTCTTGTGCTGGGTTCGGGTTTCGGTGGATGAGGAGCACGCTTCATCTTCCCCTTCTCACAAGCAATACAGAAATTATCTTTCTCAAATGTCAGAACCGGTAGACCTATGACTAAATCACCCAACGTCAACTTTTGAATGTAACGAAAGTTGAGATGAGATAGTCGTCTATGCCATAACCAACTTTTCTCTAACGTCGCTTTTGACATCAAACATACATCAGTCTTGGGCTTGAGTGTTGATAGATCAATGGTGTACAGATTAGATTTCCTAGAACCAACCAGAAGCTTATCTCCTCCGTCGGTAAGAACAGCACAACGGGTCTTCTTGAAATGGACTTCTAGGTCTTTATCACAAAATTGACCTATACTAAACAAGTTGTGTCCTAAGCCCTCGACGTAATTGACTTTTGTTATTCTCACATTATCTTTTACAATATCCCCATAACCCAAAATTGAAGCATATTGATCATTTCCAAACTTCACTTTTCCACAATCTTGTTCTACAAAATTAACTAGCAGCTCTTTTCTTTCAGTCATGTGTTTTGAGCAGCCTGAATCTAAATACCATACATGACTGGGCTGCAAAATGGAAATTAAACGGTTTTAGGTACCCATTGCCAATCGGGTCCTTTCGGGTTAGTAGGCTTGGATTTAACGTTTTGCTTTCTATAACCGGTTTTAATATAAGCATTTGAATAAAACCAATGATTATAGTCAGACATGCAGATAAAATCATCCACACCACAAGAAGCACAACAAATTTGATCTCGTGCCAAATTAATCAGTTGTCGCATTGAATAAACCTTGTAAGGAACTACAAGTTTTCGTCTATTGCCAACCTCATAATTAATAACATTCGAAACAAAATTGTCTTTCTTGGAATTTAAAACATTTAAAGTAAAGTGGGATGATTTGATCTGGGCCACATCCTGTGTGGACTCCTTTATTCTCCACTCAAGACGCGTGTTGTTTCTCAAATTATGATCTGAAAAACCAGACAAATAAGAGTTGTAAGCTTTTGAATATTGAGTCTGACAAGAATTACCACGCTTCTTTCTTTTTGTTTTTCTTTTCTTTTTCTGTAATGATGGTTTTGATTTAGATTTAGAATGATCATCAGTAACAGAAACTTTCTCAGCTGATTTTGAAGATTCTCCTTCCAAGATAATCTTTTCAGGTTCCTCTTCATCTATTAGAAAGTCAGAATAATCTGGAAGTTTGGCACATAAATCAAATTGAACAGGTGCTTCACACACATCCTTACCTTAGTCCTTACCAACATTCTCGCTTTCAAAATCAGTACCAGTGTCATATGATGGGCTATCATTATCATCAGACTTGGGAAAAAGAAAGTCATTATATTCTTTCTGAAAGATTTTATCTTCTTCCGTAGGAAAATATATAGGAGGATCATTATCAAACTGATCTTCCAAATCCCAAGGTTCAAAATCATCTTGGTCATTGGTTGTCCAGTCTCTCAAAATAGCATTTCCTATAAAAGCTTTGCATGAGGAAACATCTGAATCTGAAGATTTTTTTCTTTTAAAGCTTTTTCTTCAGATATTTCCTCAAGTTTGATTTTCATTCCTTTTAAAGTTTCTGAAAATAGAGTGAGCAAAACTTCCTTTTCAATCTCAAAAGCAAGCTTCTCGTCATTTCTGACTTCTTGAATATTGCTTTGGATCTTGCTTTCGAGGTCCATGAGTTTTTGTTCGAGAACCATTGGTGGAAAATACCTTTTACCTTCCAAAGTTGGTTTGTCAGTATTAACCTTTTGAGCATTTCCATTTTCCTCCGGTTCTTTAACAACATGACTCTCAAAGTAATTGTTTGGTAAGGTTTTCTTATTATTCAATGCCTTTGCATTGTCTGGACCATACCAAAAAGGAAGTTGCATTTTAACTGTGGTTTTCCTTTTTATTTCTTCTTCAGCCTCATAGTCTTCACCATCTATCTCAAGACACTTGATTTGAAAGTTTGAATGTACGGCAAGTTCAATCCATTCAAATTTATACAAAGTGGGAGATTTTGATAAAGCATTGCTCAGGTATTGTGGATTGTCATACCCGATTCCCCACTTTGAGTTGAAATATCTGAACTTATTTGGTTTATGCATGTGAATTGTTTGTTCAGTTTGACCTGCTTTGTACAATTTATTTTCCAAATCCTTGACATTTTCACATAACTCATCATTTCTGTCTTTGTAAGCATGGAAAAGACTCTCAAACTCACTATTCTTGACTTCCGAACTCAGTAATTTATCCGATAGTTCAGTTATTTTGTCTTGAAAATAAGCATGACCAATCTCGAACTCAGCCTTTTTCTTTTCAAAATCCTTAATTTGACTGTCTTGTTCAATTAGTCTTGCCTTTTGAGTGGAAATTATCTCATCTGCTCTATCCTGGTCTCTTTTTAGATTTTCTCATCTTTTTGTTAAATAAGCTTGTTGAGTAAAGAATTGATTGTAAAGATCGGAATGTACCTCATTAGAAGTAGACTCTGAACCTTCACCATCAGTTTTCTTGGTCATGAAGCACATCTTAGTCTGAGCAGCTTTCTCACCTTCAGCTTCATCATCAGTCAGATCCAGCCAGTATTCTTCTTCGACCATCAGTGCTATCCCCGATTCTTTCTTCTCGGCAAGCAGCAACTTGTTCTTGTTGTACGTAGAATCCCTGACTTTTGGCTTCCAACACTCTTTTGAGAAATGACCAGTCTTTCCGCAGTTGTAGCATTTTGGAGCTTCCTCCTTCTTCTCAAATACCTTTTTCTCTTCCGGTTTCTTATACTCCTCTCTCTTGTACTCAGCTTTCTTGTCATCAAATCTCCTGCTAGACTCAACATTTGCCTTATGCTCAAAATTCTTAGAACCAGAAGAATATCTTTGATTATTTGATCCAGGACTTTTCCCAAACTTTCTCTGAAAGGATCTAGAAAGAAGTGCCATAGCTCGTTTCAAGCTTTCAATATCATCTATCTCACCTTCTCCATCCTGTTCTTCATCAGAATTCCTTGAATATTTCCTGCTGAGTTTGACAGACAATAGGGCAAGCGGATCCAGTTCTTCTTCCTTTACTTCTCTTTTCTCTTCCTTCTTTTCCTTCTTCTTTTTCTTGGCTCTCTTAGCTTCAACATCTTCTTCATCTTGTTTCAAAGTCTCGTACATCTCTTGAAGAGGCAAAACATCCAACTTGGTATTTTGTTTCATCCGATGAGCATACTTCTTCCACTCAGGTTGAAGAACATTCAGAAACTTCACATTATGCTCAATTATTGACTTGTTGATGTTGTATCTGTTCAGCTTATTCAAGATAGTAGTGAAGCGGTCATATGTGGAATCAAGAGCTTCACCATCTTTCTGTTTAAAACTCTCATAAAGATTAATTGCATTGGAAATTCTCATCTGGTTTTCAATCTCAGAACCTTGGTAAAGTTTTATCAACTCATCGAACATGGCTTTCCCGGAATAGTTTTTGCTATCTACCTTTCGGTAAATATCATTGGTCAACGATTGAATTACGAGGGACTTTGCCATTTTATCTCCATAATACTTTTTCTTCTGATCAGCATCATAATGAATTGGTAAGACTTCAACCCACTCAGGAATTGGATCACCATCAATAAGAATTCCTCTTCTTGTTTGTTTTCCCATCGGCCCATTAATCAGAGAATTAGAAATAAATTCTCCGTTCTCTTGTTTTTCCACATAGTCCATAAAATCGATCCTTCCATATTTTAAATTCTTTGGGAAAAAGAACCGGTGGTTTGTCCTTCGACCCAATGGTTAAAATATCTCTTGCAGTCATAATTGATTACTCGTAAATGATCGTTTGTATTCTTTAGATTCGATTAGTTAACAATAATCTTCAAACTGTCTTGTCTCAACTCACAAATGTCACAACCCACTAATGTCTCAACCTACTGATGTCGCAAGAAATGATGTCGCAAAAGAATGATGTCGCAACAAAAATGATGTCGCAACAAAAATGATGTCGCAACAAAAAATGATGTCGCAACAAAAATTTGTCGTATCGCAACAAGAGGCTGCGATATGTTACTGTTTAAACCTTGAAGCTTGCGATATGGAACCAAGTCGCAAGTGACCCTTGCGATATTAAACTGTTCACTATGACAAATTGCGATATCAACGGCGTGTCGCAACTGAAGGTTGCGATATGATATTGTTCAAAGCTAGTGGACTGCGATATGTATGAATTTTGACGGTTGCGATATTGATGAATATCAAGGTTGCGATATGTATGAAGATGCAAAGGATCGTGAGTCGATTCTTCAAAAATGATCCAACTGATCTGAAAATTGGTACGATGGGTCGCAACACAATTCTGGACAGATTTAAAACTTCAAGTTTTGTCCAAAAACCACTAGAACAGTGATTTTTAATCCAAAACAGTAGGTTTTCCAATAAAAGTCCGAAAATCTGTTTTTGCACTATTTGAGATTGATTCTGATGTAATTGCGGAATCAAAACATGCAGAAATGAATATCAAACACTCCTAGATTGATCTTAATCCGTTTGAAGAACTCAAATGATCAAAATCAATAAGAAGTAGATGAAAAACTTGAAGAACACTCAAAATACAAAAACTCTCAAAAACTAATCTGATCTAGATGAAATACATTGCTCTGATACCAATTGTGATCCCAGAAACAAGTAATCAATCAATGAACATCAAATTGGCCATCTCTATATTAAATAATCTCCAAATAACTCACAATACAATGAAGAACAAATTACTTGTGTGTGTGGCTAGTGTGTGATAGATGACCTAATTAGGAAGGCTAGAGAAAGCAAACATTATATACCTAGGGTAAACGATGACCCTATTACATATATGGTCCCTCTACTTAGTACAATAACATTTAAGCACTAGCATCAACAAAATTACATTAAACAAAGTCTCTAAAATAGCTTTACATAGACATAATGGAAGATAACTTTCCGTCCAAACTTTAACATATGTGGAGCAGATCCAATGTTAAAGTCATAAGCCGTTACTTGCCCAACATCTTAAACATCATAAAAATATGGATATCACTGTATTCGAAAGTAACGTTGGACAATAATAAAATAAAGCAAGTCATGTCGGAGTTTGCAACTTCCGCAATAAAATAATTTCATGCAAGTTCAAAAACCATGATTTAAAATCTTGTGTGTGCTAAACATTTTCCAAGATTTTGTAACACAATCCATATAAGGATTTGAAACACAAGAAATAATTGATGCAATTTATTTTAAAATAAATTTTTGTGCATAACTTAGTCGGCACTCAACGTCTCAACCCATGTTCCTCCAAATCCCTCCGGTCCACTATTGTCATCCAGATGCTCAAACCTCTTAAGGCAAAGTTGGGAATTATATCGATTAACCTTACGGTTTTTCCTCGAATCAAAGTCGGTTCAATAAGTCTATGGTTCTAATCTAACCATCAATCTCGACCCGAAACGGTCCACTTAAAGCAAATATCATGCTTACTGTCACCCTAAGTACTAATACTAAAATCGTCAATCCTTTCCAACGACTATTCGCTTAGAAACTTTCTTCACTACCCAAATGGTCATCACATTAAAGTAGTTCAAGTATGCACATGTAACTAGTAGGTTCACCATGACATTGACCAGGTGTCATTATGAACGTACCGTACATGATTATCCTTGCTACTCTCGACGTGATTCTTGTTTCTAGTGACTCCATCGACCTCAAAACATCTTATCTTAAAGTGCTTAATGGTGAAATTTCACTCTCATTTACTTAAAAGAACGCTAGTTTGAGTCTAGGTATTCAAATCAACACCTAATTCTCTCAAACTTATGCTCTGATACCAACTTGTAACACCCTCGATTTGGGAAATAGCAACTAAATAAAAAATTCGATAATACATCAGAAATGATAGGATTTCTCCCTACAATTCAATATGTGAATAACCTCAATATTGAAATCTATGATTAACCTCAAACAATATATAACCCAAGTCTCATTACAAAGACTAAAACCTCATCGGGTGTTACATAACCCAAGTACAAGTTGCTAATCCCAAGGATGAATGCGAAAGACTTCACTTAAGCTATTCACCTCTCAAGCACTTTACTAGCACACAACCGTTCACAGTGTTACTAGAACTATTCCCAACCTGAACCTGTTGCACATGCCGACAAATAAAAAGGGTTAGGCTAACGCCTAGTGAGTTCAAGAGTTTATAGCATGATTAAATAATTCTTTAAATGAAAGTTTGCGACATAGATTATGATTTCCAAAAGAGTTTACAAAAAGGATATAAACGACTCATTTTCCAACGCACCCAAAATCATTGAGAAAAGTTCCCAAAAGGTATAAAGCGTTTTCCAACATGAATTCCAATCCAAACTCACTCAACACGTGAATTAATCTATATTATACAAAACCTTCAAATACGGTTGACGACAAAATGCTCAACCCATAAATCATGGAGTCAACAAATTACTAGCACTTATTTTCTCCTAAGTTTTGGGAAAACACATTGATGTGTGCGAGACTTGTCAGAAACGTTTTACTCATGTGTCATGTAGGGGTGAGGGTTAAGTATAGGCCTCCATGGCCATTTATCTATTTTTCTAGATTTTTGATTTATTTTGAATAAAAGTCACATATTAAATGTCCTCATTAATTACTAAAACTTTTCTTTTCTTTTTTATTTTATAACTATTTCTTTTAATAGGTTATATTTTTTTTTAATCTTTTAGTAGGCTAACAATGTTTATAAATAAAAAACATTTTTAATATTGTATGTTTTTATTTATTTACATTTTTATGGATAAGCTAACAATACTTATAAATTAAAACGTATTTAATAAAATTTATTTAATTTTTTGTTTTTGTTAATAAGTTAACAATGATTATAAATCAAAACTTTTAAATTGTTTTATTTTCTTAATAAGCTAACAAAACTTTTTATTTTTCATTTTATAATTTTATAAGATAGATACAATGCTTATAAGTCAAATACTTATTTTAATAGGTTATATTTTTTATCTTATAGTAGACTAACAATTATAAATCAAATATATTTTTAATATTGCATGTTTTTATTTATTTACATTTTTATGGATAACCTAACGGTACTTATAAATCAAAACTTATTTAATAAAATATAGTTTTTATTTATTTAATTTTTGTTTTTCTTAATAAGTTAACAATGATTATAAATCAAAACTTTTAAATTGTTTTATTTTTTAGTAAGATACCAATGTTTTTATTCTTTCTTTTAATAAGCTAACAATACTTATTTTAATAAATTATGTTTTATTTTTTATTTTTTTGTCTTATAGTAATATAACAATTGCTTATTATATTAAACTTTATAATAATATTTGTATTCATCGCGCAAGCTGCGGTACTGTTACCTAGTTAACTAGATATAAAAATACACATTAAATGGAATTTGAATGTGGGTTTGACTTTCCTTTTGCTTGAGGTATGGATTGATCCGTAATAATTTGGTTATCTGACATGTATTAGAGATGCCTTTCCTAAAAATAATCCAATTTTATTTGTAGAAAAAATACGTCGTAGCTTTCTTGTAATTGTGTTCCAAGGATAATAAATTAAATTCATTTGAATTGTATTACAAACTAGTCCATTACTACAAAAGTGTGCATTACAACATCATTAAAACTAGACCTCACAAAAACTGACACGACACGCTAACCCGACACGAACTTGACACGAAATAAACGGGTTTGGGTAATACATTTCAACCCGTTTAAGTAAACGGGTTGACACGACACGACACGAATATTAAACGGGTAAGGTCAGGGTCAAAAATTTCAACTCGAAAATGACTCGAATAACCCGTTTATATATATATATATATATATATATATATATATAGCCATAGATTCAATAGAGAAGTCCAAATATTTAGAGAAATAGAGAAGTGATCTTGACCATTCATTCGGTCAAGATCGGTTACAATTGGTCAAAAGTTGCGGCTTTGACCGGTCAAAAGTTGCGGCTGTTCCAAAAATAGAAGGGCAATTTCGTAACTTTTACAAAAAACACGGGCTGAGTTCATATATGAATCTGTGTGATTCACATATGAACTATACGTTCATATATGAATCTTTGTAATTCACATATGAACTCTTTATAACTAATTCATATATGAATCTTGTGATTCATATATGAACCTGTGTTTCATATATGAAACTAATTAACTGTAGGTTCATATATGAATCAGTTGAACCAATTAACTGATTCATATATGAATCTTTGTGTTCATATATGAACCTTTGTAATTTACATATAAACTTTTTTTAACTAATTCATATATGAACTTTTGTGTTCATATATGAACTTTTGTGTTCATATATGAACCTTTGTGATTTATATATGAATTTTTTTTAACTAATTCTCATATGAACAAATTAAATGATTCTTATATGAATCACAAAGGTTCATATATGAATTAGTTAAAAAAAATTTATATGTGAATTACAAAGGTTCATATATGAACACAAAGGTTCATATATGAATCACACAAATTCATATATGAACCTGTCCCGCGTATTTTTTACGAAAATACCCCTCTATCTTGTGCAGACCACGCGAGGAATTATCCTCTGCTTCTCGGTCAAAGCCGCCGATCTTGACCGAATGCATGGTCAAGATCACTTCTCTATTTCTTTAAATATTTGGACTTCTCTATTGAACTCTTCCCTATATATATATATATATATATATATATATATATATATATATATATATATATATATATATATATATATATATATATATATATATATATAGGCGAGCGTTATTATGAAAACCTACCTATGTTTGAAAACCTTGAAAACTCCCTTCAACCAATCAGAATTTTTCTTAATTAATGTTTCTTAATTATTTATTAGAGGGCAATTTAGTCAATATGCAATCCGATAGTTAATTATAGAAATTATTATAATTATTATTTTTGTAAATTATGATAATTTTATGGAAATGATCCCAACATCTCTCTTCTCTCACGTTTGCCCTCCATTTTATTCTATTCTCCCTCTTTTCACCACAAACAGCCGCCACATACCACCATCTACCCTCTTCCCGTCGGCCATAACAACTGAAATCGCCGGCGACTTCACCTCCGTAAACGATCTGCGATGACATCCGTCGCCATCCCGTCACCGCCGTATACAGCCGCCGCCATCTTCTTTAACGTTTGCCCCACCATCGAGAACCACCAGGCGCCGCCATCCTCTTCAGCCATCACCAATAACCGCCGCTCTCTTACCCACTACCACCAGCCGTTTTGTTCATGTTCACTACCATCCGCCGCCAACCATCGACTCTTCAACCAGACGCCGACGCTGTCTTCTCCTTCAACCGCCGTACACAGCAACAGTGACAACCAGGCGTCGCCATCTCCGTCTTCTTCTCTAACGACTGCTCCTCCAATCACACTCCTCTCTTGACCTCCGTCTGCCATCGAGAACCACCTCGTTCTCATCTCGACAGAAACCTGCAACCCACGATGAAACTGATGATGACCGAGATGAAACCGACGATGACCGAGATGAAACTGAGATGAAACGTCCTCTCTTGACCTCCGTCTGCCATCGAGAACCACCTCGTTCTCATCTCGACAGAAACCTGCAACCCACGATGAAACCGAGATGACCGAGATGAAACCGACGATGACCGAGATGAAAACGATGATGACCGAGATGAAACCGAGGATGACCGAGATGAAACTGAGATGAAACGGATGTGAACCGGCGATGGACCGAAACGATTTGTGGGTTTGTGGAAGAAATGGCGATGAAACAATGAACGACGATGATCGGTATCCGGAATGATTTCTGGGTTTGTGGAAGAAATGGCGATGAAACAATGAACGACGATGATCGGTAGCCGGAACGATTTCTGGGTTTGTCGAAGAAATGGAGATGAAACAACAAACGACGATGATAGTTCATGAAATGGCATTGAACGACGATAAATGGCGATGAAAAACAATGCACGACGATGATTAGTAGCCGGAACCGGAACGATTTCTGGGTTTGTGGAAGAAATGGCTATGAAGAAGGTGAAGATAATCTTTAATTTCTTGTAAACTAATTGAAAGTTAATGGTTAGACGTGGCTGTAAAATAGGGATTTGATCCCCTTTCCTTTTTTCAAATACAGTTTCCTTATTGATAATTGAGATGAAATTACTTTCCTACCCTCTGTTATTAATTTCGTTGAATTAAAAATAATAATAAAAAATTATTATTACCAAAAATAACTCATTTTCATCTCAACCGTAGATGATATTGATCTATGGCTGTAAGATGGGTTTCACGGTTTTCAAAATAGCATAGGTTTCTACATGAAACTGCCTCTATATATATATTATGAGTTTTCTTTTTAATTCTTTGGATTTTTAGTGTTTTGAATTTTGTTAGAACTTATAAATTTGAACTATAAAATTTACCTTTATAATGGTTTCATTTGAATTTTGGATTTGTAATTTTGTTGTGAATTTTCGATATTTAATTTTTAGTTTTATAAATGTTAAACGGGTTAGACGGGTCGGGTTAGGGTTGAGATATTTTGACCCGTTTATTAAACGGGTCGGGTTAGGGTCAGACACTCTCAACCCGTTTAACTTTGAACCCGACACGACACATTTGTCGGGTCTAATTAAAACTCGGGAAGTCAAAAAACCGGGTACTATAAGTAGCGTGCATCTGCTTGAACTCGTACTCAGTCAAAGCAAGGTTTTTTCTTTAATGACTGCTCGGTCAACTTATTATAATAAACCGGTGCAATGTTTCATTGTTAGTGCAATATGTCTTCAAGGTTTAAATATAGAAAGGTCAAAGTCAAAGTCAATGTATTGAGTTGTATTGTGTTGTTTACACCTTGTAATGTGTTTAGTATAAATAGGTTTTGTTGTGTATTAGTAGGTAGGACTCTAGACATACTGAACTCACATTCTTATATTCTAGAGAGAGAAACACTTGTTCAGAACTCCTAACCTTGTAATGTGTTCTTGAGAGAAATGGATGACGAATTCATATCTTCTCTATCTTGATTAGATCTTGGTTTAACAATTGGTATCAGAGCAGGATTCGAGATTTAGAGGAGTTATTCAGTGATCAATCACGAAGATTTTGATGAATTCTGCAAGAAAGTTCGATTGATTTTCTGGCTTTATCAAGAAAATCTCATTTTCTTGAAATTTGATCAAAATTTTCTGATTTTTGATCGAATTGTTCTACAAATTGGTTCTTTGGATTCGGATTATTGTTTAGAGCATCTTTAATTCAAGGATCGAGATCTAATTCGAAGGATTTCAAGATCAATTTGGCGATTTTCTGAGTTTTTGTTCGGTTCGTGAAAGTTCACTGTTCGATCTTCAAATTTTGTGATTCAGAGGTTTTCAGAGGTTTGTTTACGAAGAAGAGGTGTTCGAATCCTTATTTCGAAGAGGTCTGTGAAGTTTGATTTCAGAAGTTTTGGATTTTCAGAGGTTATTTGACGTTTTTTGGAATATCTCGCAAGATCCAAGCTTTTCGCAACATTCATCAAGCTTTTCGCAAGCTTCATCGATCTGAGTTCAAGTCTACTTCTCGCAAAGTATTTTGCAGCCTTAAGACCCGAATTTTACAGCTTTTCGCAACCCACTGACCCGAATTCTCAGCTTTTCGCAACCCTCTGACCCGAATTCTATAACTTTTCGCAACCTTCTTTTGCGAAAAGTGATCTTTCAGCTTTCAAGTTTCTGCCTAAGTCTACTTTTCGCAACCTTTGCTTGCGAATTTCTCATTTCTCGCAACTGTTGCTTGCGAGTTTCTCTACTTTTCGCAACCTTGGCTTGCGAGTTTCTTACTTCTCGCTTCTTTGAGTTGCGAGTTTCTGACTTGGTTATTTTCAGACGATATTAAAAAAAAAGTTTGAGAAAATTTTTTATACTGAAATTTTTTCTATAGTGTATTTCATACATTTTAAAAGTTTTTCAAGAAAAAGTTTTATATAATTTTTTTTCAAGATGAATTATCAAGCTTCAGGTAATCGTCCTCCGGTGCTAATCAAAGAATCAGATTTTGATCAATGGACGACTTCTTTCATCGATTTCATTTCAAGTCGAGAAAATGGTGAATATATGATAAAAACTTTCTTCGAAGGTCCAATGATCATATATAAAATGGAGAATGACTTTACAAAAGAAGAGAATAAAAGAAAGAAAGCTGATAAGGACGCTCCGTACTACTTGATTCTTGCACTTCCACAACACATTTATAAACGCGTTGAAGCTTTCAAAAACAACCCGATGCAGATGTAGAATGAATTGTCAAAGCAATTGCTTGGATCTAAAGTTGTTTTTAACAGAAAAGAAGAAGAAAAGAAAGCTGAAAAAGAGGATGCGGAACATAAATCATCGGATGTTGAAAATGAAGAACTCAAGGAAAAGGTTATAGAGCTTACAAAGAGACTTTCTGACACGGAAATGTTTCTAAAAGAGGAAAGAGCGAATCATACAAATGACAAAAAGAGCTATGAAAAGCAAATTCTTTCACTTTCCCAGAAAGTCTCTGAACTAGAAAAGGCTTCATTTTCTGAGAAGAAAGAAAATGAAGAAAAGAAAGCCCTTGTACTCAAATGCTTAAGACTTTTAAGCAGAATTCAGATTTTGAGAAAGTTTTATTTCTTGAAAATGAGAAGTTGGAGAAGGAAAGGCTTGATTTTGAAGATAAAAGAAAAGAGTTTGAAGCGAAGAATGGGAAATTGTCAGAGAAAATATCTGAACTTCAGAAGGACTTAGAAAAGGAAAGACAAGAGCTAGATAAAGAAAGTCAAGAGCTAGAAAAGATGAAGAAAGCTGACTTTCAGGCTAGGTGCGTTAAAGACGAATTTTCTAAAGAAAGGAAGATATTTCGGCAGGAAATTCATAAATTGACAATGAATTTGGCTGTATTATCGACTGACATCATGAAAGAGAAGAGGGTCAAGTCTAATATTCAGAAGAAACTAGATTTGGTGACCAAGGAACGGAACGACTTATCCTACAAAGTGAAGTCACTTAACAAATCCAAACGCTATTCTGAATGTCCGATTCGTCCGTCTAATCTTTTCTATGATACTTCAGTGGTTAATTCTTCCAAATTTCAATCTGCCGATCTTCCTACATACAAGAAAGTAAACATGAAATGGAGAGTAAAAGGTACGTCTCCTAGAACAGAGTTACCAAAATCACCTGTTCACAAAAAGAACACTAATCTGAAAGCTAAATCTTTTGCTAATCCTGATTCATTCTATACCGCAAATCATTTAATCAGATTAGCACAAAAGAATATTTGTTGTTCTTTTTGTGGAACTAATGATTTTGTTAAAAATGAGAGTGTTCAATATTGGTATGGTACTTATCATTTTCCTTCGTATAGAGCTCCGCTTAACAAGCCAGTACCCAAGACTCGTTGGGTACCAAAATCTACTTAATCTATTTTGCAGATTTAGAGACAAGTGTTGAACTCTCGGAAGATGAAGTACTTGTACATTCAAGAAGATATTGAACATCACATATTTTCAGGGAGTTTATTTCTTTTTATATACATGTGATTAATGACAAATCTTTTGGTATTTTGTAGGGGGGGAAAGATAAAAGACAATGGTTTCTAAACACATCGATTTAGAACCCGGATTTCAAAGTTTATGGCTTTTGAACACATCAGTTCAAAACCCGCACTTCAACGGTAATGGCTTCTGAATACATCAATTCAGGATCCGTACTTCAAAGGCTATGACTTCTAAACATATCAGTTTAGAACTCGTACTTATCAGGTGATATCCTTTCACTGTCATATCTTTCTATTTTTAAGACATGTGCTTAAAGGTAACATTGTGTTATATTTTATGTCTACTAACGTTGAAAGTTTGAACCTTCACAAATTTAATTCAATGAAGTGAAAAATTCTTCAATTTTTCATTCAATGAATAAAATGTGTGTTAAGGATGATTTTACGAGCATTTTTGTATCGTCAGAGTTATATTTGTTTCTACTTTCGCTTCTGAAATAAGTCGAAAGGTCAGCGAAACATGTTTGAGATTTTGATATAAGTGCAAAATTGTGTAAATCTAGACTTATTTAGAATACAATGCTCACAAAGCCTATTCGTTTTAATCATGAATGGAAACGAAAATATGGGGGAAGCACTACGTTTTTGAACCAAGTGATTGAGATGCTATAATAAAAAAATTATATATATATATATATATTATATATATATAATAAAATCATTCAGTTTGATAGTCTGTGCCTGTGGCCTATCTGGTTTGGGAGATTAAGTCCCAAGGGGTACTCGTTACCTATCCCCTAAGATCAACTGGTCTGGGATTGGCTGACCCAAATCCTGCTATAGAACCAGGTAGAAAGCCATGTTCTACTGGTACAGATGGGATTAAGGTATATCGATGTAGCCTTTCTGGTTTGGGAGAGTAAGTTCCAAGGGGTGCTTGTCACCTAGCCCCTAAGGCCAACTGGTCTGGGATCGGCTGACCCAAATCCTGCTATAGGACCAGTTAGAAAGTTACGTTTACGGTGTATCTTAGTCTTAATAAACTGTTTGATTATAAAAGATGCCAATGAGCACATAATAAAAGTTGCCAATGTGCACAATATGAAAAGATGCCTAAGAGCACACATCTCTTGAAACTTGGGGAAAATACAAAGTCGCGATAAACCTGTAAATTTGTGAAAATTCTGTTTTTGGACAAGTAGTGTGAGTAAGAGCAAAGTATTCTTATAGGTTTTAGAGGTGCATTTGCTTGTTGCTAATCATATTTCACATGCTAGCACACCAAATAGATTTAATAAAGGAGTTGAAACTGAACATTTTTAATTTGATATGCAATGATGTCTTGTTTTTGAATCCAAACGCATGCATTTGATTTCACTTGATGAAAATATTTGTTACATTTCATAAAGTTGAATTTCTTTTGTTTGGTGTTCAAATGATTAAATGTTAGCAGTTATAAAATGTTGTTCAATGAATTCTATTTTCTTTATATAAGTTTGTTAAAATGTGCGCTTATATGATTTTTATGCAAATTTTCAGGGGGAGAAAATCAAATTGCTCTACAATTCTTATTTTTAGGGGGAGCAAGATCTTTCGCTTATGGGGAGATTGTTCGTGTTTTTCAAGGGGAAGAAATATTTTTGAAGAGGGAGATTGTCCGTGACTGAAATTGAAAAGATTTTCGATGCTCGTGATGCTCACTTTCATCGAAAAAGGGGGAGAATGTCTACATCAATTTCATGTCAAAGAAAGTTTAAAATCAAAGATTCATTTTAATGTCAACGGGGAGATTTGTAGAAAGAAGACGTCGTTCCAAGAAATGATAGGGGGAGTTTTATTCTTCAAGAGTTTTTAAGAAATCGATTGATCATTTCAGTGATCTATTTCTTTTGAACTTGCGCGTTTATGAAGATCGACTCTGAAGAATGAAATTCTCAAGTCAATGGAAATGGGGAGAATTCTTCAAGAGTTTGAGGAAAATCGATTGATCATTCTGTGATCTCTTTTTCTTGAACTTGTGCTTAATTGTATTAAAAAGCTTTGTGTGAAGATTCATAATCTCCTGCTCGAAGAAAGAAGTTCGTTATTTGTCGTTTGAAGATTGGATGACGTTTTGACTTTGACAAGCTTTGATGAAGACCGAAGATTCAAGAAAGCTAAAGCTTGCTGATCGCATTTGTTTAAACCTTGAATCCAAGGGGGAGATTGTTAGTGCAATATGTCTTCAAGGTTTAAATATAGAAAGGTCAAAGTCAAAGTCAATGTATTGAGTTGTATTGTGTTGTTTACACCTTGTAATGTGTTAAGTATAAATAGGTTTTGTTGTGTATTAGTAGGTAGGACTCTAGACATACTGAACTCACATTCTTATATTCTAGAGAGAGAAACACTTGTACAGAACTCCTAATCTTGTAATGTGTTCTTGAGAGAAATGGATGACGAATTCATATCTTCTCTATCTTGATTAGATCTTGGTTTAACATTCATATTCATACTCGGTTGTATCAACTAGCTCCTATATTGTTACAGAATCTGATGCTTAAAATAGTACCCCAAATATTTTTTACAACCGGATACAATGTTCTCGTTTGTTATTTTTATTATTAAAAAATTACGCATCTCGAGTTAGGCATGGATAAGTGGGGATGGATCTAAATTTAGCAAATTGGACTGGACTGGACATGTTTTTAGTTTCTTCTGATTATTTGTCTGTCTAGCCCAACTCGAGTGTTGTAGCCCTGCCAAGGCTCCACTCAGACCATTGCCCCATTTTCTTGCATTCTAATTCGGCAGTTTCGGCCACTCGCCTTTTCGTTTCTTCAACTCATGGCTCTCAGAGATCGGCCTAGAAGAGATCGTAAGTTCTTGCTGGAACAATGTCTTGGATGACTTTAATGTTTTTTCGGATATTGAGAGACTCTCTAGGAAGTTTAAGTTCCTCAAGGGGGAAATTAAAAAATGGCGGGCAGGACAGTACACAATAAAAAATCACCTCTATAAGGAGTTGTCGTGCAGAATAGCGGCGATTAATACGTTAGTTGAGACAGGCCTTCTTGACGAATAGAGAAAGAATAGAGTGTGCTATCAAAATTCGGGATATTAAAACTAAGGAGCTGCTCGACCTTAGTCAAAAATCTCGTTAGAGGTGGACTCTTGAAGAAGATGAAAACTCGAGATTTTTCCATGGGACCTTAAATAACCATATTAAGAAATCGAGAATCAACGACTTAAACATTACATTAATGGAGAATGGGTCTTCTATCCTAATCGCGTAAAAGAGGAAATCTTTAAATTCTACCAAGTTAAATTTCACGAATCGGGAGCCAATCGCCCATCTTTTCGGAACGTTAATTTTAAAAAACTTTCGAGGAGGATCGACGATCCTTTTTGGAGAATCTGTTTGGGTAGAGGAGGTAAAAGCAGCGGTGTGGGCGTGTGGAAGTGACAAAGCACCAGGCCAGACGGGTTTTCGTTCGGTTTCATTAAAAAATTTTGGGATGTGATTGGTCCAGACGTTTTCTCTATAGTCAAATTCTTCTAGCAACATTCTTTTATTAACTCCAGCAGCAACTCTTCCTTCATCGCTCTCGTACAGAAAGTGAAAGATGCTCTCAACTTATCTGAATACCGTCCTATCAATCGTCGCAGGTGTATTAGTAAAATAATCTCCAAAACTTTGGTGGAAAGTGTTAGTCCCATTTGAATAAGCAACAATCCAAGTAATTGATAGATAGAGTAACAAGATGAGATATAGAGGAATATGTGGTGTATTATTCATGATGGAAGAGACTACCTAGAGAGAGAATGGTTCTCTCTCTAGAACACACACTTACACCTTCGATCACATTGTAATTGATTGCATAAACCCTAATTACACACACACATCCTATATATACCCACCTATTACACTTTTAAGCCCAAGCCCATAATTCCTATAACCCAAGCCCATATTACAATTATTAACCCTTTACAAAACTATCATATAATTAGGACATTTTGTGTCCTAACAGAAAGACTAAAAAAGGTGGTGGGTTCGGTGATCGGTCGAGACCAATCGACCTTTATCCAAGGCCTTAATAGTCTTGATGCCCCTTGGGGATCAATGAGACTATTTCTTGGGCAAAAAAGCGTAATATGAAAATGTTTTTATTCAAGGTGGATTTCGAAAAAGCCTTCGACAACTTGAACTGGAAATTTCTTGACGAGGTAATGGCTCAAATAGGGTTTGGCACGACATGGAGAAAATGGATATGGGCTTGCATTTCATCGGTAAAAAGCTCGGTCCTTGTCAACAGGGCTCCGACTAAAGAGTTAAAGATGGAGAAAGGGATCCAGCAAGGAGACCCGCTTTCCCCGTTCTTGTTTATCATCGCTGTCGAAGGGTTGAACGTGGCATTGGCGGAGGCTCGAGAAAAAATCTCTTTAGAGGGGTTCGTCTTTCAAATATTGGGACCCGAAATCTCCATTCTTCAATACGCGGATGATGTTATATTCTTAGGACAATGGAGTCTCAATAATGCCAAGAATCTTATCCGGTCCTACGGTGCTTCGATTTAGAATATGGGCTTAAGATGAATCTAGCTAAGAGTAGTGTAACACCCGTAATTTCCAGATAGGTCCAATGTCGAATCAGTGTGGAACCGATCTTTAAGAAAAATATGAAAAATACGTTTTGGGGTTAAATCCTAGATTTTATGGTCTTGTTGGATGGGGAATTCTAATACGAGTCCAACGGTTCTTTTCGGAGCGAAAACGTAGCTATAACGAAGAAGTTACGGACAAAACAGTATCCGACCGACCGACCCAACAGGGAGCCGCGCGGCTTTCCACGCGACTTCAAAGTCGCGGGGCAAACCGCGGGAATGGTCTGGTGTATTAAAACGCGAATTTCAGCCTCATACTTCAAACCTTCATAACTTTTGCATCCCAACTCCGATTTTGATGAGTCAAGTTGCTACGGTTTCGTTTTTGAGAGCTCTTCAAGGATCTAGAAAGAGTTTTGAAGTATGATGAATGATCCAAGAGTATTTGGTGGTGGTTGAGGTAAACTTCTCACTTTTCTTCATTTAAGAAGTTAGGGTTTTGGTGTTTTGGTGATTTTTGGATGTTTTATGTTAGGGGAAACATATATAAGTGTTTGGAGATGATTATTTATGGTTGGAAACTTGTGGATCTAGGTTTTTAGAAGTTTTGGGCTTGAGGATTCAAGTTCTTCAAGGGAGCTTACGTTTGGGAAAAAAAATCTAGATTTAGCCTAAATCTAGCAAGGTGAGTTCAAGTTGCTTTGTGAAAACTTTGTACATGCCAAAATGTTTCTTTTAAAGTATTTGTATGCTTTATATGAAATTATCACTTGTTGAGTTAATTAGTGGGTTTTGATTTAATCAAAGTGTTGAACTTTACAAATCTTGTAAAAACACCCACATTTGGGGATTTTGAGTGATTGATGAATAAATCACGAGTGAAAGAGGTTTTGTTAATTTATTGCATAAGTGATGGTTATTTGGTCAAAATACAGTTTTAGTGTTTTGTGATTATGTGATAACTATGATGTCGCACATTTTAAAGTGTGAACGTGTGAGTTGGGGATTTTGGTCAATCCGACCATGTGAATGTTTTAAGAGTTGTAAACCTTTATTTTAGGGCCGATGGCTTATTGAGGAATTAAAAGATAAAGATTTTGGGTAACGATGCATTTGGGTTTACGTAACCGTGTGAGTGACACGTATTTAACCAAACATTTATTTTGGCCTTAAAGGCTTGATTTATACTCAAATGAGTCTTTTGAGTGTTTGTCGGTTTTAGTGACTCGAGATTGAGTCTTGGATGTGTTATATGCTTAATTGCATTTTATTCGAATACGTGCCAGTTTAAGTGTTGGTCTTATGTGTGAAGACCGTTTGATGATTTATTCTTAGTACCTTTGGGACTAAAGAACCTTAGTGAGTTATATGCATTGTCAAGTAATAAAAGAGTTGCATATACGTGTACATATAGATGCATATATGATTTGACTTCATTGGGAAGGTAGCAATGAAGGGGTTGTGAGATTATCATGCCTCGGAGCGTGTGTTGCATGATGTGAGTTAGATGCATTTCATTTGCATGAATTGATATTGATAAATGATCATTAGATCTTTTGAGCAGAGGGCTCGTTTTGGACTCGGTTGAGTCTCGAGGGCATTCGCCCGATTTTTTATAAGCTCGACGTGGGCTTGGGGTTTGAGTTGCATGAATTGCATCATATTTGGAGTTTACATGATTTGAATGCATTAGTTATTCTTTTGAGGTCATGTATGAAATTTTAAGTTAAGTAAGCTTGTTTTGGATGGTGGGTTTTCCAAGGTAAAGACCTAGCATGGTTGAACTTGAGGGCTTGGACTAAAGACCTAGTATGGTTGATGTCTAAGAGGGGCTAAAGACCTAGTATGGTTGATGCCAAAAACGGACTAAAGACCTAGTATGGTTGATGTCTGAGATGGACTAAAGACCTAGTATGGTTGATGTCTAAGATGGGCTAAAGATCTAGTATGGTTGATGTCTAAGAGGGGCTAAAGACCTAGTATGGTTGATGCCAAAGACGGACTAAAGACCTAGTATGGTTGATGTTTGAGATGGACTAAAGACCTAGTATGGTTGATGTCTAAGATGGGCTAAAGATCTAGTATGATTGATGCCAAGGATTGACTAAAGACCTAGTATGGTTGATGTCATCCGTTTTCCACATCCAAGAAGCTTACCTACATTTATTTAATCGTGGTTTAATTTATGTGTTTGCCACACTCGATGAGATCGGGTCTCCCCCGTCACCGAAGGGTGTTGATTTCGGGTATTTTATCTATTCACATTGTTGAGGTTATATTACATGCATATGGATTGTTTTCCATGACTGATGGGCGGATTTATGTTACATTCTTATTGGATGTTTTAACTGCTGGAGTTTTATTTTATGGTATTTGGATTTTAATACATTTTACGTTTGCGTAAGTTTTGCTTCGTATTATGTTTCCAATGAAAGATTATATGTAAATGGATGGTTTCCATGTCTCACGGGTTGAGTATGTATTGTCAACCGTATTTGAAGGTTTTGCCTAAAACTAGATTTACGAACGTATTTGAGTGGGTTGGGATTCGTAACTCATTTTTGGAAAACGCTTTACACTTTTGGGGAGGATTCCCATGGATTTTGGGTGCGTTGGAAAATGAGTCATTTATGTCATATTTGGGAACTCTTTGGAAATGATAACCTTTGTCGCAAACTTTCATTAAAGATTTATTGAATCATGACTAAAGCTACTAATTTCCGATTTATGATTTTATATAGTCATGATAAAATGCTTGAACTCACTAGGCGTAAGCCTAACCCTTTTTATTTGTCGGCATGTGCAACATGCTCAGGTTGGGGTAGCTCTAGCTACATTGTGAAGTGGCGAGTGCTAGTAGAGTGCACGAGAGGTGACTTGATTAGTGAAGTATTCCGCATTTGTTTGGACTAGCAACTTGTGTTGTGTTAAGTGACGCCCGTTTTAAGTTATTAACTGTAGAAATTATGATGTTTTAATTCCGATGTATTTTGATGAAGGAATTGTAGAAAAGATTTATCTATTTTTTGTTATTTTATTGAATTTTAAAGTTAGTTGCTCGTTTCAAATTTGAGGGTGTTACAAGTAGTGTGGTGGTTTCGGGCTGATCAACTTAGAAGTGTTGGAAATGGCTCGGGTGTTGCACTGTTTGGAAGGTTCACTTCCGATGAAATATCTTGGAGTTCCGGTGGGCGCTAAAATGTCTAGAACAGCCTCTTCGCTCCCGGTCATCGAAAAGTTCCAAAGAAAGTTAACGGCATGGAAATCTCGAAGTCTCTGTTTCGGGGGGGGGTTGATTTTGTGTAAGTCTATTTTGGGAAGCCTTGGATCATATTTATTCTCTCTTTTCAAGTTCCCTTCGACGGTTATAAAGAAATTGGAGAGTACGCAACCATTTTTTAGGCAATTAAGAGCATAGTAAATCACTTGGGTGGCTTGGAGTAAAGCTCGAAACTCAAAGGATAAAGGGAGTCTTGATATCGGATGTCTTTAAGGGGCATAATTTTGCTTTGTTAGGAAAATGGTGGTGGAGATTCAAGAGAGAAGACGAAGCTCTTTGAAAGGAGGCGATTTGCGTTATTCCTGGCCAAGCCGGAAGATTGTGTGTCGGCATTCCAAGCGGCTACAAATCTAGCACTGGGGGGGGGGGGGATCAGCCGGTGAAACACCACCTTGTCTAAATTTAATATCAACTTTGGCAATCTTTTTGCTTGTAACATGAACGTCTGGAGCTCGATACCCGAAACTAGTGGGATTTTCTTGGTGGCTGGTTTTAGAAAGATGATAGACAACAACCTGCTCACCCAAGTTCAACCAAAGACCTTATGGATAAAAGTCGTCCCGGGAAAAGTTAACCTTTTATTTTGGCGTGCCCGGCTGGCAAATCTCCCTACTTGGTTCAATTTGTTTACTAGGGAAGTCGGTGTCCCACCAAACCTCTGCCCTGTTTGCAACGTCAACGATGAGACTGAGAATCATCTAATGTTCAATTGTTCTTCGACAAAAGAGGTGTGGGATCTCTTGCATAGATTGTGGCCCAAGGTCCCTTCAACACCGTCTTCGTTCAAGGAAGTTACCGAATCGATATTAAACCCGGCCAGAGGGATCTGCCAAAATTGCTTTTGTTTGTGATCTGCCTTGCGGTCCCTTCGGTGTTGTGGAGGATCGGAGTCGAAATGAGAAAGTTTTCGATAGCAAGATTCATCTACTTGTGAAGTGGTAGTTGAGGTTCGGTTCTTTTTCTTTCTGTGGGTTAAAAATAGAGTCAAGTCGGGGAAGAATATTAAGTGGAAAAACTGGAGTTGTAATCACTCTTTCTTGTTTTTCGAACACTTTGTAATCTAGCGTCTTGCTAGGTTTTGGCTTAATAAACGCCCCCATATATGCAAACACCGTATTCATCGGTCGAAGTCTTTCTTTACCATCCTCAATTACATTATTAATGTAGCTAAATCTATATGATTTGAAGGGACTCTCAATCCAAGGGCAAAATTGTGATGAAATTTTATAGTTTTATTAAAATCCATCATAAATCCGTCACTAATTTTAATTTCTTTACTTATTTAATTTATTAATGGATGCTATTAATTGATTTTTTTAAATCTGCCAGTGAGCTTATAAGATTTATTTTATTTCGAGAAATTTAAAAAAAAAACTATTTAACTCACCGACGAATCTATGACAAATTTTAAATAAACAAAAACTATTTAATTAAAAGCCGCCACAAATTCGATGAATTAATAAGATTAATTTTCTACTTTTTATTTGGAGGAATTTAAAAGTAATACAAATTTAATTATTTAATTCATTGGTGGATTTAGAGCGGATTTTAAAAAATAATTATTTAACTCAGAGGCCACGAATTTGCCGGTTTAGGATTGTTGGGCAAACGTTCGGTTTACCATTGTTATGTTGTCAAAATTCATTTTTATTATTATATAAACAATAGAGTGACTATATATAGGATGATCTATTTTTTAGAAAGATTCACTTAGGCTTTAACTAAACTAAATCCTTTTTCAGTTGCGACCGTCTGAGACTAAGCTTGGCTACAGGATACTACCGCCATGGACTCGAAGCAGTAGATGAGATATTCCACCATATCCCCCTAGGACTTTTGCTAACACGCCACCAACCTTGTGGTTATTAGACGAATCTTTGCAAGTACCATGAGAACCCCAATTAATGCCCATACCGTCGTTGATTTAGATCTGTGGCAGCAAATGATCGACTGAACAAGAAAGTCCTCCTGTTCGGCTTTGCGTATAATTAGGATCAGAACTGGGTCTTGAGCGGATCATCTACTGGCAGCGATACATAAAGACACACGAGTGCTGGATCATGCTCGTCTACCTTTTTTTCCCTTGATGGTATATGTTTCAAATATTATTCTTAATTATTAATTGGTAACTTTTATTGTAAGTCAACCACTTGTGGCGTACTGGTTAAGGCCCTGGGGATGTGGTGGAATATTCCATCTGCCCAGGGTTCTAATCCAGACCGTACACAACAATTGTGGCCACTGAGGTTTAATCAGGGCTGATGTCTTACAGTCATAATTTGCCAAGAGATTAGTCTAGGCATAGCCTAGGACACCCTTCCCAAAAAAACTTTTATTGTAAGTCCAAAATTCAAGTTCTGAATTATATATGAAATCAAGATCAAGAATTCAGAAATCCATATGTCATATTAATTGGGTGTTACAAGCTATTTATACCAAGGGTGTTACAAGCCAACACCTTAAGGCACTCACCCTTGTAACACCCTTGTAACATATGTTCAGACTACTACTTGACAGCATCTAAAAGAGACCAAATAAGATTACAGAATCTGAGCAGATCTTCGAAAACCTTATATCGATCTCAGTTGTGCTTTGGGTCCAAAAACCTTCAAAATTTTCAGAAATAAGTCAAGTTTTTTATATTACAACAAATACAAAGCTTTACATGAATCACAATTTGGCTCATGGCAACAACGTATTAAAAGGAATTACCTTGTCAAAGGTGTAGACTTTGTCTACTTGCTTGTTAGCAACATTATGTTCTCAATTAGTCTGTGACAAACATTTGTCGCAGGTTTGTCCTCCTCTCAAAAAGATAATAAAGTCCATAATAACAAATTCCTTTTAATAATCAATAGAAATATGTTAATACCAAAAAATTATAAAGTATATATACAATTATTAGTGGAGTAGGTGAAGGATCGTGTGAAAAGTGTGCGGTGCATCTTATCACTGTGCATCTCATCTTAATGTGCGTTCATTTCTAATTTAACGGTTGATAACCACTTCTCACGTTAACCTCAACTTCTCACCAGAACCCACCCAAAATGGAGTATATATCATATTGATTCATATCACGGGAAATATTATTTAGCATTCTTAATTTTCAACAACGATCCTATAACGAATGTCGTTGCCATTTATTTGGGTTTAAATTATTGTATTGGACTTCCATAAAATGAACTAATGAAATAGTTATCAAATATTTGGTATTGAACTTCATTGGTTGCATTCTCTCTTTCTCTCTCTCTATATATTATATATTATGCACATGGCAAGAAACAGATTAGTTGCTAATCATGTTGGACAAATTTGCTAATCATGTTGGACAAATTTGGGATTTCTTTTTGGAGGCAACTTCCACCCATACTTATAAATAACATAAGTACCTAACCTCAGATTGTGACAACTCTGTAAGCAAAGAGGATATAGATTACTTCCATTATATATATCATATGAGTTCCATTTTCTACTAACACTTGCTTTCTCCTTATATGCTTCCAAAATCACTGCATTGCTCTCTGTTTATGCTTCTACTTTCTTTGTTTTGGATGAGTATGGTCCATCTCTCAAGTTGTATTTTCATATGAAATACATATTTATATCACATTTCTCTCAATTATTTGGTTACAATTAATTATGTTCTGAACTTGTCATGATAACTCACTGTGTTTGACATAACACAGTGGCTTTTGAATCTGATTTTTGTTGCTTTGGTGCCTAGAATCACCCTCTTTCTTTTCATTTTATTTAAGTTCCCTCTTCATCAGGGGCGGAGCCAATAAATTTATCTAGGGGGTGCCTAGAAAAGTGCAAGAAAATTCACAATTTCAAGGTTGCGAAAACCCTTTTGAGTATATATATTATTTTCATTAAATACTTGTCCTAAAAGTAGTTGAAAAAAGAGAATTGAAAAACAAGAGTGACCTAAACAACGTAACCATGTCTATATTTGTACAAACAAATACAAGATATATGTAAATAACCATATAAATAAGAAAAACCCTTTTGCAAGTATATGAAAGTTATAGTAATTTTCTTTTTATATATTCAATAAAGTAACATGTTTATTTTGTAACCTTTAGAAAAAATTGGCATTTATAAAGGAAGAAAAAGAAGAATTTGATATGAATAAATAAAGTTTCAAGTGGATAATTAAGGGTGGGACTATATTAAATTTTATTTTTAAAGATTGAGGGGGAGCCAATGCCACTTCTGGCTCCAAGGTGGCTCCGCCCATGCTCTTCATCCATGTTTGTGTGATGGTTATATAAGATCAAACCCTGCCTTAAAGACAATCATAGCAGTGTAATAATAGTATTATGCATAAAGCTTGTCCAAGCTTGTCTTATTTTCCTTTTGGGTGTTGTTTATGCTTCAATGGCTACTGGTGATTAGAAGTCTTTAAATATTGTTATCTAAGGGACCGTTTACTAAACGATTACCGGGTAAGTGCTTACCGGACTACTTTACTTTAAATATTGATCAACCTTACGTTAATTATGCTATGTATCTGAATCATCTATTGCTATATCTTATCTATTAAAAAATTGTAGGGTTCTGCTGTTAAGTAGATGCAAAAACATTGGCTGTTTCATACAGAGTTCAGTCATCACAGCACCAACGATCGTTTTTCCCATTTGAGTTACATTCTTTACCGTTTTCTAGCAATCGTTGTATATTGTAAATAAAACAAAGTTGTTAAAGGCGCAAGGGCGAGGCGCGGGCCTCACGAATGCAAGGTGCATCGTATAAAAAATAATATATATATATATATATATATATACACATAAATACATACACACGCATAGTAATACACAACTCAAATACCATTATATAAAAAGTTGTAATATCAACTCAAGTAAAGCACAGTTCAACTTCAATTACATAAAAGTAGTAATATGAATATTAAAGATATCTCCATAAATTCTTGACTAATAGGTTGATAATCAATTCTCATCATCATCTTTAAATGTGTATTCTTCAATGTCCTCGTCGGATTTATATTCCCAAAGTGAATAGAATTTTGAAGACATAATTGAAGAGCTTTGTCTAATAAATGTGTTTTGTAGAAGTCTAGGATGTTAAAACACATAATTAATATTAGGTTTTGACTTATTTAAAAACTTTTTCTGTTGTAGAAGTCCAAGAGAAAAGAAAAATGTTTGAAATTGGGTGAGATCTTCATAAGGCGCGCCTAAGCAACGCCTTGGTGCGCCTCAGTGAGCCGCCTCACCTCGACAGAGAAAAAACCAGCCATTTGCGCCTTATGCGAATCAACGCCAGGCACGCTTTTCACATCTATGGGTACATGTACGTTACAATAATAAAATAGTCTTTGGTTGAAACATATAACAACTTCAAAATTAAACTAACTGAACTCTAATACATGAATCCAACACTTGCAGCATATATAATATCATCATTTTTAGTTACAGTCATTCACTTGAGATGATTCAAATATATATACAAAGAGAGAGGCTCCGTAAAATGCAAACCTTATATTTGTTGCACACCTTACAAACCACAGTGTGCATATGTGAACAACCAGTGTGCATGTGCATACGTGCAAGAATATACATATAATGGACATACATTCATATGGGATAATGCATATATGTATCTCAGATTATGCATATATGCACATTAGTTTGTAAGGTGTGCAACAAATACATGGTTTGTATTTGATTTGTATCATATATATATATATATATATATATATATATATATATATAGGGAAAGGTTCAATAGAGAAGTGCAAATATTTAGAGAAATAGAGAAGTAAAAAAACACGGGACCGTTCATATATGAACGTTCATATATGAACGTTCATATATGAACGTTCATAAATGAACGTTCATAAATGAACGTTCATATAACAGTCATATCTGAACGTTCATATGAACGTTCATATATGAACGGTCCCGTGTTTTTTTACTTCTCTATTTCTCTAAATATTTGCACTTCTCTATTGAACCTAAGGCTATATATATATATATATATAGTGCCCTTATTTTGTTAACCACTCATTTAGTGTTAACCGTGTTAACTTTTTTGTACCAATAGGAATTAAGATAAGTTCCTGGTTTGAATGGTTGGAGGGCGATTTTGGTAGGGGTATTTTAGGATTTTCGGAATTTTAATTATTTAACGTTTATTTACTTTCCTAATTTCATGCACTAGATAATTATGGTAGTTATTAACGATAATCTTCATCTTCTAAAAATCAGTATTCTTGTGCGTATGATTCAACCCTTTCACGATTTCATTTTTTAAAACCCAGCATTCTTGTGCAAATCATACAACCTTTTCACGTTTTTTTTTGCTGCAATCAATTATGGATTCCATTGAAGATGAACGTGTTGCATCTACTTTTCCTTCTTCAAATGTCGATCACAATGATTTTGCAAAAAAAATGAAAATCAAACTTTGATGAATGATAGGATTCATCTTGTTCATGATGTTTTTACCCAGACAAGTACAGATTTGCAGTCATATGGGATTGAAGATGTTTCTTTTCAGTTTGTGGATGATTGTAACCCGGCATCATGCACTAACGTCGTAGATATGTTGAATGATGAAGTTTCTGTAGGTTCGTTTTTGCTATTTTAATTCGAATTATGGGTTTTGTTAGGCGTTTTTTGAGTTAGGGTTTCTTGTTTTATTGTATGTTTTAGTGTTCGTTTTTGTTAATTATGATGTGCAGTATAATGCATGTGCATATATACAATGCATTGTTTGTTTACTGTTTATTTGTTTTGGTATGATTATGATGATGGAATTATAAATCTTCATATTAATCTAGTTTTTGTAAATTTTGTAATATACTTAATTTGTTACATGAGTTTGTATTATGTGAGGTACAATATATGTAATTGTTCATATATGAAAAATAATAATTATTATTTATATAATGCATGTGCATATATGCAATGCATTTTTGTTTACTGCTTATTTGTTTTGGTATGATTATGATGATGGAATTATAAATCTCCATATTAATCTAGTTTTTGTAAATTGTGTAATATATTTAATTTGTTACACGAGTTTGTATTATGTGAGGTACAGTATATGTAATTGTTCGTATATAAACAATAATTATTATTATTTATATAATTTTTCATTATTTTTCACCATAGGTATAAAATTTGTCATGTCTGCATGTTCAATTACATGTTTGTTTTCCAGATGTTGAAGCACAAAATGAGGTCATCGAGGCAGTTGATGGTTCAAAGTTATGGATTCCTAATGTTCCTGTTCAGTTTAAACCAAAGTTGAACAATGTGTTTTTGTAACAACCCATCCCAATCATACATCATATAACACCATTTACATCTCAATATAAAATAACAAAGATACATATTATATCATATAAGGTCTCTTTGTCCTAAAACTACACAATACATATATCATTACAATTTTTTCACTAATATATTACATTACAAACAACCAAAAACTATTCATATAAAACGTCTCAGGAAACTACTTAATCACAAACAGTCTTCGAAAGCATATCACATTTATCCTTTCCTTTGCTATTACTCGCTCCTTGACCTGGAATACATATTTTTTAAAACAAAATGAGGGTTAGACCAATTGGTCTAAGTGAGAAAATTCCTGTCAGTTTAGAAATCATTTTGTAAAATACAGATATACAACAAGTATTTGAATACCAAGCATGACTCGTATGCACTGTGTACAACTCTTTCACATGGCCACATTAGTTGATTGCGCTAAACCAACTAATCAATTTACTCCGCTGCACTAAAATACAGCCAACTCCGTTGTCCCTCCGTACAGCCAAACTGCACCGGCCCTAAGTCCAGCCAACGTGCAATCGTGTAGTGCAAATTCTTATATAAATACAACATACATCTCAGTATATCATATTTCAATCATAAGCACACCATCACACTACCTACCACATATTTATTCAATATAAATGTATTCCGGTTTGAAAATTGTTAAAGTAAACCTCACCTGAAAGAAATAACGCAACTAACACCTTCTCTTGAAATCACGGGGATTTTACTTTTCAATAAACTCCACCGAATCTGAATTACATAAAATATATATAACTATTTACCACATAAAACTCAATGACAGGCTAAGAATCCTAAATAAGCCTATCTTACCCTTACCCAGAAAACACTCACAAATGTCCCTCTCCGGCGAATTAGCACGGGGTCCTGCTACCCGGTTAGCGGGTGGGGTTAAGGGGCAACTCCCTTGCGGGGTCTGAAAGAAGTCAGAAAGAAGTCAGAAAGCTTCCGGATATGCAATCCGGGAACTTATCCGGGTAACTCACTCGGAAACCCAATCGGAAAACCTAAAGAATCCGGTACACAATCCGGATAAACCACCCGGACATTTATCCGAAAATCTCAAAAATCTGGTACTCTAGGTCCGGACAACAATAATCCAGTAAACAAGTCCGGACGTCATCCGGAAACTTATCCAAAAACCATATCCGAAAACTTAGAGAATCTGGATCAAACCTCATCCGGAACATACCGGAATCCGGATATTTTGCATCTGGAAACTAAGAGGAATCCGGACAAGTCGTTCGAACCCAGAATCAACCACAGCCAATCTAAGAGTCAAAAATTGGAAATTCTAAACCGATAGGAATCTAGTACTAACTGCTAGAAACACAATTTGAAAAGAAACATACCTCAATTTCAGATTACACGAGATTTCTTGAGCCCTAAACGATCAATTCTTTTCCCCTGCTTCTCTCGACTCCAAACACACACACACAGACAGAAATTGAAACCGACTCAAATGACTTTCAAGAAGGAGGCAGTTCTATATATATGGGTCTCAAATTGCGATTGAGGGGTTGAGCTTTACTAAAATGACAGATACACCCTTAAACTTATAAATCGATCAAACCCACCCTAAATTAATAAACGAACTTACCCGATACATTACAGTTTTCATCCTACGAAGAAGCCGAGTCAATTTATAGTAAATATGCAGATTATGCAGGATTTGATGTAAGATTGAATGCAAAAGAGACAAATAAGGATGGGTTTATTCATACTAGATGGTTGGTATTCCAAAGAAGAATTTTTTTGATTCAATTGAATTAGGTCCTGGTGATTGGCGTTACCGAAACTCAAATGTTAAACGATCAGGGTGCAATGAATGTATTAAAATCCATTTATTGAAGGACAAGACTCGATATGAGGTATATGAGTTTGTTGAAGCTCATAATCATGTTTTGTTTAATACTAACGACCGTAGATTTTCATGTAAGAATAGGAAAATGCAGTATACTGATTATAGAAATGTTTTGAATATTTATAGTTATAAGGTGGGTGCAACAAGGGCTCATCGAATACAAATTGCGTTCAAGGGTAGGCTTGAACATAATAGATGTATCGCTGTTGAGTACCAATATTTTAAGAGAGACTATGGGCTCTTTGTTGGGAATAAGGATGCAAAGATGCTTATCAATAAGTTGTCAAAACGTAAGGATATTAAAAGTGAGTATTTTTTAGTACAAGTGTAACGAACGTGAGTTACATGCCATTTTTGGGGCCGATGATGTTGCTCAACTTAATTCTAGAGAGTTTGGAGATGTAATTTCGTTTGATGCTACTTACCGGACGAACGAGTAAGTTTTATTTATACAGTTTATTATTTTATTATTATTTCTGATATTTATTTTTATTTTTGTTTATTTTTTTAGGCATGCAATGTCATTTGTCCCTTTTTTGGTCGTAGATAATCATAAAAGTTCTGTTGTAGTCAGTTGTGCATTGATTGTCGGGGAGACAATCGAGAATTATAAGTGGGTGTTGAGGGCTTTTTTGAAATGTTACGAGAGACATTCGTTGGTCGTGCTAACTGATCAATGTTCAACTATGAAACAAGTTGTTCCATATGTGTTCACTGAATCAAGACATCGTTTATGTATGTGGCACATAATGAAGAAGTTCCTGCCAAGGTAATTTGACCTTGTTTTTTTACGTTGTTATATGTGTTATATTTGATTTTTTATAAATGTATTGTAAAAGTAATTTTACAATTGTTATTTTTCGATTTTGTTAGATAAGCATCGCGTTAAACGTGAATCCGGACTTTAAGCGGGTGATAAACAAACTTGTCTAGAATTTTCATATTAGTCCTAAAAAATTCGAGATTCAGTGGAATAGTATGATTGAGGTGTATGACCGTGAAGAGTGGTTCAGAGACATGTATGATATTCGTCATTCATGGATTCCGGCGTTTTATAAGATAATCTGGCGTCAGTTCTTATGAGAACCACGTAAAGATTCGAGAGTGTAAATGTGTTTTTCAACGTATATCTATCGTTCCATTTTGATCTGGTTATGTTTCTTATTAATTATGATAATGCAATTGAGAAGCAACGAGAGATACAATCGATAAATGAGAACGTTACGAGGACTACGTATCCATAGTTTATTAGTTCTTATCCAATTGAATTCCATGCAGTGAGGTTGTACACGCGGACAATTTTTTTTGATTTTATTTTATAGGATGACTTATGTCATCAGTCATACGAATAAGTTGTCTGAAGCGAAGGCTATGCACAAGGTATTAGTCCCAACTACTTTTTTAAGTATTTATTTCTATATAATATGTTGGTGTTATTTGTTGTCTGTTTTTTCATATTGTTGTTTAGGTATCGCGTCGAGCTTCAAGTAACACTGTTGATTGCGAATGTAAATTCTTTATCCAGAATGGGTACTTATGTCGACATGCACTGAAAGTATTAATTACTGAGTTGGTAGATTCCATATCGGGTCGATATGTTGTGCGAAGATGGACCCAGTAGTTGGTTTCTGTGCAGCTACAGAGCGCTCATGTTAGGTATGGCGAGTCTGATCCGGAGAAAGAGAAATTGTTAACCGGTGTGTATTCCACAATTGATGACATTGTAAGTCGAATCCGCAATGAAAACCCATGGTTAATTAAGCTTTCTGAAGTTCTTGAAGACTTAAAAAATGAAACAATTCTCAGTTACCGTATGAAGATCGCAGAAGACGGATGTAACTAAAGAGTATTTCGGTGTTTCTGTTCCAAATGATGTGCATATATTACCCTGAGTGGTCTTAGAAACAAGGGATGTGGTACGGGTAAACGGTTGATCAGTATGTCTGAGAGGATTCAGTTGAAGAGTAAGAGGTCGAAACGCAAATGTAAGTCATGATTCTCGCAACTGTCCGTTAGTACCTCGATCCTGAATCATATGTTTGTTACTTTGTATTTTTAAAGTTTTGGTTGTCGAATATTCGGTATTTTTGGTTGGTTAAAAAACGTAGCATTGTTTATGGTGTTTTTTTGGGTTTCGACATAATTATCTCATTGAATTATTCATTTTATGTTTTATATCGTAGCATCCAAAGACATACAAATATTAAAATTGGTTGTTGGTTCTCATATATGTTTTTCCAATATGTACTTATTTACATAGAAGTGCACATACCAAATTTGCATATATGCATGATTTGAAACTGCATATATGCACACTTTACAACTGCATGCATATATGCACATATCAAAATTGCATATATCCACATATCAAACTTGCATATATGCACACCTTACAACTGGATATATGGATCAAACTTGCATATATGCACACGTTACAACGAATATATACACATATCAAAGTGGCATATATGCACATCTCAAGGAAAGTAGAAATGGAAAAGCATTATGATGTTTTTATTTCTTTACCATGTAAGTATAAAGCCATGAACACATGTTTCTTATTTGTTCACTAAAATTTCATAACCATTTTAACCATCACATACAAGGCCTTTCTTATTTCATTCAAATGTATCCCAAATGAGTCTTTCATTCCATCACATAATTTTTACTAGAAAACATGATCTCTAATAAGAATTCAATTAAACCAACAACTATAACCCATACATAGGGCTTAAACCGAAACGGACAATATCCGAAAATCTAACCCAAAGTGTTTTAACACACAACGAACGATAACCAAAAATAAAACCAAGTTTTAATTACATCTATTAAATGAACCCATGTTTTCTAGCTTACCAGCTATTATCTAGCTTCCTTCGAATTTGCCTCCTTTTCGAGAACTTTTCCCCTAACGATATTGCGTGTTTCCGGATGTTCGCTCACTCAACAATAGCTTTGTAACATACTTCGACCTCAGTTGCTTTAGTTGATTTTTTTGTTTTGTGCTTTCCTTATATAGGCCGCTTACCCATTTGTTCGGTCCATCCCCCATGTAAGTCTCCATGTCCCGCATCAACACAACGCTTTGGTCTAATTGGTTTTCCCTCATCTGCCATTGTACTTTAAACTTTTTCGGTAACATTTCCTCAAATTGAGACCATTCCACGTATCCATTACTTTCTAGATGCATTGTGATCATCAGTTGCTGTTAATAAAAAAACATTACATTCGTAGAAGTAACACATTTGGATGCATGAAAAAAAAAAACAAAGTTCATATATTTTCTTCTCTGTACAGTGCCTATTTAAGAGCACCATAAAACTAGGGTCGGAAACGAACACGAACAGAAGCTTATTCATGCTCGTTCGTTTAACTTAACCTAACCTACCAAACGAACAAACAAACAAGAACGGTAAACGAACGGAATATTTTGTGTTCATCTTTGCTCGTTATGAACAAATTTGTTAAGGGCTCAAGGCGCACATAGGAGCAAAGGAGTCTCAGGGTGTAGGCACGAGGCGCAAGCATGAGGCATGGGGCTCAGGAATGCGAGGCTCATATTATCAAAATGTATGCATATACATCTATACATATAAACACACACACACAGAGACCCACAAAGTTACACAACTCAAATATGCAACAAGTAGAACCCTCCAATGTCGCAACCAACAATACTTCGATACAGTGTGAGTTGTGAGAGAGAAGTTTTAAGGTATGGGTATATTACTTTGACTTATGTCATTATTTAATAAATCCTTTTTAAAAACTTAGAAGATAAGAAAACTTATTTAACATTAGAGTTTGACTAGGTATTTGTAACACCCTAAAAACTGGGTAAATTTAAGTCAAATTTTCCATACAAGATAACCATTAAATAAGGTTCAATAGTTGTCATGAGTTTTGCGGAAAAGCGTTTACAACCAAAGGAAAGAGATACATCAACAACAACCTACTAATCTAACTTAAGATTGTTTAGATTAAAATCGGGTGTCGCTATCTCCTTTACAAAATGCTCGGCTAAGGCCATCAATCACCGCTATCTCGTCTATTCCAAAAATGCTATCTCTCTTCATCACACTTCCCTCATCCCCGAGAAGTCCCACCGCTAGGAAGGCCTGCTAAACACAACATACAATAAGAAGAGGTGTTAGCCTATAGCCTAGCAAAAGAGCATTTATATAATAATGATAGATTACGCATTGAATGAAAGGTCATTCCATCCGATACCGATCTGTCGTACATTTCCTCTTTGTATTCATGCAAGACATCAACCCGCACTAGGTCTCTAGTCTCGCTCGACATCAACCCAAACCGGGTCTTTAATCCGTCAAGGCATCAACCCAAACCGGATCTTTAGCCTTCAAAGAGATCAACCCAAACTAGGTCTTTAGTCTAGTGACATCAATCCACATCGGATCTCTAGTCCACGAAGACATCAATCTCACTGGATCTCTAGTCTAAATGACATCAATCAAAACCGGATCTTTAGTCAATGGCATCAATCCAAACCGGATCTTTAGCCCCTCTATCCCCAAGGGTAGGGAACCCATCATAGCCATCAATAAGGAGAGTTATTCATATATAAAACTTTAACAAGTATCAATGCTTCCAAAATTCACCATTTACATCAAAACCCTAACTTTGACTCGGCTCAAATACTTCCATAAACCACATAACATATTATTAACATTTAAGTAACATTTCATCATAACAATAGAATGAAGATTCACTTAATGTCATCATCTATGACAAGCTCTAGCCCTAAACCTTCCACAAGGGGAGGTTAGGTCATACATCACAAAATCAAGAAAGTTTAGTAAGCACACATAAATAGGTATAGCCAAAACATTAAATGATTATACATAAGTGAGTTTGGGAGGTAGAACACTCACAATCTAGGTTTTGAAGGAAAAACCTAGAAAATAGGGAAACCCTAGCTTTGGAGAAGGAAGGGAAGCTTGAAACTTGGTCTACTCTTCACTTGGTGATTCTAATGAAGGTCTAGATTGAGTCTTTAATGGTTTCCAACCATCCACTAGCAAGGAATTTAATGTGGGGAGAGAGTGGGGGAGATCTTGATGGTTTTGAGTGAAAATTGCCACTCAAGAGGAGAGAAAATGAGTTTGGATCTGATTGGTAAAGTATGAGAGAGAGATGGAAAAATTGGGTGAAAAGTAGGAATTTTTGCCAGACACCTCGCGGACGTCCGCCATGTGCCATCGCGGACGGCCGGACTCAAATGATGTCCAGACTCCCAAACTTTTTGTTGCTTCCGCGGATGACCCGTGGACTTTCGCGCATCGCGGACGTCCGCCATGTGCCCTCGCAGACGTCCACCAAGGTCAAAATCCTAAAACTCCTATTTTCAAGCATGGGAACTGTTTGGGCAAAAAATCACGTCGTACGACCACGACCAGAGCAGGTAAGACACATGTTATAATCCAAGTCTTGTATTAAGATAAGGTCTCGACAAGAACCCAGAAAACATCCGTCGTCTCCCTTAAAAGGTAAGTCATACGTCTCCCATGACGCTCGACCATAGCATCGCCCGTCCCGTACGACCATCGCGTAAGATCATTGCACCTACGACCAAAGCTAACGTTAACCTTGTCTGTTACGTTTGTTAAGTATTTAATGCAGGAGTCAAAGCCATTAACAGCAAGTAGTCGTAACGGACGAAGGGCATTATGGATAATCACTCCGGCAACCGTTTCCGACCGTTGTAGCCGTTAATCAAAGCATTCAAGGAGCTAATTAATGACGCGAAGACTATAAATACCAAGCTAAGTCTTCACATCAAGGGCCATCAGTGAACATCCAATACACATCAGCGATCATCAGCGAATATTACCAAACAGCAGAGAAAATCATCCAAACTCATAGCAAAGAACATTCAAACTCTGGAGATCAAGTACTGACAGCAAGAACTCTACAGCAAATTCAAGTGAAGCATTCTCTCTCGAAGAACTCACTCTCGACGCACGACGACATCTTTCGACCAACAGTTATTTACACTTTGTATTCACACACAACAAGCACTTGTACTTTACATTTCGAAGTATTTCCTTCATTTGTATTGTAATCATCGTACGACCGACGCCAGTACCAAGGACGTCGCCCCTGATTGGCGACCATAGTGCAGCGACGACACCCATGTCGTCTGCAGGTTTTTTCCCCGTTTGAGGTTTTTCCTGCGTCATCAAATCCCTTGTCTCGTTTATTTTTTCCCTCATCGCACGTCTCGTCGAAAGATGCTTTCTTTAGTTGATTAAGTCCACATCGACCTTAAGTTGTCCCTTTGGTGCGATTTTTGGCATTAACAGTTTGGCGCCATCCGTGGGACTACATCTAGAGAAAATCCTCGACGAACGTGCATTCTACTAACAGTTTCTTGGAGTTTTTCTGCTCTCTATTGCAGGAACAATGGCAGCCCCTGGAAATCCACAGCAAGTTGTTGCTCAGATGTATCAGGAGCTCGAAGTCTCCAGGAATCAGCTCAAGGCAATGGCAGAGCAGAATCGCAGAGCAGCTGAGGAGATCGCGCGGTGAAGAAATCCTCTTGGGCCTCAAAATGGTCCTAGGCCGTTCGTGCAGAACTCAATTCCAAGATCGTTCGACCAGAATGGCCCTAGACCATTTGTCCCGAATCCAGGTTCATCCGCGCAGAATCAGTATTCAGGCCCGTTCATGCTGAATCAACAGCCAGGGCCGTTCAACCCAAATCCTCAGTTTGGGGCAGTTCCTCCTCAGCACATAAGGCCACCACCCGTGAATAATGGGTCTCAGCCATTACAAGGGTCGCAACCTTTCCAGCAAGGATCGCAGCCGTTTCAGAATGGACCGCAACAATTCCACTATGGGTCGCAGCCATATTTTGTCCCGTTCAACGGGGACACCAATGGTTCGTCGCATGGTAATGGCACTAGTCCAGGGACTAATCCCTCGACAGGGGCAAATCCTGATCTTAACGATCCTGTCGCCCAGCGTTTGAAGATGTTAGAAGACCAAAATAAGCGTGTCCTGTCCTTGCTTGCCAAGTTGCCTAGGGCAGCCGTACCTGTCGACGTTGAGCCTCGCTCGGGGTATCAGGCGTCGCCCTTCATCGACGAGATTGCCACCGTCGAGGTCCCAAAGAAGTATAACATTCCTACCTTCACTCCCAAGTATTCGGGTGTGACCGATCCAACCGAGCATGTCGCGCAGTATAAGCAGCTCATGTGGACAATCTCGATTCCACACATGTACCAGGAAGTATGCATGTGCAAGAGTTTCGGGGCGACTCTCACTGGTCCAGCTCTCCAGTGGTTGATCAATCTCAAACCCAAATCTATCGGGTCGTTCGCCGAATTGGTCAACCAATTCTCCCGGCAATTCGCCAGCAGTCGTAAGATGGAAAAGCAGACTAGTGATCTGTACTATGTCGTGCAGAAGACCAATGAGTCTATTCGAAGTTATTTCAATAGATTAAATGCCGAAATGATCAGTATCCGCAATTGTGACATCAAAACTGCGATCGAGGCCTATAAGCGTGGTCTGGACGATAGTTCGGGTCTATACATCGATCTGACCAAGTATCCCCCGGAGACTTTCGAAGACGTCCGAGCTCAAACCTTAGCATATATGAGGGTCCAGGATGATGCCGCCTTTCGTCGCAAGCACACGGACGACAAGAAGTCGTTAGGCGTCAGAAAGCCAGAGTTCAAGACAAAGGCTGTTTCCAAAATAGAGCCAGCGCGCCAAATTTCAAATGTTCGTATCAAGACGAAAGCAGAGGCCAAGACCGCGACTAAGTTCACTCAGTACCCCAAGATATCCTCTTACGGATTCAAAGGATCTACAAAGGACCTAGTCGGAGCTCTGAAAAGTTCCCAAGCGACCATTCGATGGCCAAAGAAGTCCGACCTGGACGATGCTAAAAAAGACAAATCAAAGTGGTGCGACTTCCATGCCGATCATGGTCATGCGACAGACGACTGTATCGCATTGAAGAAGGAACCAGCATATCATTTCCCGAGAGGAAATCTCAAGGATATCATCGACGATGTCGCTGTTCCAGCTAATGGCCATCGACCGTCGACTCCCAAGCATGCAAAAGTTGTCAATTGAAATTCCCGACGCCATGGGGAATCCAGGAGATCAAGAGTGAGCCAAAAGTCGCTCGTGAATGCTACAAGTCTACCCTGAAGCCGAGAAAATAAACTGAAGTCGCAAGATCAAGCTCTCGACAGGACAATATTTCTCTGTGTCATTCTGTCATTTAAAACCTATCTTTTCCTCCCAAAAAGGATACGGTAATAAATGACAGGGGGCAAATAGAGAGAGACTGAAATGGTACGTTCTCTAGCTCTTTCTAGCTCTTTCTCATACGATTTTTTCTCACAAAACGTCTACTGACTTAAGCATCAAAGGGTCGTTGGCCAGCCAACGACCAACCCCGGACATCGTTTTATCACAGAATCGCACAACAGATTATCGCAGAATCGCACGGCAATAATCACTAAGTCTACTATATGACTTTAAATTCGCAGGGTCGCACGACATACATGATCAGGTCTGTGACTTGATCATCCCTCCATAAGGGCATACGATACAAACTCATTGTATGATCTAATCGTACGATCGCAAAGTCAAAACGATTTTACCCCTAAGTTTTTTAACTTAGAAAATGCTTTAATCGCGTGCTCACATATTTGTTTTACTCATCGTATTAAAATGTATGCCTCAGTCGCATGATTTCATGTGTGTCCTATGTTCAAATTCACAATTAAACATGGTTTGGATAAAGCATAAAGTTCAAACAAAAGTTGCGTTCATTATATAAGTCATCGAGTACATAATCGACCACTAACGGTCGAGCGGCACGAACAAACAAATACATTTTTTCTAAGGTTGTGGAGGAGCATCGATCAGAACCTTGTCCGATACCTCATCCCGAAAACCCTCGTTAGCCACCTCCTCCTCAACCTCCTTCTCGTCATCCAAGTCGAGATCTTTCTCGGTCCCGACTCTCTCATAAAAGAGACGCAGCTCATCTGACGCTGAATCCAAAGGATCCTTGGCCTGCAGGTGACGTCGCATAACTTCCGCGCGCGCAGTAAGTCGAGCATAAGAAAAGAAAGACTTATTTTCGTCCTTCAACTCATCAGACTCCTTCTTCAAATTTATCACCTTAGCCTTGATTCCCTCGACTTCCTTCCTCTTCCTCCAGCGTCGACGTCCGTACGAATACATACCTCTTCTTCCATCCACGGTCGTTGACCGCAGTATTTAAAACTAGGGTACGATCACCCTTGAACCTTGAAAACAAACTATAGCGACGGTACCGGTCATTCTTGACCTTATACGCCGTCAGAAGGTCCCTCACATTCATCGGCGGATTCCAGTTAGAGGTAAGTCGTTCGATGATCAAGATAACTCGCCAGAACTGGGGCATCAGTTGCCCCGGTGAAAGATCAAACTCACACATGAACTCTTTGACTAAAGGCGAATATGGCCATTGAAAGCCTATTTTGAACGGGTATTCGTATATAACAATGTACCCCTCGGGGCACATTTCCGGTTGAACCTTGCCAACCTTGCTTACGGTAATCCCCATGGGAATCCTCGCTAGACTTCTAAAGTCGTCGAGATCTTCTTCGTTTTTAATGGTGCTTCTAGGCTCTGTCGACATTGCCAACCCCATTAAATTGATTTGCACTTCTGAAAGGCCCCAGATATCCCAGTTTTTTCTAGGCTTTCTAGCAATAGACTTGCGACGCATACGCAAACTGGAGGGTCGTATCTTATATGATCTCAGAAAAACTTAAATTAGGTCAACGATTCTTGCAAGAACGGAAATCGCCAAGAAAAGATCCATCATAATCTTTATTTATGCAGTCGATCATGTCAGGTCGAACCCTTTGATGATCACCGCGTGCTCTCGTCCCTTCGTATGACCGCAGGGATCGTCGACACCTGTCATCGACAGCTGGTAAGCACAATCGTGTGTCACCATGACGTTACGACCTCGTTCCCTTTTCAACTTCTCGTTCAGTTAAAGGCGAACCGGTCCAGTTCCACGACAACCAGGTAAGTCTCTCAACCCAGGTCACAAGTCTAAGCGTTCGACAAGCAAAATTTAAAACTTAAATTTGACATTCAATTTTCAAATTTTGGGGGCAAACTGTTTGGGCAAAAAATCACGTCGTACGACCACGACCAGAGCAGGTAAGACGCATGTTATAATCCAAGTCTTGTATTAAGATAAGGTCTCGACAAGAACCCAGAAAACATCCGTCGTCTCCCTTAAAAGGTAAGTCGTACGTCTCCCATGACGCTCGACCATAGCATCGCCCGTCCCGTACGACCATCGCGTAAGATCATTGCACCTACGACCAAAGCTAACGTTAACCTTGTCTGTTACGTTTGTTAAGTATTTAATGCAGGAGTCAAAGCCATTAACAACAAGTAGTCGTAACAGACGAAGAGCATTATGGATAATCACTCCGGCAACCGTTTCCGACCGTTGTAGCCGTTAATGAAAGCATTCAAGGAGCTAATTAATGACGCGAAGACTATAAATACCAAGATAAGTCTTCACATCAAGGGCTATCAGTGAACATCCAACACACATCAGCGATCATCAGCGAATATTACCAAACAGCAGAGAAAATCATCCAAACTCATAGCAAAGAACATTCAAACTCTGGAGATCAAGTACTGACAGCAAGAACTCTACAGCAAATTCAAGTGAAGCATTCTCTCTCGAAGAACTCACTCTCGACGCACGACGACAGCTTTCGACCAACAGTTATTTACACTTTGTATTCACACACAACAAGCACATGTACTTTACATTTTGAAGTATTTCCTTCATTTGTATTGTAATCATCGTACGACCGATGCCAGTGCCAATGACGTCGCCCCTGATTGGCGACCAAAGTGCAGCGACGACACCCACTGTCGCCCGCAGGTTTTTTCCTCGTTTGAGGTTTTTCCTGCGTCATCAAATCCCTTGTCTCGTTTATTTTTTCCCTCATCGCACGTCTAGTCGAAAGATACTTTCTTTAGTTGATAAAGTCCACATCGACCTTAAGTTGTCCCTTTGGTGCGATTTTTGGCATTAACAGGACCCTAGCATGTTTCTATGTCATTTCTAAATACCAGATAGCATGTATAAACCACAAGGAAGGCATACGTATAACACATAACGTCTGTAAATATTTCAACACTAAAGACTCCATGTAAATTAAAATGCAACTAATAAGCAAAGTACAAAAGAGAGGTTCTCCCGGAAATGCGGGTGTTACAATCCTCCCCAACTTGGAAATGATTTCGTCCTTGAAATCCCGACTAGACAAATAAGCTAGGATATCGCCTTTTCATATATTCTTCCGATTCCCACGTCACGTTAGTTCCTCGATGATGTTTCCATTGTACTTTGACCCTCGTGACCTCTTTCTAGTATGGCTTCGGGCTCTTCGACGCAACGATTATCTTCAACTCGAATTTCCGACATCGGTATCACGTTCTCTTCCTCCGTTAGACACCTTCGTAGATAGCATACGTGGAATGTAGGGTGAATTCCGTCCATCTCCGGCGGCAATTCCAACTTATAGGCTTGCAACCCGACACGTTCCAAAATCGTGAAAGGTCCTAGGAAACAAGGACTCAACTTCCCACGTTTCCCAAAACGGATTAGACCCTTCCAAGGAGATACTTTCATCATTACACGATCTCCCACTTAGAATTCCACCGGTCGTCTTTTCTTATCGGCATAACTTTTCTGCCGGTCTTGAGCCACTTTCAAACGTTCTCGAATGATTTTGACTTTATCGGTCGTTTCTTGCACAATCTCCGGCCCCGTAAATTGTTTCTCTCCCGTCTCTATCCAACACACGGGTGTTCTACACTTCCTCCCGTACAAGGCCTCAAATGGCGCTGTTTTCAGACTAGAGTGGTAGCTGTTGTAGTAAGCGAATTCTACTAAGGGTAGATGTGTGTCCCAATTTCCACCAAAATCAATCACACAAGACCGAAGCATGTCTTCCAACGTTTGAATTATCCTCTCACTCTGCCCGTCCGTTTGAGGATGATACGTCGTGCTCAAGTTTACACTTGTACCCAACTCTTCTTGTAAAGCTTGCCAAAATCGTGAAGTGAACCGACTATCCCGATCGGAGACTATCGACACGGGCACTCCATGTCTAGACACCACCTCGTCAATGTATAGTTTAGCTAACTTGTCCATAGGATATGTTTCTTGCATCGCTAGGAAGTGTGCACTCTTGGTCAAGCGATCCACAATCATCCAAATGTTATCATTCCCTTTCAAGGTCTTCGGCAACTTGGTCACGAAGTCCATTGTGATTTTCTCCCACTTCCACTCGGGTATTTTCAACGGTTTCAAACTGCCATAAGGTCTTTCATGTTCCGCTTTCACTAGGGAGCAAGTCACGCAACGCTCTACATAATATGCCACGTCCACTTTCATCACCGGCCACCAATAATGAAATTTCAAATCCCTATACATCTTAGTACTCCCCGGATGTATGTGTTAATGCCAAAAATCGCACCAAAGGGACAACTTAAGGTCGATGTGGACTTAATCAACTAAAGAAAGGATCTTTCGACGAGACGTGCGATGAGGATAAAAATAAAGAAACAAGGGATTTGATGACGCATGAAAAACCTCAATCGAGGAAAAAACCTGCGGACGACAACAGGTGTCGTCGCTGCACTATGGTCGCCAATCAGGGGCGATGTCCTTGGTACTGGCGTCGGTCGTACGATGATTACAATACAAATGAAGGAAATACTTCGAAATGTAAAGTACAAGTGTTTAAATGTAAAAACAAGTGTTTGTCGTGTGTGAATACAAAGTGTGAACTTCTGGTCAAGGGATGTTGTCGTGCATCGAGAGCGATATTTGAGCTTTCCTTCAAGTGTTCTTGAGTTCGCTGTAAGGTTCTGGCTTTCAGTACTTGATCTCCAGAGTTTGAATGTTCTTTGCTATGAGTTTGGATGATTTTCTCTGCTGTTTGGTGATGTTCGCTGATGTATATCAGATGTTAACTGATGTCCCCTGAAATGAGGCTTTAGCTTGACCTTTATAGTCTTCGTGCCATTAATTAGCTCCATTAATGATTTGATCAACGGCTGGAAACGGTCGCCGGAGTGATTATCCATGATGATCTTCGTCCGTTACGGCTATCGATCGTTGATGGTTGCGTCGGTTATATCCGTTGCTCTTTAATGACTTTGACTCCTGCATTAAACACTTAACAAATGTAACAGTCAAGGTTAACGTTAGCTTTGGTCGAAGGTGCAATGATCTTACGCGATGGTCGTACGGGACGGGCGATGCTATGGTCGAGCGTCATGGGAGACGTATGACTTACCTTTTACGGGAGATGACGGATGTTTTCTGGGTTCTTTTCGAGACCTTATCTTAATACAAGATTTGGATTATAACGTGCGTCTTACCTGCTCTGGTCGTGGTCGTACCACGTGATTTTTTGCCCAAACAGTTTGCCCCCAAAATTTAAAAATTGAATGTCAAATTTAAGTTTTAAATTTTGCTTGTCGAATACTTGTGACCTGGGTTGAGGGACTTACCTGGTTGTCGTGGAACTAGACCGGTTCGCCTTTAACTGAACGAGAAGTCGAAAGAGGAACGAGGTCGTGACGTCATGCTGACGTACGATGATGCTTACCAGCTGTCGAGGACAGATGTCGAAGATTTACTGGGGCATACGAAAGTCGGGGATGCGTGTCGATCTTTTGAAGGGCTCGACCTGTCACGATTTTCTGCATAAATAGAGATCAAAATGGATTGTTTTCTTTAAGCTTTTGAAAAGTCATCGACTTTTTCCAAATCTTCGGTGACTGATGATCTACCGGGGGCTATGATACCCAAATCGGTGACGATGTTGGTTGCGATAAACGCGATGTCTGTGGATTCTGCGCATCTGGCGACGATGTTTTCTGCTCCCACGTCGACCCTTTCGTCAGCCGACAGGGGCGAGGGTGTAAAGACGGGAGAGAATGATGGGGATTTTATGGAGATCAACTTTGTGTTGTCTTCATCCCTCTTGACTGACTATGTCCTCGTCAGGACGAAGTCGCTTCTGCTTCTGGGGAAATATCAGCTCTTATATTTCAAGGAGCATTTTCCAGGGATCTCTATCGAAGAGATTGGACTGTGTTTAGCCGTACTGGCGTCTTTCGTAAGTCTCTCTTTCGAAACTTGTGTTACCGATGTTTATTCTTTCGATGAGCGTTTTTCTAATACGTTCCTTTTGTAATTGTGCAGATGTTTTTGTTTTCCTTCACTAAACACGTGAGGAAACTGAAGGTGTTGGAGTGGATGTTGATTGTCGAAGAGAAGATATTCCTTCCTCCAACCTTAACATTAATCTTAAGAGCCACGTTCTCGGAATGCCCTGGCGCGAAAGGTTGGGAGACAACTCCGGCTATACTCGTTTGATCCTTGCATCAGTTCTTCAGGATTGTCAGGATTCCGAAGGCTGAGTTTTCTTTTGGGCAAAGTTTGCGATTGCTATGTTTCCTTAGATCTTAGGGTAGTTTCTTTTTTTGCTGAACTCGTGTTTTTAATTACGTTTGTCGTGGATAAATGTAATATTGATCATATAAGTATGAAATAAACGGAGGATCGTGCGACATAGGCTTTTATTGCAATATAACGGTTGAAACATAAATCATGTATTTGGACTGTAATAATAAACACAAATATATATCATCGATGTGTTAGAACATTCAAAGTTTTTCTAAGTTCCAGAAACTTAGATCGAGGGATCGTTTAGACCTTACATGTGACTATATCGTATGATGAAACTTTAGAATATATGCCCCTGTGATCAAACAATCGAGTCATGCACTTGGATACTCATGTCGTGCGTTCCTGCGATAAAGTTCGTTAGAGGTCGGTCGTGGTTTTACCAACGATTTTGCGATGCTTACCGTCGTGCTGAAAACTTTGTATGATAGGAAGGCGATTTTAAAAGAAATATTTTTTCAAATGCGTCGCATTCCAACTTCGTGGGATTTCCTGATTGTCGAGGGTTCGAAGTCGATAGGCTCCTTTACCAACGACTTTGGAGATACGATAGGGACCTTCCCACTTGGTAGAAAGTTTACCAGCGTTGAGCTCCTGGGTATTCGGGAACACTCGACGGAGGACGTAATCGCCTTCCTGAAAGATTTTAACTTTGACGTTCTTATTGAAATGTCGCTCGACTGCCTGCTTCTGTGACGTTCTGATCAAGGCCGATTCTCTGAGCTCTTCAAGGGCGTCGAGGTCATAACTCAAATCAACCAAGTTGTGGTCGACGGATGTGTGCCTCAAAGTTGGGAGATGAACTTTGATCGGTAGGACGGCTTCGCAACCATAGACGAGAGAGAAGGGGGTTTGCCCAGTGGACGTGCGTGGCGTCGTGCGATTTGCCCATAGGACCGAAGGGAGTTCTTCAACCCACCTTCCCTTTGTAGCTTTTAATGGTTTCTTGATCGAAGCTATAATAGTCTTATTGCTTGACTCGGCAAGTCCATTAGCTTGGGGATATCTGGGAGTCGAGGTTGTTAGTTTGATATTCCTGTCATCGCAGAACTGTTGGGTCCTGTCGCTTATGAATTGGGATCCATTGTCGCAGACCATTTCGGATGGAATCCCAAACCTGCATATGATGTTAGTCTGGATAAAGGAGATAACTTCTTTATCCCTAATTTGGGAGAAGGCAGCCGCTTCGACCCATTTAGAAAAGTAATCCGTGAGTACGAGGAGGAATACTTTTTGCCCCGGAGCAGGTGGTAGTTTGCCGACAATATCCATTCCCCACCTCATGAAAGGCCATGGGACAAGCGTTGAGTGCAAAGGCTCCGAGGGTTTATGAGACATACCTGAGTGTCGTTGACAGGGGTCGCAATTCTGGACGTACTTGACAGCGTCTTGTCGCAGTGTCGGCCAAAAATACCCTTGTCGGGAGATACGATTAGCCAAGCTACGACCTCCTGAATGATTACCACATTCGCCGTCGTGCATCTCTTGGAGGATTTTCTGGGCTTGATTCTTGCTGATGACGCACCTTAAATTTAAGCCCGTCGATGATCGCCGATAAAGCTTATTTTCGATCATGACATACTTAGATGCTTTGAATCTAATTTTTCGAGCCTCCATTTTGTCTTCGGGGAGTTGGTCGTGCACGAGGAAATTTCGAATGTCGCGTGACCAATCATCTTCTTCGTCTTCGATCTGGATGACGTCTGTGTTTCCAATGGACGGCGTTGCCAGGTGAATTATAGGAATAACATCGAATATTGGTTCAACTAAAGCGGACCCAAGGTTTGCCAATGCGTCGGCCTGAGTGTTCTGGTCTCGCGGAATCTGTTCAATATAAAAAGATTTAAATTTTTTGGAAATTTCTTTTGCCACGCTTAGATATGCTGTCATTTTTGAATCCTTGGCTGCGAATTCTCCATTGATTTGATTTACTACTAGCAGGGAATCGCTCTTGACATGCAGTGCGGTTGCCCCCGAGTCGTGGGCCATATTCATTCCTACGATCAGGGCTTCATATTCGGCTTCGTTGTTGGTGGCCTTGAAATCGCATCGGACCGAGTATACCATCTTACCCCCCTGTGGAGACTTTAAGACGACACCCAGTCCAGAGCCTCTAATGTTGGATGATCCGTCGACATGTAGGATCCAAGGCACGTCGTCATGAGTCGCCACAGTGGACACTTCGAGCTCTGCTTCTTTCTCCAACTCAGGGCTGAAATCGGCGATAAAGTCTGCCAAGGCTTGTGATTTGATCGCGGTCCTGGGCTTGAAATCGATGTCATAACTGCTTAGATATATGCTCCACTTTGCTAAGCGACCTGTCAACTCAGGTTTCCTTAAAACAGACTTAAGAGGAAAGTTAGTTACGACAGTAATAGGATGCGATTCGAAGTAGTTTCGTAATTTTTTAGCAGCCGTGACTAGCGACAAAAGCAGTTTTTCCATGGAGGAATACCTGGTTTCTGCGTCCAAGAGAGATTTACTTACGTAGTAGATTGGCAATTGTTGTTTTTCGTCCTCTCGTGTGAGTACGGCGCTTACCGCATTTGGACTGACAGCTAAATACAATTGTAAGATCTCATGATCGTGAGGTTTCGACAACAGAGGAGGCGACGCCATATATTCCTTGAGTTTTTGCAATGCTTGCTCATGATCGTTGGTCCAGTTGAAACCTTTATTTTTCCTGAGGACGTTATAAAACATATGACATCTATCTGAAGATCGGGAGATAAACTTGTTTAGGGCCGCTACTCGACCAGTAAGCCTTTGGACCTCCTTGAAATTTCGAGGAGATTTGATGTCGATGATGGCTTTGATTTGGTCGGGGTTAGCTTCGATTCCTCGGCGAGTGACCATGTGGCCTAAGAACTTTCCAGCACTGACTCCGAAGGAACATTTGGTAGGGTTGAGCTTCATGCTATACTCCCGAAGGATGTTGAACGATTGTCTTAGATGCTCGACATGATCGACCGCTTGCTTTGACTTGACGAGCATGTCATCAATATATACCTCCATTGTGTCGCCGAGATGGTCTTTGAACATTTTATTCACTAGACGCTGATAGGTGGATCCTGCATTTTTTAGTCCGAAAGGCATAACTTTATAACAGTAAATACCTCGGTCCGTCATAAAAGCGGTTTTCTCCTGGTCCTCGACGTGCATTAAGATTTGGTTATACCCTAAATAGGCATCCATGAAGGTCAATAGTTCATGTCCTGCGGTTGCGTCGACCATGGCGTCGATATGCGGTAATGGGAAAGGATCTTTCGGGCAAGCCTTATTGAGATCGGTGAAGTCAATACAGACCCTCCATTTTCCATTCTTCTTAGCCACGACCACGACATTAGCAAGCCAGTCGGGATACTTTACTTCTCGGATCTTTCCTGTCTTGAGGAGGTTATCGACCTCATCGTTTATTACCTTATTTCTTTCAGGAGCGAATTTACGACGCTTTTGCTTGACGGGTTTAAACGATGGATCGATATTGAGCTTGTGAGAAATGATGTTAGGTTCAATGCCAACCATATCTTCATGCGACCAGGCGAAGCAGTCAGCATATTCCTGCAAGAAGGATATTATCCTTTGCCTAAGGTGGGGATCGAGAGATGATCCTATCAATACTTTTTGCTCGGGCTTGCTTGGGTCTAAGATAACTTCTTCTAGGCAATAATCACCGATGGCTTTAGGAACATCTTGCACCTTTTCAAGCTTTCCATGCGCTTGGTCAGCGGTTCGTTCTGAGTTTCCGCCATCTGCCATTTTCCTGTGATAGAGAACAGAAGAAACTCCAAGAAACTATTAGTAGAATGCACGTTCGTCGAGGATTTTCTCTAGATGTAGTCCCACGGATGGCGCCAATCTGTTAATGCCAAAAATCGCACCAAATGGACAACTTAAGGTCGATGTGGACTTAATCAACTAAAGAAAGGATCTTTCGACGAGACGTGCGACGAGGATAAAAATAAAGAAACAAGGGATTTGATGACGCAGGAAAAACCTCAATCGAGGAAAAAACCTACGGACGACAAGAGGTGTCGTCGCTGCACTATGGTCGCCAATCAGGGGCGATGTCCTTGGTACTGGCGTCAGTCGTACGATGATTACAATACAAATGAAGGAAATACTTCGAAATGTAAAGTACAAGTGTTTAAATGTAAAAACAAGTGTTTGTCGTGTGTGAATACAAAGTGTGAACTTCTGGTCAAGGGCTGTTGTCGTGCGTCGAGAGCGATATTTAAGCTTTCCTTTGAGTATTCTTGAGTTCGCTGTAAGGTTCAGGCTTTCAGTACTTGATCTCCAGAGTTTGAATGTTCTTTGCTATGAGTTTGGGTGATTTTCTCTGTTGTTTGGTGATGTTCGCTGATGTATATCAGATGTTAACTGATGTCCCCTGAAATGAGGCTTTAGCTTGACTTTTATAGTCTTCGTGCCATTAATTAGCTCCATTAATGATTTGATCAACGGCTACAACGGCTGGAAACGGTCGCCGGAGTGATTATCTATGATGATCTTCGTCCGTTACGGCTATCGATCGTTGATGGTTGCGTCGGTTATATCCGTTGCTCTTTAATGACTTTGACTCCTGCATTAAACACTTAACAAACGTAACAGTCAAGGTTAACGTTAGCTTTGGTCGAAGGTGCAATGATCTTACGCGATGGTCGTACGGGACGGGCGATGCTATGGTCGAGCGTCATGGGAGACGTATGACATACCTTTTACGGGAGACGACGGATGTTTTCTGGGTTCTTTTCGAGACCTTATTTTAATACAAGATTTGGATTATAACGTGCGTCTTACCTGCTCTGGTCGTGGTCGTATGACGTGATTTTTTGCCCAAACAGTATGGAATACTTGGACTTGTGAGCCTCATCTATGAGTAACTCCCGCTTTCCCCCGATCTTGGGCACACACACTCGCCCGTTAAATAATTTCACCCCACGGCTATCCTTCGTTAGTAGTTGACGTTGCTTCACCATCACCTCTTCCTTGAGGTTCTCTTCCAAAAGGGCCTCGATTTGCGTCGCCTTGATCCGCTCGATTAAGCTCGAAACTAGCTCAATTCGTGAAAGGTTGGCACGAAGGCTCCCACTATACGCTTTCCGACTTAAGGCGTCGACCACAACATTTGCTTTCCCCGGGTGGTAGTGCAATTCACAGTCGTAATCCTTGAGCAACTCTAACCACCTCATTTGCCTCATATTTAGCTCCTTTTGATCGAAGACGTATTTTAGGCTTTTATGGTCCGTGTACAGCGTACATTTCGTCCCGTAGAGATAATGTCGCCACAACTTTAACGCGAACACCACTGCTGCCAATTCCAAATCATGCGTGGGGTAGTTCTTTTCATGCACTTTAAGTTGTCTTGACGCGTAGGCGATGACCTTTCCCCTTTGCATTAGGACACATCCCAAGCCCGACTTTGAAGCATCACTATAAACCACGAAGTCTTCCGATCCCTCAGGCAGCGATAAGATTGGAGCCTCACACAGTTTCTTTTGTAACGTGTGAAATGCTTTCTCTTGTTTCTCGGTCCAAACGAACTTTACGTCTTTCCGGGTCAAAGTCGTCAGTGAGGAAGAAACCTTGGAAAAGTCTTAAATGAACCTCCGATAGTAGCCCTCCAAACCCAAGAAACTCCGGATTTCCGATGGGCTTTTGGGAGCTTCCCAATTCATCATAGCTTCGATTTTGGATGGATCTACTTTCACCCCCTCTCGGGTGGCCACGTGTCCTAAGAATTGGACCTCCTCCAGCCAAAACTCGCACTTGGAGAACTTTGCATACAATCTCTCTCTTCTCAAGACCTCCAACACTTCCCGCAGGTGCCGCTCGTGTTCCGTTTCGTTCTTAGAATACACCAAGATGTCTTCTATGAAAACGATGACCGACCTATCCAAGAATGGTCGGCACACTCGGTTCATTAGGTCCATGAACACCGCCAGCGCGTTCGTCAAACCGAACGGCATTACCAAGAACTCGTAATGCATCGCGTCCTAAACGCCGTCTTAGGAACGTCACTTTTCTTTACTTTGACTTGATGATAACCCGAACGTAGATCGATCTTCGAGAAACAACACGCTCCTTGAAGTTGGTCGAATAAATTGTCTATTCTAGGGAGTGGATATTTGTTCTTCACGGTCACTTTGTTTAACTCCCGGTAGTCGATACACATCCACATCATGTCGTCTTTCTTTTTCACAAACAAGACCGGCGCTCCCCAAGGTGATGAACTCGGTCTCACAAACCCCTTCTCCACCAACTCTTGGAGTTGTGCCATCATTTCTTGCATCTTGGATGGGGCTAAGCGGTAAGGGGCCTTGGCAATTGGTGCCGCTCCCGGAACTAACTCTATCTTGAATTCTACCTGACGATCGGGTGGCAATCCGGGCAAGTTCTCCGAGAACACATCGGGGAACTCGCAGACTACCCGCACGTCCTCTAATTTCTTCTTCTCGAGTTTTGCGTCTAGTACATACGCTAGGTAAGAAGCACACCCCTTGGTTAGGCACTTATGGGCCTTAAGCATAGAGATAATCGCCACTTCTCCCTTCCCCTTTTCGCCATACACGGTCACCACTTTGCCGCCCTCGGTAGGGATGCGGATTAGTTTCTTGGCACACAAAATCTCCGCACGATTGGCCGCTAGCCAATCCATTCCCACCACTACATCAAACCCACCTATGACCATGGGCATTAACTCTATCGGAAATTTCGTTCCCCCGATTTCCAACACACAACCTTTCAGTATATCGCGGACTACCACTTGACCCCCGTCCGCTATCTCTACCACTATAGCATCCTTTAATCGACTAGTGGGTAGGGACAACTTTTGGCAAAAGGAAATCGACACAAACGAAAAACTGGCACCTGAATCAAACAATACACGTGTAGGTACGGAGTTTAGGAGAAACGTACCCGATACCACATCTGTCGAGGCCTTCGTCTCATCACCCGTCATCTGGAATGCTCGTCTCGTCGCTCTCGGAGGGTCTACCTTCCTTCCTCCGCTTCCCCTAGTCTTGGTTTTCGTACACTCGCTTCTAATGTGGCCTGGCTCTTTGCACTTGAAACAGATAATTTCCTTAGCCGGGCAATCGTTGCGGACATGCCCCAGCTTTCCACACTTGTAGCAAGTCACCTCGTTTGGTTTGCACGGACCGTGATGCTTGCTTCGGCACTTAGAACACCACCTAGCTTCACGCCTAGGTTCGGTCCCTCGGTAGTTGTTATTGAACGATCTCGGTTTCTTGGAAGGCACAGAACTCCCTTCCCATTTCCTCTTCTCGAGTACCCGGTTACTCTCTTCCTTACCTCGGTTGTAAGCGTCTTCCACTAGCTGAGCTTCTTCAATTGCCTCACGGAGGGTGGAGGCTTTCGACACTCGGACCATCGTCATCATGTACGACGGGAGGCCCTTGATGTAAGCCTTGATCTGCTCTTTTTCAGTCGGGACTAGATGTCCGACCAACCCTAACTTATCCATAAACTGACGGTTGTACTCTTTCACAGTCAAGTTACCCTTCCTCAAATTCTGAAAACATTCCTCGATTCGGTCCATTGCTCTTTCATTGCAATACTCCTCTAACACTTTCTTTTTGAACATTGGACAGCTCAGTTTGGCCAACACAGAAGCTTCTAAAGAAGTGGAATAGACATTCCACCAAGTGAGGGTCGGGCCTCTCAACATTTGCGAGCCAAATTTAGCCTTTTGACTTTCTCCGCATTCACTAGTTCGGAACGCCTGTTCCATTTCCCTTATCCAGTTCATGCAAACAACCGGATCGTCGGTGCCCTTAAACTCGGGCAGTCGGCAACTAAGGAAGGTTTTGAAAGAACACACCTTCCCTCCTTGCCTCAAGTCATAGGTGCCTAACCCCTCAGTGGGAATCTCATTTCTGGTACCCCCAGAACCAGCCACTACTATATTCTTGGCAACCGTTTCACGCCTACCGTTGTTGGTGTCTCGGTCTTCCAACAGTTTCATAAATTGTTCTTGTTGTTGCACCATGGCTCGGTTCATGGCCGCCATCATTCGGTCCATCATTCTGGTCTCAGCCGTTGTTTCTTCTAAGACAGGATCAGACGTTTCCAAGTTTCGTCGAGGTATATGTTCGGGTCCACCACCCAACAAGTTAGTATTAAGTGGAGGTCCCTCCGCCGCTGTCACCCTCGGTTGATCGGTCGTGGATACCGTATCATCAAGGCCATCCGCCCTGCTACGAGTGTTAACCATAGTTTTCTGCCACACATTCGAAAATGGAGGTAAGTAACATGGTAAAATGTTCATATAAATGGTCGTACCAACGGTCTCATTAACCATCATAATTATAGCAATCTAAGCATGCTCACGTAACAACAAATTCATAATATCAGTAGCTAATTGACATTATGAACATTTTACACATAAGGATCCTCGTTACCACAATCACAATTCGACTAGTGCAAAACCATCAACTCTAAGACCATCTTATCTTAGGAGTTCTACCCACCTCACCGCTTTCCGCTTAGATCAATCTAGTTTAAGTCTAGGCATTTCACGTCAATACCTAGTTCGCTTAAACCATTGCTCTGATACAAACTTGTAACACCCTAAAAACTGGGTAAATTTAAGTCAAATTTTCCATACAAGATAACCATTAAATAAGGTTCAATAGTTTTCATGAGTTTTGCGGAAAAGCGTTTACAACCAAAAGAAAGAGATACATCATCAACAACCTCCTAATCTAACTTAAGATTGTTTAGATTAAAATCGGGTGTCGCTATCTCCTTTACAAAATGCTCGGCTAAGGCTATCAATCACCGCTATCTCGTCTATTCCAAAAATGCTATCTCTCTTCATCACACTTCCCTCATCCCCGGGAAGTCCCACCGCTAGGAAGGCCTGCTAAACACAACATACAATAAGAAGAGGTGTTAGCCTATAGCCTAGCAAAAGAGCATTTATATAATAATGATAGATTACGCATTGAATGAAAGGTCATTCCATCCGATACCGATTTGTCGTCCATTTCCTCTTTGTATTCACGCAAGACATCAACCCGCACTAGGTCTCTAGTCTCGCTCGACATCAACCCAAACCGGGTCTTTAATCCGTCAAGGCATCAACCCAAACCGGATCTTTAGCCTTCAAAGACATCAACCCAAACTAGGTCTTTAGTCTAGTGACATCAATCCACATCGGATCTCTAGTCCATGAAGACATCAATCTCACTGGATCTCTAGTCTAAATGACATCAATCAAACTGGATCTTTAGTCAATGGCATCAATCCAAACCGGATCTTTAGCCCCTCTATCCCCAAGGGTAGGGAACCCATCATAGCCATCAATAAGGAGAGTTATTCACATATAAAACTTTAACAAGTATCAATGCTTCCAAAATTCACCATTTACATCAAAACCCTAACTTTGACTCAGCTCAAATACTTCCATAAACCACATAACATATTATTAACATTTAAGTAACATTTCATCATAACCATAGAATGAAGATTCACTTAATGTCATCATCTATGACAAGCTCTAGCCCTAAACCTTCCACAAGGGGAGGTTAGGTCATACATCACAAAATCAAGAAAGTTTAGTAAGCACACATAAAAAGGTATAGCCAAAACATTAAATGGTTATACATAAGTGAGTTTGGGAGGTAGAACACTCACAATCTAGGTTTTGAAGGAAAAACCTAGAAAATAGGGAAACCCTAGCTTTGGAGAAGGAAGGGAAGCTTGAAACTTGGTCTACTCTTCACTTGGTGCTTCTAATGAAGGTCTAGATTGAGTGTTTAATGGTTTCTAACCATCCACTAGCAAGGAATTTAATGTGGGGAGAGAGTGGGGGAGATCTTGATGGTTTTGAGTGAAAATTGCCACTCAAGAGGAGAGAAAACGAGTTTGGATCTAATTGGTAAAGTATGAGAGAGAGATGGAAAAATTGGGAGAAAAGTAAGAATTTTCGTCAGACACCTCGCGGACGTCCGCCATGTGCCATCGCGGACGTCCGGACTCAAATGATGTCCAGACTCCCAACCTTTCTGCTGCTTCCACGGATGACCCGCGGACTTCCGCGCATCGCGGACGTCCGCCATGTGCCCTCGCGGACGTCCACCAAGGTCAAAATCCTAAAACTCCTATTTTCATGCATGGGAACCTAGCATGTTTCTAAGTCATTTCTAAATACCAGATAGCATGTATAAACCACAAGGAAGGCATAAGTATAACACATAACGTCTGTAAATGTTTCAACACTAAAGACTCCATGTAAATTAAAATGCAACTAATAAGCAAAGTACAAAAGAGAGGTTCTCCCGGAAATGCGGGTGTTATAGTATTTAATAACTCTTTATGAGGCACACCTGGGCTCACAAGACGCCACAACCAAGGCATAGGGCCTTAGTGAGCCTCGTGAATACGTTGAGCCTCGACATTAAAAAAGCTCAAGACCTTGAACCTTATGAGCCTCAGAGCCTAGGCGCGCCTCAGGCACGCTTTTAAGTTTTACCAAATATGAAATAAAAATCCTAAACTTAACATCTGTTTTAGTCGTTGAATACATTAATATTTTGAAGGTAGTTGTCTTTGGTCTTAACTCATTAATTTTATTATCCTAAATTGTTCACATGATTTGAAGTATTTTTTAGCTCTAACAAGTGCTTAGGCTCATATTAAATAGTTGAAGGAGAAGGATTACGTTTAAAACATATATGTAGATAATGCACACCGTGATCATCTGGATGAAGAATTTGATACCTTTCCAACATCTCGACCTACTTATTCCATAAGGATGAGGTACTACTGTTTTAGGAGTATTTTAGGAAGAATACAGACAATGGTTGGTGATTTAGCAACACACGGATAGAGGCTTCAGTCTTTTACTCAGCTGGAGTGACCCCAAAGCCACTACATAGAAACTACGTTTTATACATCTTGTGGTTTCACAGGGTCGTCGTCTTTCTCAACTTTAAACCGGATTGTCTCATCTTTTGGTTTGTAGTTTTTTAGGTTGTGCTTTTTGTTTGAATCTATCCGTAGTTGTTATTGATTAGTAGGTCATGGATGTTATTAAATAGGGAAATTAATTAAAATACCTAAAGTTCAAAAATCGTTTACAGAAATACCCAAAATCTCTTTGGATTTGCAAAAATACCCCAGTTTTCCGCGATGAACCCCGCGATCGCGGGCTAGGCCCACGTGGCCCGCGTTTGGGCCCGCGATGGTCCCGCGGTTGGGCTAAATTTTACAATTTTGGCCCCTCCCTCGATGGGCCCCGCGATTTGGGGCAAAAAAGTTTCAGTTTTGGTTCCTCTAGAGAAGTATCTAGTTTATGTATTTGGGGTTTTTCACGTGTTTCTTCTCTGTATTTGGGGTTTTTCACGTGTTTCTTCTCTGTTAGATACTTCATTTTCCCAAGATGAAGCTCCATGTTATGGTTCCACATAACTTTTACCCTTTCGATATCGGTGTTCACCTCATCAATGGACACTTGCACTTCGGGAGGAATTCGTTAACTTTGTGGAAGACCCGTCGGCTGGGTACAATGATACCTTGGTGGGATTTTCCATGCATTATCGAGGTAGTATTGCTCCCATTCCATCTCCCAGTCTTCTTGCTCCTCAATCGTGAATGGATCATCGGCCTTAGTTCGCCCATGGTTTCTCCACTCCTCGTCTGTTTCCGGTACCTTCCAGGTACTCCGGAAAGCTCCATCGTTCAGTGGTTGGTAGGCTGTCGAACGTGAAGTTCCAGCCCCATTTGCCGACCTTTTCCCCTTTGATCTTGAACCTCCAACCATAGTGTTAAGAAAAGCGAGAGAATGTTTGTAAACGGTGTAGAGGGTATAAAAGATAGATAGGAAGTTGTGAATTACTACTTCATCATGCCATCTACTTATAACCGTGAAAATGTAGGTTCTTCATCACGAATGTGGATATGGTCAAAGATTTCGTCTGAAAAGTTGCCTGCATGATTCGTCTGAATAGTTCACTGCAAGATTCGTCTGAAAAGAGACTGCAAGATTCGACTGAAAAAGTGACTGCAAGATTCGTCTGGAAAAGTAGCATGCAGGATTCTTCTGAAATGGTAGCCTGCAGGATTCTTCTGAAAAGGTAGCCTGCAGGATTCGTCTGAAAAGGTAGCCTGCAAGATTCGTCTGAAAAGTTGATGCAAGATTCGTTTGAAAAGTAGGTCTCTGTTGAGCGATTTGCTCCTTGTCGCTATAAATACCCCTGTTAGTTCCAGTTGTAAAACTCACAACATCCATACAACATTTTGATATCATAATAGTATCGTCTCTCAGCAGAAAAATGGCATCATCTTCTAACCCATCGTCTACACAAGAAATGCCCGTGCGACTCAAACCGGCGATACAAGAAAGGGAAGCGGAGATAGCGCAATTGACAGAAGAGTGGAATCAAATGATGGCCAAAAAGGTTGCACACCTGCAAAGGATCAAACAGGAAGAAAAGGAGATCAAAAGGATGAAGGGGGAGTTAAAAGATAAGGAGTCCCGTATTCGTCGAGAAAAAGAAGGAATTCACCACATTATGCAAGACTTCGCAATTCTTCAAGTGAAGGTATCCGCCAAGCAAAGTTGGATTGATCAATGTAAGGCACTTTATCCGTAGGTGGTGGTATGAGTGTTGCTTTCGTACTTTGTTGTTTATGTGTTGTTGTTTTGTACTTTCCAGTTCGATGTTGTTGTTTCGTTCCTTTCCTGTTTCTATGTTGTTGTTTCCTTCCTGGAGTTTTTATGTTAATGTTTCATGTTGAAGTTTGTTCATGAATAAAGGTCTTTAATTTGTCTGAAAGTAGTGTTTAAGTAGTCTGAAATTTGTCTGAAAAGTAGTGTTTAAGTAGTCTGAAAAGTGGTTCATATTAAAAATACAAGTCATAGATGTTATACAAGATTATTTCATAACAAACACATACTAATCAGTACAATACAAAATTATCCAAATTTGAGGCTACGGCTAGACGATGGTTTGGTTTTTGACAATCCGGGTCGAATTCTTACATGCTCTGGCGAGACGAGTCTCAAAGTGGTAAGCTCCACTTTCTCGATGTACACTTCAATCACAGTATGGTCGTCAACATACTGACGTATGTTGGCTACATCTTCGTCGGTACTCAATTCTACCAGTCCAGTCAAGAAGTCTGCATTTGACCTCTTAAAATACAACCTATTATATTTTGGTTCTTCATAGTCCAGCTATTTCATGATCTGTTCAAGCAGTTGCATAGAAAGATCGTCCACATCTAACATGTCAACATAAATTTCTAGACCACGAAAATAATGTCTTGTGGGTGGTTCCGTGAAGTACCCACCATGGTGGACTTTCATGGTGAACAACTGTGGATATGCATATGTTGATGAACATTAATATAGTTAGGTCGTAGAACAACGGTACTAACAAGAAAAACCCAAAGAAACATACCACACTAACCATATAACTCTTTGTCAGTGTCTGAAAGCGATTCAGATAAACGCCTAAAGAACCAAACATGAAGATTTGGGGATGCCATGTAAGAATACGTTAACGAATACTATGTTCCTGTATATGTGTTTTACGACTAACCTAGCGCGGGGTATTTATAGGCAAATGTGGATGTCGGTTCGCATTGAAGAGTATAAAAAACGTGAAAAGTATGAAAACGTGGAAAGTGAGTTGTCTTGTCCTATAATGCTTTTGTTTTGGTTCAAGTATTCATATGTGCAATACTTTAACAAAACAATAAACAAAATTATAACTTCATGTTGAATACTTTAACAAAATAATTAACAAAGTTAACACTAAAAATAACAATACTTTAATGTTACATACTACATAATATTATAATATAAACAACCTACTAATCTAACCGAAAGTACAATGCAAACAAATGGTCTCCACCATATGTTTCCGATAGTTCATGGCCTCTTGTTCGGCGTCCTTCGGTGCACATGCGGGCAGAAAGCCGACAATCAAATTGCTGAGGTTACGACATACCCAGACACCGCAATCCGCATTAATCCCCCTCTGTTTCGGTGCATCTTTGGCGAACTTATGGCGGAAGTGCTCAGCAAGGGCGTGACGTCTAAGGTCGTTGATCAGTCTAAGTAACCTCGACAGCTGACACTTAAATGTGCTAAGGCGCTGGCTCAAAGCTAGGTCGTAGACCGTGCTACGGGAGCTGACATATATAATCAACAACATACGATCAAGCTTGAAGATCCCGAGCACCCAATGAAGGGGATGAATGCAGATGGGGATGTACACCTGAAATATTACAATATTAGACAAATAGTTAGCAACAAACAACTTAAATAAAATAGATGTAAATTGATTCTCATACCGTATCGAGGTGCGCCCAAGCAAGCCCTTCCACACCATTGCAGAGCCGATACACGGACTCGGCAAATGCTAGTAGTACTTCAAAAACCGGTTGGAAATGTCCAGGCATAAAGGGTGTATATCAGGCGGGGGAGGCAACCAGTCCAGCACATTTTCAATATATCTGATGCCGAAAGGCGCTCTGGTGAAGTCACCTTTCCCTTTCCCGCTTTCTTTCCCTGCCCCTTTCCCTTTCCCGCTCCCTTTGCATTCACCTTTGGTATGGCTTTCTTTACAGGTACCGGTGTGGTAGATCCTTGCCTTGTCCATGGGCTACCAAAAATTGCTGCAGCTACCCTATTCTGAACCGGCCTAGAAGGTCCCGCCACATCCATCGGGTCAACTTTCGGCTCACTGAAGTGCTCTTCCTCCGGGATGGTGTCAATCCCCGACCCCATCGACTGAAAGTTAAGTTATTATATATTTTAAGTACAATTTAATCATGTTCACAATTAAACCCAAACTACCAAGATAACTTACATTTTGCGGCATGTAAGGTGGCGGTGTGACGTACGACGACCCCAGCATATCGTAGGTCATCGGCATTTCTAGCCTGTAATACCCCTCAGATATCCCAAAGAGCTCCGTCAATGATGGCGTGGACATAGTGGAGAAATACCCCTCGGATATCCCAACCTGCATGACATTGGCCATTATAAGATTTGCAAACTTAAGAACGAAAATATAACTATAACGAGTTTTCGTTGTGACTTACACTGTGCGGGAATGATGTGGTGGATGTAGTGCCGAACGTCGTCATTTGGGGTGTATAACCCCCTGCCTCTGACATCCCAAACTGCATGACATTTTTCATTATAAGAGTTACAAACTTAGGAACTAACATATAACTATAATGGTTATTCAATGTGACTTACAGTCTCCGAGAATGACGGATAGGATGTGGTGCCAAATGTCGTCATTTGGGGTGTGTAACCCTCTGCCTCCAACATCCCGACCTGCGTGACATTGGTCATTATAAGAGTTACAAACTTAGGAACTAACATATAACTATAATGGTTATTCAATGTGACTTACAGTCTCCACGAATGACGGATAGAATGTGATGCCAAACATCGTCATTTGGGGTGTGTAACCCCCTGCCTCTGACATCCCGACCTACGTGACATTGGTCATTATAAGAGTTACAAACTTAGAAACTAACATATAACTATAATGGTTATTCAATGTGACTTACAGTCTTCGGGAATGACGGATAGGATGTGATGCCAAACGTCGTCATTTAGGGTGTGTAACCCCCTGCTCCGACATCCCGACATGCGTGGCATTGGTCATTATAAGAGTTACAGACTTAGAAACTAACATATAACTATAATGGTTATTCAATGTGACTTACAGTCTCCGGGAATGATGTATAGGATGTGGTGGCAAACGTCGTCGGTGCCCCCTGTCCGAACGGAGCGGATATCGGCGTCGTACTCGACAGCTAAAACAAATTTGGATCGTAATATTAATATACAAACTAAAAGATCGTGGGCGAAAAATTAAGTTAAACACTAACCTGAACAATGCGAAACTTTCTGTTGAAGTCCTCCAGATCTTGAAGACGTCTGTCTACTCTCCCGTGTATGTAGTTCCACAGATCCTCAATCCTCTGATCATATGGGTCGGGGTGCACCTCATATCGATCATGAGGCCTGGAAGAATAGTCAGGCCTCCCGTCATCTTCCTCATCTTCGTCGGATGAGGAACTGGACCCAGATGGGGAAGGAGAGGACCGTTGGACCCTCTTCGGCCATTGTCTTGCCGCCTCTCTGTCAATTAAAGCCACGCTGTTTATGTACCAAGGCGTGGCCCTCTCGGCATCCGTAGGCAGAAGGTTTGCGAGAGGCGCAAGCGTTGGCTAAATATATGGTAAAACACAAAAAATTTAATATGCGGGACTAACGTAGGCAACATTGTAAACATAGTAAAATAACTTACGGTTCTAGCTGAGCTGAAGAACGCAAGACAAGTCTGCCTATTTAGGGAAACACCCCGGTCCCAACGGGTTCCCCTAATTAACCTGTCGGTGCGCATGGTGAAATTTTGACGGGAGATGGGAAACATCTCCAAGATCCATATCTGGAATTACACAAGAAGATCAAGTACGTAAAAAGGAAAGCCAAACAGTTTGTATGTATTATTACTTATGTTATACTACTTATCTAACCTTGAAGGCGTATGTAAATCCACACTGATTCATCTTGCTATTCCTGTCGGCGCGTCTGGCGATGGCTCGGTGCATCTGTCTGTATGTATGTGTCCAGATATGGCTACCCCACGGATACCTGTTAAACAAATCAAAGTACTCGACGGCCCTAAGGACCGTCTCGGAAACAGTCTGACTCCACTCACGGCCCATGAAGCCCATTGATAAAAGGTTTTTTGCAACCCTCCGAATCTACCGCAAGTGTACGGTGTCAATCAAGTAATACGTACCAAGTACGAGTATCGATCTAAGGAACTACGAGTTTAAGTATCACAAAGGCTAGCCACACATCTAAATGGGCGGTTGATAAAATTTGGTTTGAGTTTTGATTAATTAACTAAATATCTCAAGAATTGAAAGTAAACAAGGAAGAGCAAGTCAACAACGATTCATATACCACAAGAAGTTACCAAGATGATGAGAAAAGGCTATGGGTTAGATTTCATCTAGATTTCACCAACAAATAGATAAAACACATTCATAAATCAATACACAAGGTTGAATTTAGCAATTCCCAAATTACTTACTATTCTCTCTCAAGTAATAGCAAGAATGCATCATGTAATGTATATTTAAGTCTCTCAACCAATGAACATAAACACTCAACTCATTAAGCATAATAATCACTTACACAAAACTAGGGTTTACTTGGTATATCTCTATCCAATAATATCTCACCCTAGGCTTATCTAGCTTTTATCAAGTTATAAAACCAAATTCTCAAAAGGAAATACAACCAAAAGATGAGTAAGAAGGCCAATCTCACAAACAATAAGAACAAGTAACACAAACTTCAACCAACAAGTGTAATGACTAAATAAATGCAATAATCATATATTTAACGGTAAAAATCCAAAATTCATCTTTCCCCCAACCTCAAAAAGTTTAGCTCGAGTTACTAGTAGCAAATAACATCAAAGAGAAGAAGATAACAACACCCAAAAACATTGTTTCTCAACGAATACAATGGAAATGATGAAAACTCCCTCAAGATTGATACACACTACCAATTTGTAGCTCCAAAATGGGTCTCCACCTTCAATATCAATGCAAAGTCTTCTATTCAGCTCAAAATCGCCTCCAACAGCTCCCCTAGAAGCCTAGCCTCCAACAATCCTGAGATAACCCTAGACTTTAGAAATCTACAGCTTTTTATACTCACAGGCCCCGACCGCGACTATGACCAGCGACAATGACCATGTCATAGTCGCGGGGCATTGTCGCCCTCGCTTACCCACCTACGGTACGTTGGGCGCGTCATAGCCGCGTGTCATAGTAGCATGGTTCGACGTTTCCTTCGCCCGGGATGTCCAAATGGAGTATAAATAAGCATTTTTCATTCCAATTGACATCATGTACGTCTGCACAATACTTGCACGAAATATTAGTCTGAAATGACATCAAGTGAATGCTCGTTTTGATCAATTTCATCATGCACACAATTAGTGGAGGATTTCGCTTCGACCCTAGCCTCACGGTATGCTCTCTTACTCTTGAATCCTAGGTTCACACATATCACAAACACATGCGGGGGAGTGGATATACAAAAATTAGCAAGATCATCCGCATGTGATAGTATAGAAACACGTAGTAGTCAAACAAGATCTCATGAAAAGAATTGAGTAATAAGATAAAAGTTAAACATGCATTAATCACAAATCACGTTTCCCAAAAGATCAATCAGGGCTTAAGGGGTAAGAAATGGTTTAAGGTAGTGGAATAGAAAGAATGGCAAGGTACAATTAGTCCTAAGTGCATCAAAACTAATAGTATATCTTCCTTTTTCGTCTTCCTTTCTTTGAGTCGCCCAATTTCCATCCATGCATGTAATGCACAATTTCGACTATCATACTTGTACGAAGACTTGCTTACAGCAGATGCAAGTTTTATTTTATTTTATTTTTTTTATTTTCTTTGACTTTTTTTTCAATTCCCTTCATGCTTCAACGATCATTCCCAGCTATTTTGGCGCTATTGGCCACATTTCTCATTCCATGATGCACTTAGACTATGGGTAGGTTAGTGTATCCAGATAAATCAAAGTCTTTGGGCTTAGTATGGCAGGAAATTGGTTAAGGGAATCACACATCAACAAGGGGATAAGAGAGAAGGGGATAAAGATGATAGACCAAAGAACTTACACACATAGCCCGATATCATTTCCCAAGGTACACAAAATTCGCAAGTAATAGACATGTTAATTTATAGGTTTAATCTTTACTACTCAATGCAAGGAAAAATGAGATCAATTATCAAATTGAAAGAATTCAGACGTGTATAAGGATGGTGAACAAAGATAGACCATCACTCAGAATTGATGGCATTAAGGCTCAAAGTCTCACTAGGGTGGTCTCCACTAATGTCCACAATTTGTATACACAACTATTTTATCCCTCCACAAGCATGATTCAACATAGACACATGTCAATGAAAGTTTTTCCAATTCGCCTAAGCAATAACATCGAGCATATGTATTCATTCCGATTAACTCAACATTTTATCCACAACACATTTTAATAAACAAAATAAAGGTTCATACAAATCAACCCACAAAAAGAAATACCAAAAACAACAACTCCAAACCTTTGAGACACATTGTCCCCAATGTGCCAAATTAGTTCAAAAGTATCGTTTGTGGAATTTTTACCATCACATTGAAATAAGAACATCGACATACAACTAAAAATTTAGGCGAACAAAAGTGGACAAGAAAACAAACCGAATTTCCTCCATCACCCTAGTGCTGTCGCGAAGAGCATGTTTCGGCACCGCCGCGCCGACGTCTTCGCACGTAAAAGCAAATCAAGAGGTCGGTGAATCTGTTCTGGCGAAGGGGTGATGTGGTACAGGGCGGCCGTCCAGAGCATGGCGGGCTAGAGGGCGGCATTGCAATAATGTCGGCAACTCGCTCTAGAATCGCTCTGTGAGCTAGCTGCATGGTCTGTACCTCCTGAATCGCAGCTAAGATATCAGCTGGTGGTGGTTGCTGCTGTCGTGGCTAGCGTGGCTGCCGTGGTGGTTGCGCTGAGTCTTGTGGCTGTGCGGTTGCCCCTTGCCCTCTATTCCGGTATCAACGTCCTTCTGTAGGAAGGTTGGGAAGATTATGGTGCATGCAGAAATGGTTGTAGGCTTTCTTGCCTATGTCCGAGGAGGGCACCCTTATCAGATGCTTCTGCGATCCCCGCTATCCTACAAAAGTGTGTAATGAGGCACGGGAAGTAGATGAGGCCCCGCATGTTTGTACCAAACTTGAGGATTTGGTTCATAATGATCTGCCTAACGCGTGCTGGATGGCAAATAAGAAGCGGGCGGTGTCCTCTGTGACATCGGTGTGGTGCGAAGAGGGTATCAGACTGCTTTTGATAAAAACAGTCCAGAATGCCATACCGGGGTGAAATATCGGGGTGAAGGTCACCGTGGTTCATATTTTTCTCGCCCAAGCCCCACGCGTCGGAACCATCACGACGCAGGCTAGCAGATAACTCGTCGGTGCTGAATTGGACTATAACGTCCGTAGGCATGCCATCATAAAGATCAAACTCCGGGAGTGATTGTGTCTCTAGATATTCGTTAATTGCCTCAGCTGACATCTCCACCTGCGTGTCCTTGACCCATACGATGCCCTTGGTTTTGAACACCTCCGGGACCATCGTGACATAGAACTCGCGTACCAACTCTGGGTGATATCTAGATGGGGTACTGGTGTAACGATTCCATCCGCGATGCACAATAGTGGCAGGGATGGGGTCGACTCAAGACCCTTGGGGTCAATGCCCCTTTCCGCTAGGAACCCGCGGTTGTGAAGTTGGGCATATCTCTCGTTGGCACGAGTGTTTGGTGCACATGCCTCCCCGAGTCGCTCGTCTTCCGGAAGCTGCTCAAAAGCCTGAAACATGTCCACAACATTGTCGCGCATTCGTACCATAGTGGGAATCTACAAGGAAAATTGGAAAACTAAGCCACGAGTAAATTGTTTATAAAAGAATCGGAGAGTTAACACGGTTTTATATAAAAGAGAATGTACGAAGTCAAGACAGTCAATTCGAAATGAGGCATGTGTGTAATAATTGAATGGGTAATTGTGCACACATTCAAGCCCAAATGAAATAAAATGGACGGAACAACTATGCTCAAACACATAAGGACATGTTACGCTTATAGCACATACTCATCCCAACAATCGAACATCATAACTTAGGTGCCGTTTGGTTCCCAGATTCTGGTGGAATCTGGTGGAATTGGAATGTCAGATTCCTTTGACCAGATTCCATTCCAGTGTTTGGTTCAATCTTTTGTACAAAAGGAATTCAAAACATTCCTATGAATTCCATGAAATTGGCATTTTTCAATCCTTCACATAAACAAGGTATTTTGAAGGAATGGAATTCTACAATTTCATAATGCCAAAATTACCCCTTGCCCTAGTGTTATTATTTTCAGCTGATACACCCACAATCTCACCTCCTTCTCATTTTCTTCTCCATCGCAAAGGACGTTCTCCACAACCATGATTTCGATTTGTTGTTTCGATTTGTTTTCTTCTCCTGTACATGATTTCGATTTGTTGTTTCGATTTTAGCATCTGGTTGTTTCAGTTTGTTCTTTCGATTTGTACATGATTTCGATTTGTTCTTTCTATTTTAGCATCTGGTTGTTTCGGTTTATGCTTTCGATTTGTACATGATTTCGGTTTGTTCTTTCGATTTGTACAAAACCATTATGATAATGATAGATGAATAAACCACTGAATAAACCAGAAAGATGAGCAAACCAAAACCATGAAAGATGTTTAAAAAAATTAAAATTAGCAAAAGCGTATTTTGGTCATTTACCCAAATTTCATTCCAATTCCAAAGCTACATTCTGTGAACCAAACAGACAGATTCCAATTCCTTTAACAGATTCCATTCCAATTATGTCAACCAAACAGCTGGTCAAACCTGACAACATTCCATTCCAATTCCTTCAAAGTCAAATTTCTTTGACAGATTCCATTCCATCCAAAAACATTCTGCGAACCAAACGCCCCCTTAGAGTACCCCTAAAACATGATTTGAGAGTTAACAATCCCAAAAAATTTCGCGAAACAATTACTCGGAATGAAGTTGCATGATATGACCCAAAACAATGTTCAATGTGAGCAATTTGTCATACCATCAACAACCCAAAATTTTAAAACCATACGAGCATACCAAAGATAACAAATACACTAGTTCACAAACTTGGTAAAATTAAAGTGCTCAAAAGAGGATGTACTGGTTAAACAACAACATGCCATGAGGAATTTTAAACAATTCGAAACACAATTATGCATTTTTGCCACATTTTTACAACACAAGAGTGATACTCATACAATGGAATTATGTAAGTTAACTATTACACATAAACTCAAAAAGTTCATCTACACTAGCAACATAACCAAAACCCACAATGCATAAGTCATTTAAGCATAAAAGTCAAAATGTGTCTTAACTTCAATTCATGGTGAAATTGTGCAAATGATGACAAAGTGGAGCTAAATGATGTATAATCAAGCAACAATTAACAACTCCAAACCTCATTTGCAGCACAATTTCACAAAAGAATGAAACATGGAGGAACTTTACCAAAAACCTTGCAAACCTCAACAATGGAGGTGAAATGAGAGTGGAGAAGATGAGAAACGCTTACTTGAAGGAGGAGAAACTTAAAGAAGCACACAAATGGAAGAAAAAACGAAGTGGAAGAGGGGAATCTTGAGGAAAATCGGCCAAATCGCAAAAGGAGTGTCAAAATCGCAGCTGAAAGTCGAGAGTGTGTGTGCGTGAATGACACCAAAAATCAGCTAAGGTTTTTAAACCCACAGACCACTGTCGCGACAATGCCCCAGTGACAATGCCCAAGGCAAAGTCGCCCTTGATGTACCGTGTGTGTGCTTCGAGTCGCGACTGTGACACTTGCGATAATGACCATGTCATAGTCGCGGGTCATAGTCGCGGTCTATGTACCACCTGCTGTTTCGCGCGACGAAAATTGCGATCCTCCAATGCAAAAAATTAATGAGAACAAAACTTGATACCATGGTTTGGTTACCCCAATGGCATACAATCGCTCATCCGGAAAGGATTCATTGATCGAAATGGCGTCCTCTTGTTTCACTCCCTCTAGCCGGGATAGGTGGTCCGCTACGAGATTCTCCGTTCCCTTTTTGTCCACTATCTCGATATCGAATTCCTGCAAAAGTAAAATTCAACTTATTAGTCTAGGTTTTGCATCTTTCTTGGACATAAGATATTTAAGTGCGGAATGATTTGTGTAAATAATGACTTTAGACCCAACAAGATACGATCTAAATTTTTCACACGCAAATACAACCGCTAGCAACTCCTTTTCCGTGGTAGCAAAATTGACTTGTGCCTCATCCAATGTTTTGCTAGCATAGTATATTGCATGAAGTTTCTTGTCTTTTCGTTGGCCTAAAACAGCCCCCACGGCCAAGTCACTAGCATCACACATGACTTTGAAGGGTAGAGTCCAATCGGGTGCGGTAAGAATCGGTGCGGATCTAAAAAAATACAAGTCGAAAAGATCTCAAAAAAGAATGAAATGCCCATGAAGATATTCATGGAGGTAGATATCTTTGATGTGTGGGGCATCGACTTCATGGGGCCATTCCCGCCGTCCTACAAGAACGAGTACATTTTGGTAGCGGTGGACTATGTGTCCAAGTGGGTCGAAGCAATCGCAACCCCCAAGAATGATTCAAATGTGGTCATCAACTTTCTACGGAAGCATATTTTCTCTCGGTTTGGAGTTCCTAGAGCATTGGTGAGTGACGGAGGTAGTCATTTTTGTAATCGCTATTTGGATGTCATGCTGAAAAAATACTCTGTCACACACCGAGTCACTACCCCTTATCACCCCCAAGCTAATGGGCTAGCCGAAGTGTCCAACCGAGAGCTAAAACAAATCATGGAAAAGACGGTTAGTTCATCTAGAAAAGATTGGTTGGCAAAGCTTGATGATGCGCTATGGGCGTACCGTACAGCATTTAAAACGCCCATAGGTATGTCACCGTACCGACTAATCTTTGGGAAATCATGTCATTTACCGGTGGAATTGGAGCATCACGCTTATTGGGCAATCAAGGCCCTAAATTTTGAGCTAAATGCAGCGGGAAAGAAGCAAACAATGCAACTAAACGAGCTCGACGAAATTCGTCTAGAGGCGTATGAGAATGCACGCATCTACAAGGAGCGGACCAAACGCTTTCATGATAAATTTATCGTGAATCAGATGTTTTATGAAGGTCAAAAAGTGCTATTGTTCAATTCTCGTCTTCAATTATTTCCGGGCAAATTGAAGTCACGGTGGTTCGGTCCATTCACGGTGGTTAAAGTCCACTCATACGGGGCCATCGAGCTAAAGGGTGACGATGGAGAAGTGTTCAAGGTCAACAGTCAAAGATTGAAGCCATATCCTGAAGGCGAGTCGATGCAAGTCAAGGACTCGATCCCATTATCCATAATGGGCCGTGTGTCATAATAGCATGGATGCTGAAATTCGTTTTCTTCGCTCGTTCACTTGGTTCGACGTTTCCTTCGCCCGGGATGTCCAAATGGAGTATAAATAAGCATTTTTCTTTTCAATTGACATCATGTACGTCTGCACAACACTTGCACCAAATATTAGTCCGAAATGCCAATTGTTACTTCAAAACAAGCCACAGACGTAAGATTCGGAGGGTAAAAACCTGTCAGATAACGAAGTTATCACCCATATCCACCATCACCACCAAGCATACACAGACAGCATCCTCGTCGGTTAGGGCACCAAGGCACTGTTTCATCGTGTCCACGACTGTCCTAAGCTTCAAACGAGATGGTGACACGCTAGGCCAAACCCTACAAGCGAAGGAAATTTCTGCTAAGGGGGGAAGGGGGGTGCTGGTCCAAAAAGTAGTCCTGTAATTACACATAACTCATGACGCCCAAACCGCATGTCATGCCCGAACACATCAAAATAGATCTCCTCCGGATCAGGATTGGAGACATCGACCTCCAGCTGTAGAAACATGTGGACTAGCATGGGGTCGCCACCGCTCAAGGAAAGATCCAGCAATGGACCGAAAGGTGTCCCTCTAAAGATCTCCTGAACTCTACCTTCCCGTTCACCTAATTCCGCGAAGCGATCTCTCATCTCTACCACGTAGCCAACGCGGCATTTTAACGTCAAGTTGATGTAAAAAATTGGTCCTACATAGAAATTCACAGATGTTATACTTATTGTTAATTATAGACGCTTTTTCTTGCATGGTTTATTGTGTTGATAATTATTCGTCTATTTTAATTACCCAGGGTTCGATCCCAGACGTCCTCAACATTGATAAGACATCTTTAAGTTTCAAAATTGTCAGGGATTAGTCTGGGCTGTGCATGGGATACCCTTCCCAAAACAAACCACTCAATCTATTGGACTTCTAGGTAGCAGGGGAATCACAAGGATTGCTTAAGTCCCCACATACCTTAGGGCTATTTACACCCGTTTGACAAAATCCAAATAGATATGTTGCGATTTATTTTATTTCAATATAACATTGTTAATTATAGACACTTTTGCTTGTATGGTTTATTTTCTTGATAATTATTCGTCTATTTTAGTTTTAGAAAACAAACCACTCAATCTATTGGACTTCCAGGTAGCAGGGGAATCACAAGGATTGCTTAAGTCCCCACATACTTTAGGGCTATTTACACCCGTTTGACAAAATCCAAATAGATATGTTGCGATTTATTTTATTTCAATATAACATTGTTAATTATAGATGCTTTTGGCAAGAGGCCAAAATGAATTTGAGTTTGGCATGTGAAGCCAATTTAAATGTTTTTATATCTTCATACCATTTACGGATCTTTCGGTAAAATGTCACATATACATATAAGGGCTTCGGAAGTGTGACTTCCAAAATTTATTTATGAGTAGGAAACTCAAAAGAAAGATACACAATTAAATTAAAATAATTTACCAAAGTTTAGGGATCTAACGCCGAAAGTGTCAAATAAAAGGGACCTAAGTTGTAAATTATAAATGATAGGGGCCTAAGTTGTAATTTATAAAAGATAAGGGACCTAAGTTGTCATTTAGCAAACATAATGGACCTATGTTGTCATTCACCAAAGTTTAGGGACCTAAATTGTAATTTAGCAAAGTTAGGGACCTAAATTGTCATTCACCAAAGTTTAGGGACCTAATCTGTAATTTAGCAAAGTTTAGGAACCTAAATTATAATTTAGCAAAGTTTAGGGACTTAAATTGTAATTTAGCAAAGTTAGGGGACCTAAGTTGTCATTCACCAAAGTTTAAGGACCTAAGTTGTAATTTAGCTAAGTTTAGGGACCTAAATTGTAATCTAACATATCTTTTTATAAAAAAACACTCATGTTTTTATAAAAATGACACTAACATATATTTTTATAAAAAACATTCATCTTTTTTATAAAAAAACACTAACATATACTTTTATAAAAAACACTCATATTTTTATAAAAAAACACTCTAACATTTATTTTTATAAAAATACTCATCTTTTTATAAAAAAAGACACTAACATGTATTTTTATAAAAAAACACTCGTCTTTTTATAAAAAAACACTATAACGTCTTTTTTTAAAAGAGAAACACTAACATTTTTATTAAAAAAACACTCTAACATAATTTAAAAAAAACCCTATAACCTATTTTTATAAAAAAAGCACTCTAACATCTAAAAACATAATACTCTATAATAAACACAACATTATAAGGCCATCCGTAATACAACCCTCAAGCCACCTCAGCGTCACATCAATTTTTCTCCTTACCCTCTCCAAACCCTCAAGTGGAGTACCGGAACCCTCAAGCCCTCTAGCCACCTCATTTTTTAATTCTTTTATTTATACATTTAATTACTTAACAAAATAAAAATATTTATATATTTTTAATAAATAAAAATAAGATAAATAATAAAAATAAAAATTCATATCATTCATTAAAAAATTAAAAATTACAAAATACAAAACACTACCAATTATGATATTTTTTAATTTTCTCTTTTCTCGCTAAAGTAGCCCTCAAAACGTCTCCCGAAAGGTGATCATGCGAGGATATGAAAAACTCGAAGTCTTGTTGATATCGTTTTTCTCGTTCGATTTCTCGTTCGAGTTCCAACTTATCTCGTTCGAGTTCGAGTTTTTTCATTTTGTACTCCATTGTATCATCAATCTTCTCGTTGAACTTCGTCAACAACTGAGTAACACTTTCGTCCGTATTCGATCCGCTCGTATTAGTCGTTGATGTTTTTTTTGCCTTGTTTCTCCCGATGGGTCGTTGAAGTTGCTCGACCTCGTTGACGTCTTCATCGTCATCATCGGAAGGTTTGGTACGTTTTGAACCCCACGATGAAGTTGTCGTCATCGTTGGAACGGCTCCCCATTTTGGACATTTTTTTAGGACTTCCCAAGCTTGTTCGTGAGTGAAAGCAAACCCAAGTTGTGCTCGGTACCGTTCGTGTGCCGTTCGTGAAATGTCGGTCTCACTCATTCCGCTTGATCTATTAGTGACCAAGTTGTTGTAGATGCCACCAAAAGAATTTATTCTTTTATTGAGGTCGTTGAACTTGGTGTTGAGTTGATGAGTTGTTCTATAATTTCCGCAACCCATAAAACTAAAGAACACTTGCCCGATTCGGGTCCAAAAACTTTCTACATTTATGTAAATTCAAGTATAAGAATATTAACAAGAATAATAATAATAATAATAATAATAATAATAATAATAACAACAATAATAATAATAATAACAATAAAAATATTACCACCGGTTTGTGCGTTACCGACAACGGGGTCCTCCGAAACGTCAACCCACGCCGACACTAATGCGAGTTCCTCGTCTTTACTCCACATCTGTTTGGCGACTCTATTTTCATATTTTTTGTTTTTTCCTTTTCTCGCTCTCGCTGGTGTCGGGTTTGATGGTTCCGGGATAGATTGTGTTGGTGCAAGTGTACCCAGCTTTAATATTGTGATATATTTTTGGTACACATAAAATCACATCTCCATATTTATTTTGATGATTACAAAACACACCGCATTCTTTGTTATCTAATATTTTATCTGAGTGTGCAGCATTTAAATAATCTCGATAATTTTATCTGAAGAAACCAAGACAGAAGACTTTCGTCGTTTTATTTTTAAAATGATAAATCACCCTAAAATAATATACCACTTGGATATTTCTAAAAACCCAATTTTAATTAATTAAGGTTTATTGAGAAGATCCAGCAGATTGGTTGCGTCTTGGAGAAGTTACCTATTTCTGACGCCGGCATACCGCGAAGGTTCAGGCGGTATACCGCGGCGGCTTACTGCACCTCTGATTGATTGAAAGGCTTTTTGTCTGGGCGGTATACCGCGGTGTTTAGCCGGTATACCGCGGGTACAGTCTGCACGGTATACCGCGGTGTTTAGCCGGTATACCGCGGGTACCATTTCCGTTTGTTTTTGCAGGGTTGACCTTCTCTCTGACAAGTACCTTTTCCTCTGCACGGTATACCGCGAGAGTTAGCCGGTATACCGCGAATGCCAAGGACCAGTTGCTCATCCAGTATAAATACATGCAACCCTCCAGCCTTCAATGCTACCAATTCACAATAACTCTCCCTGCATTTGATAAAGACTCTGCAGCATCTTCTCTTGATATTTAAACTGTTAAAATTATAAAACTCGTTTTTGAGTAAGAAATCTTGAGTTGATAGCAGATTAAAATCTCTCGATTAGTTGAATCAGCAACACAACTCAAGTGATCAAACTCTCTAAAAATATCCAAGTGATAAACCTTATTCAAGAGTGATTATTCATATTAAAATTATACCCTCTTGTAAGTGTTTGAATAGAGTGAGTGATCCACATAAATCTCTCAAAGTAGAGTGATTCGCGTTTGTTGTACTAAGGTTTGTGTTCTACCGTAAAGAACACGTTTTCGTATTGGATCTCCGAGAAGTGTTATTTTCTCGAGGTGGACTAGCCAACTTTGTGTTTGGTGAACCACTTTAAAAATATCGTTGTCAAGTATTTTCTTTCCCTTATCTATTTACATTTCCGCTGTGCTTTTAAATTATATCTGTTTATATAAATTGCTTTGCATTTATATTTATTTATATAATATTTGTGTATCTGTTTGTATTTACACTCTTCTGTATTATTCCGTACTTACTTCGTATTTATTTATAAAAAGAATTTTTGAAAGTAAAAGTTTTAAATACAACCTTACCCCCCCCCTAGGTTGTCCAACAATTGGTATCAGAGCAGGTCTTTCAAAAATATTCTGCATAAATTTCTTTTATTCTTTTAAATGGCTCAACAAACTAATTTTGTGTTTTCAAAACCCCCTTTGATAGATACTGAAAAGTTTGGCATTTGGGCCGAGCTATTTGAATGTCACGTGCGTGGCAAAAATCAAAAGATTTGGGATATTATAGAAAAAGGGAATTTTAAACCCACCATTGTGAAAGATGATGTTTTTATTGATAAACCTATAGATGAATGGACTACTTCTGATGAAACTCATTTTTGTTTAAACTTTGAAGCTAAGAATATATTATATGCTGCTTTAACAACTGATGAAATTGAAAGAGTATATACATATAAAACTGCAAATCAAATATGGGAAAGTTTAAATAATACTCATCGTGGAAACACGGAGGTTAAATCTAGTAAAGTGAATATTTTAGTTCACGATTATGAACTGTTCGAAATGAAACAAGATGAGTCGATTGACTCAATGTTTAAAAGATTTAACCTTATTGTGACTACGTTGAAAGGTTTGGATCGCACTTATCCTAACGAGGACTATATAAGGAAAATCCTAAGAGCCCTTCCTTCGGAGTGGATGCAAAAGATAACATCTTTAGAAGACTCCCGTGACCTTTCCATAATGAAGATAGATGACTTGATCGGTAATCTTAAAGTGCATGAAATTGCACTTAAAAGAAACAAAGATCGGGAGCAAGTTAAAAAGAAGTCAATCGCTCTCAATGTCTCAACACCAAAAGTCGAGAAGAAAAAGGAGAAAGCTGGCTCCTCAAAAGATCCATCCGAAACTCTCAATGAAGTTGCCATGTTGGTAAGAAACTTTTCCAAGTTTTTTAATAATAATAAATTTTCTAACAATGGCAGATTTCAAAGAAACGGTAACTACCGTCGTGGTGGTGAAAACCGAAGTCGTAAGTTCCATAAACGAGACGAAAAAGTAAAGAAAAATGATGACTCAAGTGGTGACGATAAAGCTAAGCCAAAGAGAGGTTTTTGTTACTCATGTGGCGACAAAGATCATTACGCCAATGAATGTCCTAAAAGGAACAAATTTCAAAATAAGAAGGAGAAAGCCTTCATTGGAGGCGCGTGGAGTGAAAGCGAAGAAGAAGACGAATATCAAGCTATTTGTCTTATGGCCGAAAGCGACAATGAGGTAAAATCTTCTTACTCAGATTATGATAGTGATAATGAAAATAATCTTGAAGAATTATATGAATCATTTCACAAAATGGCTGCTCTTGCAAATCGTTACCAAGACGAAAATTCTAGATTAAAAGAAACGATATCTGCATGTAATAAGGAAATTAATAATGGCAAACAAAAATCTGAAAATGATATGAATATAATTGCTAAATTAGAAACTAAATTAGGAGAAAAAGATTTTTGTAAATCTTGTGATGCTCTAAATAAAGAAATTGCATGCTTAAATAAAAAGTCACATGAAAATATTATTTGTGCAAAATGTGATATTCTTGAGAATGAGATTGCATGTTTAAAAGGAAAATGTGATTCATATGAAAAGGATGATTTTTTAGCAAAAGCTTTTCAAAGTAGTAATGAGAAAGTCTTTAACATGCTAAATATGCCTAACCGTATAAAATGTAGAAAAGGTATTGGTTCCGATACGTGCAAAGATAAATGTTCTTGTATGCCCATCAAAAGATTTTATGAATCACCTAAAGTTAATACAAAAAATCAATATGTGCAAAAACATCCGTATGTGCGTAAAATAAATAATGTAAATTATAATACGAGAAAACCGTATGCTCGCATGTACCATGATAAATATTCTAAACCTAATAATAATGCGAATATAAATACTTGTTTTTATGTGTATGATAAATATAATCGCAAAATTAAAATGGTAAATAAATGGATTCCAAAAGGAATGTTTAGTAATGATAATCCCGGTGGTATGCGTTTATGGCTTTAAATGTGTTACATATTATATATATAGTTTGAATATAATTTATTGTATATATTATATATAAGTAATATAATAGTATATGTACTTTTATATTGTTTATATATATGTACTGTTTATATATATATATACCTACGCACTACATATATATATACTTTGTGTGTTTAATATATTATATATATATTTTGTTTGACTTGATATGTGTTATATATATATATTAATATTGTTTGATGTATTATATATATATATTAATATTATGTAATGTATTATATATATATATTCTGTTTGACTTTATATATATGCATGTTGGTTGACATTGAAACTAATTGTCAAGGACCCACGAGAAATGGGGACCATAAAAATTACATCTTTATTATTGTAGATAAACCTTGATATGGACTGGATACTCGATAGTGGTTGCACACGTCACATGACCGGAAACAATAATCTCTTTTCATCATATAAGTCATGTGATGGTGGACAGGTAATTTTTGGAGGAAACTCCAAAGGAAATATAATTGGGAGAGGTACAGTCTCTTGCAATAATGTTAAATTTCTTGATGTGAATCATGTTGATAATTTACATTTTAATTTGTTAAGTGTTCGCCAATTGTGTAAAAATGGTATAACTGTTGTCTTCGAAGAAGACTCGTGCAAAATCTTGAAAAATGGCCAAGTTCTTTTGACTGGTTCTGTGAAAGGAAATTTATATATTTGCAAAACTGTTGTATCTAAAAATGTATGCTTATCCTCTCTTCATGATGTTTCTACTTTATGGCATAGGCGTTTAGGTCACGCTAATCTAAGATTAATGCAAAACTTAAAAAATAAGGAGCTTGTGAGTGACCTGCCAAAATTAAAATTTGATAATCATTTTTGTGATGCTTGTCGTGTCGGCAAACAACATCACGTTTCTCATAAATCAAAAAATGTTATTTCTACTCAAAGAGTTTTAGAACTTTTACATATGGATCTTTTTGGCCCAATGGCTATTCAAAGTTTTGGAGGAAATTTTTATACTTTGGTTATTGTAGATGATTATTCCCGTTATACTTGGACTCTATTTTTGAGACATAAAAATGAGGCTTTCGAAAAGTTTAAATTTTTAGGAAAAAGAATTCAAAACCAACAAGGTTGTACGATTGTTTCAATACGTACGGACCATGGACGAGAATTCGATAATGAAGTACAATTTGGTGCCTTTTGTGATAAACATGGTATAACTCATAACTTTTCGGCTCCTCGAACTCCTCAGTCAAATGGAGTTGTTGAAAGGAAAAATCGAACGTTGCAAGAAATGAGTAGAACTATGCTAAACGAACATCAAGTTCCCCAAAAGTTTTGGTGTGATGCCGTTGCTACCGCGACCTATGTGCTTAACCGTGTCCTAATTAGAAGTATCCTAAATAAGACACCCTATGAACTTTACCGTGGTAGAAAACCTTCCTTAGCTCACCTGAAAGTTTTTGGATGTAAATGTTTCATTTTAAACACCAAATCCTATCTAACCAAATTCGATGCCAAAGCCTATGAGGGAGTGTTCCTAGGTTACTCTTGGAATAGCAAAGCCTATAGAATTCTAAATAAGGAGACCATGGTTGTAGAAGAATCCCTAAATGTTAGCTTTGACGAAAGTCCTCCCAAACCGAGTGCACCCTTAGCAAATGACAATATCCGTGAGGGAGACGTCTTAGCACAACAACTTAGCAACTTGGATTTAGGTACCCAACCTTCCACAAATAATATTGAATCTAGTGATGCCCCTCCTTGCTTTATTCCACAAGGTATAGATGATCCTAACCTTAGAACCGCTCGAGGCCATCCCGTAGATCAAATTATAGGTGACCTAAACCAAAGGACAACTAGATCACAAATCCATACCCATTGTGCTTTCCATGCCTTTATCTCAACCATAGAACCTAAAACCATAGATGAAGCTTTAGGTGATGAGGATTGGATAATGGCCATGCAAGAAGAGTTAAACCAATTTACTAGGAATGATGTGTGGGACTTAGTTCCTTGCCCTAGTAGTCAAACCATTATTGGCACAAGATGGGTCTTCCGTAACAAGGTAGACGAGAACGGTGGAGTCACACGAAACAAGGCACGTTTAGTTGCCAAGGGGTACAATCAACAAGAAGGTATAGATTATGATGAAACCTTTGCACCGGTTGCAAGGTTGGAGTCTATTCGAATGCTTCTCGCTTTTGCAAATGCTAAAGATTTTAAATTATTTCAAATGGATGTTAAAAGTGCTTTCTTAAATGGTATTATAAATGAGGAGGTATACGTTTCTCAACCTCCCGGTTTTGAAAATTTTGAAAATCCGACACATGTTTATAAATTGAAAAAGGCGCTTTATGGTTTAAAGCAAGCTCCGCGTGCGTGGTATGATAGATTAAAAACCTTTCTAATTGTTAGTGGTTATATTATGGGTAAAATAGATAATACTTTGTTTGTGAAATATGATCAAAATGATATTGTAGTTGTGCAAGTATATGTTGATGATATTATTTTTGGTTCCACTAATGAAAAACTGTGTAATGAATTTTCTGCAAAAATGACAAGCGAGTTTGAAATGAGCATGATGGGAGAGTTAAAATACTTCTTAGGATTGCAAATCAAACAATGTGAAACTGGTATTTTTATTAGTCAATCTAAATATTGTAAAGATATGTTGAAAAAGTTTAACTTTGAAAATGTCAAACCCGTTGAAACTCCAATGACCACAAACTTACAATTATCTCGTGACGAGGAGGGAAACGATTTTAATGAAAAGATTTATCGTGGAATGATTGGTAGTTTATTATATTTAACTGCTAGTAGACCTGATATTATGTTTAGTGTATGTTTATGTGCTCGTTTTCAATCTTCACCTAAACAAACTCACTATGAAGCTGTCAAGCGTATTTTTCGATATTTACGAGGTACTACTAATCTTGGCTTATGGTATGCAAAGCAACCCGAGTTAGAAGTAACGTGTTTCACCGATTCCGATCTTGGTGGATCTATTGTTGACCGAAAAAGTACTAGTGGGGTATGTGCCTTTATAGGTCTCTCACTTGTGTCTTGGTTCTCCAAGAAACAACAATCCGTAGCGTTGTCTACTACCGAAGCGGAATATGTAGCCGCCGCAAGAGCATGTGCTCAAGTCCTATGGATGAAACACACACTTACCGACTTTGAGGTACATCTAACCAAAATTCCAATTATGTGTGATAACTCAAGTGCCATAAACTTAAGCAAAAATCCCGTGCTACATTCTCGTACCAAACATATTGAATTAAGACATCACTTTTTACGAGATAATGTTCAAAAAGGCCAAATCGTGCTTGAAAAGGTTGATTCGGAAGATAATTTGGCCGATATTTTTACTAAAGCTCTTAACAAAAAAGCTTTCTTTAAATTAAGACTTGGTTTAGGCATGCTTGAGTATAACCCTTAAAAATACTAACTCTCAAATATTTCATATTTTAAGGGGGAGCATCTTTCAAGGGGGAGCATAGCGTCTTTCCTAACCCTTTTTGCTTCGACAAAAGGGGGAGAGAAACCGAGTATGCTCTCGTGTTTAGCGTTGTGTTTGTCATCATCAAAAAGGGGGAGATTGTTGGTGCAAGTGTACCCAGCTTTAATATTGTGATATATTTTTGGTACACATAAAATCACATCTCCATATTTATTTTGATGATTACAAAACACACCGCATTCTTTGTTATCTAATATTTTATCTGAGTGTGCAGCATTTAAATAATCTCGATAATTTTATCTGAAGAAACCAAGACTGAAGACTTTCGTCGTTTTATTTTTAAAATGATAAATCACCCTAAAATAATATACCACTTGGATATTTCTAAAAACCCAATTTTAATTAATTAAGGTTTATTGAGAAGATCCAGCAGATTGGTTGCGTCTTGGAGAAGTTACCTATTTCTGACGCCGGCATACCGCGGAGGTTCAGGCGGTATACCGCGGCGGCTTACTGCACCTCTGATTGATTGAAAGGCTTTTTGTCTGGGCGGTATACCGCGGTGTTTAGCCGGTATACCGCGGGTACAGTCTGCACGGTATACCGCGGTGTTTAGCCGGTATACCGCGGGTACCATTTCCGTTTGTTTTTGCAGGGTTGACCTTCTCTCTGACAAGTACCTTTTCCTCTGCACGGTATACCGCGAGAGTTAGCCGGTATACCGCGAATGCCAAGGACCAGTTGCTCATCCAGTATAAATACATGCAACCCTCCAGCCTTCAATGCTACCAATTCACAATAACTCTCCCTGCATTTGATAAAGACTCTGCAGCATCTTCTCTTGATATTTAAACTGTTAAAATTATAAAACTCGTTTTTGAGTAAGAAATCTTGAGTTGATAGCAGATTAAAATCTCTCGATTAGTTGAATCAGCAACACAACTCAAGTGATCAAACTCTCTAAAAATATCCAAGTGATAAACCTTATTCAAGAGTGATTATTCATATTAAAATTATACCCTCTTGTAAGTGTTTGAATAGAGTGAGTGATCCACATAAATCTCTCAAAGTAGAGTGATTCGCGTTTGTTGTACTAAGGTTTGTGTTCTACCGTAAAGAACACGTTTTCGTATTGGATCTCCGAGAAGTGTTATTTTCTCGAGGTGGACTAGCCAACTTTGTGTTTGGTGAACCACTTTAAAAATATCGTTGTCAAGTATTTTCTTTCCCTTATCTATTTACATTTCCGCTGTGCTTTTAAATTATATCTGTTTATATAAATTGCTTTGCATTTATATTTATTTATATAATATTTGTGTATCTGTTTGTATTTACACTCTTCTGTATTATTCCGTACTTACTTCGTATTTATTTATAAAAAGAATTTTTGAAAGTAAAAGTTTTAAATACAACCTTACCCCCCCCTAGGTTGTCCAACAGATTGTTATGTGTAGATTGATTGTGGTGTGTGCGGGCTAGAATGTTGGGTTTCCGGAACAATGTCGTCGTCGAGATTGATTGCGGGTGAAGGAAGATTGTAGTTGGCCGGAGTAAAACCTTGTTCAATCAAACCGGGACGTGTAAATTGGTAAGGAATATGTTGCTGAAATTGTTGGTGAAATAAAAATATTATACAAATAACACATTTAAACACATAACAACATACATATCATATATTTTAAAATAAAAATAAAAGGAAAAACTACAACGAAGTTAAGAAAACATATCAAACTTCTAACACGAGCCATCTTCAAACCGAGCGCGTATGCAACACGACAATTTGAGAGAGTTTGGGATAGAAAAAAAGGTTGGGGAAGTGGTGGCTGGATGGTCCCCCACCCTCTCTTTTTATAGGGCCGCGATTAGGAGGGTGGGGGGTTGGGTGCATTAAATGAAATTAGGGTTTCAACCCTCTGCCGACAGTTGTTGCGGCAATCCTGCAATCGCGGGCAAGTTACCCTAGGACAGGGGCCACCGCGGATACCTCGGCTAAAGTTGGAGGGTTACCGGCTTACCGCAGGCCATGTGGGTATTCTTCTGGGATTGCGGGTTCCATTGCGGGAAAATGGGGTATTTTTGCAAAACCAAAGAGATTTTGGGTATTTCTGTAAACGATTTTTGAACTTTGGGTATTTTAATTAATTTCCCTATTAAATATCTTGGACTGGTAGTAAACTTCTATCAAATGTTGGTTTCTTGGTAAATTGGCACCTAGCATGGATTTCATTTAAATTCATAGCTAATAGCTTTCTGTAACTATTGCAGCACATAGCTTTCTAGCAAATCACTTTCTATCAGATAATAATGCTTATACAAATATGTTTTATACAATCAAACATATGATTCAAGGGTGTTTATTAAACACTTACCTTGGAAAGCAATTACAAATTCAATTATTTTATTGGGTGAATATAACAAGGACTGTGAATCTTACCCGGTAAGTCTTGCACGATAAATGAAGGTGATGTCTTTTACTGATAAGTATTTACCGGGTTATAAATGCTTACCATTAATCAATTTTAATGATTAAGAATGTTCACCCGTAAGGTAAATGAAAGCGGTGACTACCTGTTTAAACCATAAAACTGATATCTTTCCAAGACCATCTGCAACTCAATACTAAAAACATTAAAAACACAAAAATAGTCTAGGATTTAGGGACTTTGTCTAACTACTAGAGAGGTCGTGGGTTCGATTCCAGACACTCATAGCCTCAACCGTTAAGTCTTAAGATTGGTATTTTTGGAGACTGTCTCCTTATGAAGCCGGTTGGGGTTACCGATAATCAACTTTTCAATAAAATATCCGTTTTTGCATTGGTACACAACTAGTTTACAAATTATAAATATTGTATTTAATAAAGTTTTAATTATAATAAAAAAAAATTAATATGAGTGCGTCAAATTGAAGGTTTTCCATGTATAGTTGAAAATTAAACTATTTTTTAATGTCTAAAGCCCATTGCTTTTTGTTTTTATTTCAAGAAAATTTCATCAAATAAATTATTTATTTACTATACCAATTATTTACAAATTATAGATGATGTAGTTAATAATGTTCTAACTATAATAAAATTTGTCTTTTCTATAACAGATTAGGGCATCTCCAACCTTCACAACAAAAAAACACACCAAAACACCAAATTTGGTGGGCCCAACACCAAAAAAAACCTCTACTCCAATCATACTTAAAAAAAAACACCAAATTTGTGGACCACACATTAAAATAACATATTTTATTTACTATTAACTATTTTTATTAATAACAATAATTATAATTTGTAAATATAATAATAAATAATCAGTAATTAATTTATTTAATGAAAACCGATAAAAATAAAAACGATAATTTTTTAATTAATAATACATTTAAATAAAATTACATCAATTGAAATAACACAAATTAAAAGCATAATTAAATAATACTAATGCTCCGAGTTAGTATACTCGTCCCACAAATGATCAATTAATGCATCTCGAAGTTCAAAGTGAGCGGTTTTATCTTTGATATGTATTAGTGTATGTCCTTTGTGTTGTATTTTAATTTATGTATTAGTTTATGTTATTTAATTTCAAGTATGTAGTAATTTTAATTTCAAGTATTATGTAATTTTAATTTCTTATGAAATTATATTTTGTCAAATTTCTTTAATGGTATATTTTATTTATAAATTAATTTTAAATAAAAAAACGAATTAACAAAAACATATAAAATGTTAAGTTAGATTAATACTTATTAAAACTAATATCATAAATAATAATTAGATTATTTAAAACATAAAAATAAATTAAATAAATTACTATTTGGTGGGTCCTCTCATTTTGAAGTGTCTACAGTTACACACCAAATTTGGTGTGTTTTTTTTTTTTTGAAGAAATCCACACTGCAAAAAAAATGGTGTTATGGTGTGTGGTTGGACTCCTCCATACTGCATATTTGATGATATGCAGTATGGTTGGAGATGGTCTTATAGATGCACCAATTTGAAGGCCCAGTTTTTGTTTTTGGTGTTTCTTTTAGTTTTGTGTGTTGAAGTTGGTATAAGAACCACCTTTAAGATATTTTTACAAGTAAAATTTTAGATACAATAACAAAATGTTGTGCTTTAGAGATATTATCTCATAAATTCTTTAAACACCAGCCTAATTTATGTAAAATAGAACAATAAAACGAAACTGCAACATAAACCCTGTAGTACTAAATGTGAAGTAATTAAAGAAATCAGTTTTTACCTTAAATTTGGTGATGATATTATAATTCCGAGTCCACCGATTCCAACAATCACGGCAAGATCATCGCCATAGAATCTTATCTTTTTCAGATTTGTGAAAGAACCCAAATCTGCACAAATAGAGAGAGCTCCAGCATCTTCCATGGCATAAATGCATATGAAGGTAGGCCGATTCAAACACTGAAAAGATAGGAGTTAACAGGTAGAACTATGGTCAAACTGAAAGAACTTGGTAAAACTGAAGGCTCAAAATGGTGTGATTTTGAAACCATAACAAGGGAAGCCAACCGAGACAAGGGAAATGAAAATGTGGCGGCTTGAAAAGATGCTCCTCAAATAGCCCATGAAATTTACATGATCTTTTATATTATGATGGAAATAAAATTGTAAGAGCATCCAAAACAAACAAATTTCAACATAATTTCTAAAATATCATATAAGTGTTCTATCAGCTTTACAATTATCTTGAAATTATTCTTTACAACAGTGAAACTTCAACCACTTTCTAAAGTGATGCTCCATCATAAAAAAATATATTTTAATCATATAAAAACAAAACTACAATTAAATATTCTTTACTATAATTTAATACGAATTAATTTATGAATTAAATTAATTAAATTAAATAACTAAAATTTTAATTTATAAAGCATTAAATTAAAATATAAAGTAAAAATATCACATTAATCGTCATTCTCTTCTTCTCTAAATCTTTGTCAAATCTCTTCATCCAAATCTGATTGTAAACAATGATTCGTCGATCGATTACATGTACTTATATGTGATTTTGGAGATAGTTTTCGTACTCAGAAAATATGTTATGAGAGATTTGAGGCGTAGTTATAGTAAAATTAACATCATCGTTTATATAATAGCATTCCTCCAACAAACGTCGCCAATTTCCAAATGCCAATGTACCCGCCATCAAATTTCCAGTCTGTCCAACCACCAAATTTTCAGTATTTCCAACCACCAAATTCTACTCAACGTCAAGACTTCTAAACGAACAATGATGTATTTTTATTTGTTAAGTTTGTATTTTATTTAATATGTAACTTATTTTATTGTATTTTAATATAAATTATATTTTGCATTTTTTAATATTTATTACCAAAAAAAATTATTCATACACTTTTACATATACATACTCTACGAAACATCACAAAACATGATTTGATATAAATCAATTTCTAATTTAGAAATTGTTCTCTACAATTTCTTATATTATTCATTGCTACATCAGCAAAAAATACTGATTTGACATTTGCAATTACCAAAAACCAATTTCTAATTTAGCAATCATACTCACAATCACCATAATTTCTAAAATAGAAATCCTACATGACACATTTGAAATCCATATGAAATCCTTGTTGTAGATACTCTTAGGTTATGATAAGGATCAAAAGTCTACACATGTTAATATATATAGCAAGTATTTTAATATATATAGTAATTATCGAAAATCTTACCCCGTAAGTTATTCGATTAAAGAATAATTATCAGCAATTCATTTTAATAACTGAAAAATATTACCTAATAAAATATGTCAGCGTCATGACTCCTGTTGATAAATGTCTACCGATAAAACATTTTATAAACAGCCTCTAAGTTCACATGAAACAATGAAAGATTCAAACTATGAAGGTTTGGTTACATTGGCGGAACACAGTGAAGGCCAAAGGGGCCATGGCCCCTTCTTTGTTTGAAACAAATACCTTATAGTAGTAATCTAGTTACATATATTTCTAATAAAGACAAGATGGTTTTATATTCTAACTTTTCTGTTTTTAGAGTATTAAATTAACTAACTTTTATATATTTAATGTTATAAAAGTTATTAGTAGATCATAGTAAAAAATTCATAATAAAAATTCATAATAAAAATTCAACAAATTTATATTGCTATATTTTGGGTTTCCGAAATTTTATAGTATAATTTTTTCGGCCCCCAAAGCTATAATGTATGTGTTCTGTCACTGTTTGGTTACTTGCTTGTGATGCATTAATTGCTTGTGATGCATTAATTGTCCCATACCAAACTTCACATGAAACTACCAATGTTTCACAAAGTTATATTGTGAATGTTTGATTGTTTATGTGAAGCATGGGAACAAACAAACTTTCACATATTATGTCATGTGAAGGTTTGGTTGTATCTAATAAAACCTTATTTGTTTCATGTGAAGTTTGAGAATCATAGTTTTAAAGTAAACAAACTCATAAATTATATTGTGAACATGGGTAGACCTATGAAAACTTGAGCAGGTCCGTGTACCCGTTCAACCTATATTCATTAGTAGAATTATATGGGGTATGAAATGTGCACTCAATAAACTTTGAGGGGTGCTCCGGGATTTTAGAAAATACAAGGAACATAAAAAAAATGAAAACGTCTCTGGAAATCAACCGAAAAACCAAAAAGGTCTCTAGAAATCAACTAAAAAAAACTCAAAATCCAGCTAAAATACATCAGGTGACTTTCCGAGCCTTTGATCCACCTTAAATGTGTACCCGCTCGACAAAAATATTGTTCTGTCACAGACAGTGAAAGTATGAGTTCTGGGTGGGTGGCTTTATGCAAATAAGCTCTACTATAAAATGGAAAATAACATAACGCACAATGTCAAGCTAATAGCAATTTTGTTTACCAAATTAATAGAAGAAAGCATTAATAAGAACCAAACTTTCGAATAAAATAATCGAACCATTTGTTGGGTCCTAAAGGTTAAAACAATCATAAGTATTTATAGAGATCATCTAAAGGTGGTCATTCACTTCACCCTGTGCCGAGTATTCAACAACTCTCTCTTCATCATTACTTGCTGACTTTCTCATATGTTGGTTCTCTTTCTCTAATCTCTTAACTTTCGACTAGCTTCAATTGGTTGGTCCTTGAGTTCGCACTTCTCAACCGACAATGATCAATTGATGTGTAACAACCTGCAAATCCACATTACAAATAACATGGAATATTATATAAAATAAATCACATTGGGGTTACACATTGGGTCTCATTCTACAAATCTATACAACTTTCTGAAATGGCAAATAAACGTTTTACAAATAAAATCTTCATACGAAAGATCCACATGGCTACATATCAAAATCAGACTTCGATTTGCTTCTCGATTATCTCCAACAAGATAAGTCAAATAAGGCGATCTCACATTATTAACTTTTCATTTACCTCCTATTTTCCGTAATCCTGAAATGCATATTTTTGAAAAGAAAATGAAGATTAGACCAAACGGTCTAGTGAGATAATCCTTATCATTTCAAGACCGTTACAAGACCAATTTATATTAAACCATGTATTAAAACAGTTTATATAAAACCTTTGATTAATTTATCCAACCGTTAGCACTCAGACACAACTCAACAATTCACTCCGTTGGCCTTCAAGCACAACATCTCACAATACACTCCGTTGGCCTTCAAGCACAACATCTCACAATATTGTTGTCTTTCTAGCACAACATGATAATAGTGAAGTTGGCGTTCTAGCACAGTGCGATAGTGTTGCTAGCGTTCTAGCACAGTGCGATAGTGTAGCTGGCGTTCTAGCACAGCGCGATAGTGCAATAAATAACATAACCATTTATAACAAAATCCCACATACCGATATTGTTCATATCATAAATTAACCATTTTATAATAAATGCATTCCAGGTTGAAATGGTTAAAAGAAAAACTCACCTTGATCCGATATATGAGGATAAAATTCTTTAACCGATAATGAAATATCAAACCAAACGCGAATCTAAATCAAGGTAATACAGATCACAAACTGAACAATTAAATCAAATCCTTAACTATAACAAACTTAGATCATGTCCCAAACGATACTCCAAAAGACCACAAAAAGACACGAAAGAAAAACGAGAAAATCAAAAAAATACAGTAATCTTATTACATCTCTTTTCTTCCCTGTTTGGACCAAAAATCCATATTTCCAACCAAAACTCCATACCAAACTTTCCTTCATATAAAACTCAAATCTTGTTCCATAAAACTAACAATTTTATGTCAAAAAAAACTTTTCCAATAACCATTAATAAATCAGTCCACCAAAATCATCAAAATAATCTAACAACTCAAAAATTAAACCTTTTGATCCCCAAATCAGATTCATCGGTGTTGCTTTCAAAATCTTCCAACTCCAATGATGTGTCATCATGCTCACAATTTTCTTCATTTACCTCACCGTTAACTACACCATCATCTAATACATTTTGATCATCAAGTACAAACGCATCACTATCACTCTCTTCGTTTACCTCATCCTCTTGATGTCCCATTGTTTCATCAAATGAATTGAAGTCATCATCAAGTGGATTAAAGTCATCGTAGAGATCAAAACCTCCAACATCTTGATTTTTTTCAACACATTCAAGAAGCATCCCCCTATTTAGATTTTGACTAACTTCAGTGTAAACCTCTATTGTTTTGCACTCGGGAGCATATTTTAAAAGGTTCAACACATCAAGATCATTACCTAAAGCTTGTAGGCCAAAATCTAAGTCTTTGCTTGGAATTTTAAAATGACAAACGATAGATGCATCATCTTTAATACCTATTTCTTTCATCATAGCTCTCAACTCTTGTACCGAAAACTCCTCCGTGTCAACCAAATCAACAAACTGATGTGCACCATTGATGTACTCCCTACCAGGATAAGTCGTGAAAACACCTCCATGATAAATCTTCAATGTAATCTGTAACACTCTAAAATAACAATTATTATTGTTATTATTATTATTATTATTATTATCAATAATATTATAGCTATCTTTCTTAAAAAAACGTGGAGTCAAGGGTCTTTCTTGAACTTCACCAAAAGCTAAGGGAAACAAAGGAGATATGGAAGGGTTTATCATCACCATTTTAGGAGATCACGTAGAGAGAAATCGGGAGATAAACTTGTAGAGGGGGAAGTGCCAAAAAGATAGGAGAGATAAGGGGAAAGGAGTGGTGACCCTTGGTTATTTAAGATGCTAGGGTTTGCTAATCAGAAGGGGAGACGAGAAAAAAAGAGTGAAGGCGGCAAGGAAGACTGTGGTGAAAGAGAACGGTGTTCAACGTCAAGCTCAGTTCCAGTTAGCGTAAGGTCGTTTATCGGACGCAAAATCTAACCGATCTACGCAGTCAGGTGAGTTTTCATGTGATTTACCCTGGGGTGTATGTATATGTATCTTATATATCATTTTGGAGCATGTTTCGTTGCATGAAATATTATTGATATGAATGTTAGCATTTGGAGTTATTACATGTTATTGTTTGTTGTCATGACATGTATTTGCTATTGGTGATTCGCATGCTATTACTTTACTATTTTAAAGTTACTCGCATGCTATGCTATTTATGAAATTGTGGTGGTTATGAAACAGCTTCTTGGGTGCGTCGGGATTACAACCGGTACGCCGGTAAAAATAAGCGAGCTTAGTCCCGTGAAGGAAAACGGCCAGATGTGGGTCGCGCCCACCAGAGCCAAATAAAGGAGATTAAAGGAGGTAATCCCTACCGCACCAAGATCTGTTAGGAGATTCTTTTGGTGGAAATTATGTTGGCAAATAAATCGCGATATGTTATTCTTTTTATGCTTAAATATTTATTTGCTTGATTATGTGTGATTCTATGCAAGAAAACCATGAACTCATTGAGCTTTTTAGCTGACTATAAGTATACATCTCAGGCGCGGGAGGTTCAGAGGTGGATTATAACTCTCATTTTGAGCGTTATTTACACGTCATTTGTGTGAGTTTTTCTTCCGTTTTAGTTGTGTTTTATGTTTATGTGTTCGTGTTTTTCCTTTTGTTAATTTATTTTTATTTGGAGTTGTTGAGGACGTTTTATGGTTATTTGCATCAATTTTTGGATTTAATATTGTGTAGCGATGCCCACTGTGAGCACGGGCGGATAATCCCTTTGTCCAACGGATAATGCAATTCTTTGGATAAAAGAAAGGATCTAAAGGCTGGCATTCTAGAAAATTACATGAGCTGGAAATCTCATATATCAAGGGAGTTATGGATGGCATGATGGGTATTGCCCTTTGGATATTGTGAAGCTTTGTCCATTGGGTAATACCCCTTTTGGGACTATATAAGAGAGGGCTTGGATCAGTTCTAGAGACACCAATTTTTAGTTGTAGTTTACTTACATTCCAGTAGTTTAGTTCTTCTTCTTGTTTCTTAAACACTTGAAGATATGTAGTTGTAATTGTAATTTCTGCCCACAGTGATCCCACTGTGGGCACGTCTTTAAATTTATGCAAGTACTCTTTTATGTATTCTCTTCATCTTATTATGTCTTTCTTTTTTATTAGCTAAGCACCCTTGGGTGTGGGTGTGAACAAACTTGAGACTAGTAGGCAACACTTGGGTGTGGCAATTTGTTAATAACTCTCGAGATTGGTCACTTGAGTCAAGACTTAAACTCAACGCGGATAATCCGATCACTTTGATGTGTTAATATTAGATCTTAGACATCGAGAGGGGTGGATTCGAAATACGGCTTAAGTGATGCACAAGGATTTGAGAGAGTCTTTGATAACCACGTCGAGAGGCGGGTTTTGTATGATTTACTAAGGTTCAAACGCCGGTCGAGATTTATATCACAAAGAGATTTGGGTGTAAAATTCCATATTGGTAGAACTTGACGTTTAGAGTCAAACTTAATTAAATCGGCAAGATCGGGAGTCGGTAACAATGGACACTTTATGGAAACTTTGTAGGACCGGTTTATAAATCGCATCAATTCGAGAGATCGGGCTTTTTATGACTTTTCGTGCTACAAAGCAACTAACCATCTTGTTACTACAAAAATCTCAAGGAAACTTACACCCATACCCATTTTAGTTATTTTTTTAGATTTTATTATTATTTAAAAAACACCAAACTCGCTCAAAATATTTTATTCTTCTCTCTTTAAAATCGGTGTATTCTCGACTTAGGACTCGAAACTTTGAAGTCCAATCCCTGTGGATACGATCTCGGTATATTTACCACTTTATTACTTATAGCGATCCCATTGTTGGTATATACTCGTGCCTTCATTGTGGAATTATTGTGCCCATATTTTGGATGCACGATATTTAGCTACCAAGTTTTTGGCACCGTTGCCGGGGATTGGCGTATTTCCAGAGTTTCTTGAGTTATAAGTTGAGTTTTTCATTGGTTTTTCTTCCACCAAAATGGAAGGTTTTAGTTGGGATTCCCCGTATTTTAATTCTTTCAATTATTCATGGGAACATCCTAATTTTTTGGAAAATATTCAAGACGATGACACCTACACTTCATTTTCACCTCCCCGTCAAGATTGGAATGACACGTTTATAAATACATTTGACCAATCATGGGAGGGGAATTTTGATTATTTTTATGATTTTCAAGGGAGTGATCCTCACCATGGATTTACGTCCTTTGTTTCCAACAACCCACCCGAGAATATTTTTGAACAATTCGAACCGTCTCACTCTTTTGAAACTTTTTCCCCAAGCTAAACAGAAAATTTTACAACATTTTTGGGAAATTTCACATCCTCTTTTGAAGCCTTAAATACTAAGATGGGACAACTAGTCGACGAGTTGAAAAATCAAAGTCAAGGTTCCTTACCAAGTGATAATGAAAAATTAAAATGTGTTGGTAAGGATGAGAGTGATGTTAAGGAAGAGTTGGAGATTTTTGAGGCAAATTTCAAGCACATGAGCAAGCCTTCTTTACTTCCTAATAGTGAAAAAGTGCTTCAAAATGCTAAAATTCCTAACTTAATAATTTTTGCTCATTTTGTGCAGCCTTCTTTTTGTGATCACAATGCTCCTACCGGGATCATGTCATGGACCGTTGGGAGGATTTGTGTGATCAAAAGCTCGGGAATTTTGCCTAGATGGTGTTCTTTGGGTGACGGAATTGTTGGAAGAAGCTTTGGTATGGTGGAGGTGTCTATAATCTTGAACCCACTCCACTTTTTGAAAATGCACATGTGGGGTGGTGAACCACATCCTACATAACCTTGATGCAAACTTATCTTCTTACTCTCAACTCCAATTTTGTGTTTTTTATTTTACATTTTTTGTGTGTGATTTGAGTCCGTTCTTTTTCGACTAGTATCAAATTTCTTGGGATAAAAAAAAGGGAAAAAAAACAAAAAAAAAATCTCATGCATCTTATATCCTTAGATTTTAAGTTTCATAGTTTGAATACTTTTTTCACCACTCGCAGATTTCTAGAACTAAGCAACTAATTCCCCAATATACAAATTGATTAAACTTTCAAACTCTAGAAATGACATGGGCCTTTCTTTCTAAACACTTGGCCGATACACTTTTCCTTTGTTGCCTTACCCGAACCGTTCAGTCATACCGGTTATTACTCCTCCACAGTAAACATATTGAGTATTTTAAGTTTGGGGGGAGGAAACTCAAGTGTTGAAAAAAGAGCTAAATCCTTCGAAAAATTGGAAGGATATATAAAAAAGTTTACAAATAGCTAAGTTTGACACGTTGAGAGGAAAAGGTTGGGCAAAACACACCAAATACATAGTTTAAAATATTTATTTGGTGTAACCCAAAAATAAAAATACAAGTTGGGGGAAGATGAAAAATGTAAGAAAAGTGAGAAACCATAAACACTAACCCTTCAAAGTCCTGTGGATCTAAGTTTGCAAAGTCAATTATCATAAGATGGGTGAATTATAGCTCTATGGAAATCAAAGTGCAATAAAAAAGAACGAGGTGGAAAAATTACGAAAAACTATGGATATTTTCAATCAAGGGATTTAAGATGCAAAAAAAAAAAATTGAAGATCCTATTTGTGATACTTAGTTTTTTTTTTGGTATTTTGTATCTTCAGTTGTTTTTATATTTGTCCTTTTCGTTACTTGGGGACAAGTAACAAGTTAAGTTTGGGGGTGTGATAACTCTCATTTTGAGCGTTATTTACACGCCATTTGTGTGAGTTTTTCTTCCGTTTTAGTTGTGTTTTATGTTTATGTGTTCGTGTTTTTCCTTTTGTTAATTTATTTTTATTTGGAGTTGTTGAGGACGTTTTATGGTTATTTGCATCAATTTTTGGATTTAATATTGTGCAGCGATGCCCACTGTGGGCACGAGGCTTCTCACTGTGAGCACGGGCGGATAATCCCTTTGTCCAACGGATAATGCAATTCTTTGGATAAAAGAAAGGATCTAAAGGCTGGCATTCTAGAAGATTACATGAGCTGGAAATCTCAGATATCAAGGGAGTTATGGATGGCATGATGGGTATTGCCCTTTGGATATTGTGAAACTTTGTCCATTGGGTAATACCCCTTTTTGGGACTATATAAGAGAGGGCTTGGATCAGTTCTAGAGACACCAATTTTTAGTTGTAGTTTACTTACATTCCAGTAGTTTAGTTCTTCTTCTTGTTTCTTAAACACTTGAAGATATGTAGTTGTAATTGTAATTTCTGCCCACAGTGATCCCACTGTGGGCACGTCTTTAAATTTATGCAAGTACTTTTTTATGTATTCTCTTCATCTTATTATGTCTTTCTTTTTTATTAGCTAAGCACCCTTGGGTGTGGGTGTGAACAAACTTGAGACTAGTAGGCAACACTTGGGTGTGGCCATTTGTTAATAACTCTCGAGATTGGTCACTTGAGTCGAGACTTAAACTCAACGCGGATAAGCCGATCACTTTGATGTGTTAATATTAGATCTTAGACCTCGAGAGGGGCGGATTCGAAATACGGCTTAAGTGATGCACAAGGATTTGAGAGAGTCTTTGATAACCACGTCGAGAGGCGGGTTTTGTATGATTTACTAAGGTTCAAACGCCGGTCGAGATTTATATCACAAAGAGATTTGGGTGTAAATCTCCATATTGGTAGAACTTGACGTTTAGAGTCAAACTTAATTAAATCGGCAAGATCGGGAGTCGGTAACAATGGACACTTTATGGAAACTTTGTAGGACGGGTTTATAAATCGCATCATTTCGAGAGATGGGGCTTTTTATGACTTTTCGTGCTACAAAGCAACTAACCATCTTGTTACTACAAAAATCTCAAGGAAACTTACACCCATACCCATTTTAGTTATTTTTTTAGATTTTATTATTATTTAAAAAACACCAAACTCGCTCAAAATATTTTATTCTTCTCTCTTTAAAATCGGTGTATTCTCGACTTAGGACTCGAAACTTTGAAGTCCAATCCCTGTGGATACGATCTCGGTATATTTACCACTTTATTACTTGTAGCCATCCCGTTGTTGGTATATACTCGTGCCTTCATTATGGAATTATTGTGCCCATATTTTGGATGCACGATATTTAGCTACCAAGTTTTTGGCGCCGCTGCCGGGGATTGGCGTATTTCCAGAGTTTCTTGAGTTATAAGTTGAGTTTTTCATTGGTTTTTCTTCCACCAAAATGGAAGGTTTTAGTTGGGATGCCTCGTATTTTAATTCTTTCAATTATTCATGGGAACATCCTAATTTTTTGGAAAATATTCAAGACGATGACACCTACACTTCATTTTCACCTCCCCGTCAAGATTGGAATGACACGTTTATAAATACATTTGACCAATCATGGGAGGGGAATTTTGATTATTTTTATGATTTTCAAGGGAGTGATCCTCACCATGGATTTACGTCCTTTGTTTCCAACAACCCACCCGATAATATTTTTGAACAATTCGAACCGTCTCACTCTTTTGAAACTTTTTCCCCAAGCTAAACAAAAGATTTTACAACATTTTTGGGAAATTTCACATCCTCTTTTGAAGCCTTAAATACTAAGATGGGACAACTAGTCGACGAGTTGAAAAATCAAAGTCAAGGTTTCTTACCAAGTGATAATGAAAAATTAAAATGTGTTGGTAAGGATGAGAGTGATGTTAAGGAAGAGGTGAAGATTTTTGAGGAAAATTTCAAGCACATGAGCAAGCCTTCTTTACTTCCTAATAGTGAAAAAGTGCTTCAAAATGCTAAAATTCCTAACTTAATAATTTTTGCTCATTTTGTGCAGCCTTCTTTTTGTGATCACAATGCTCCTACCGGGATCATGTCATGGACCGTTGGGAGGATTTGTGTGATCAAAAGCTCGGGAATTTTGCCTTGATGGTGTTCTTTGGGTGACGGAATTGTTGGAAGAAGCTTTGGTATGGTGGAGGTGTCTATAATCTTGAACCCACTCCACTTTTTGAAAATGCACATGTGGGGTGGTGAACCACATCCTACATAACCTTGATGCAAACTTATCTTCTTACTCTCAACTCCAATTTTGTGTTTTTTATTTTACATTTTTTGTGTGTGATTTGAGTCCGTTCTTTTTCGACTAGTATCAAATTTCTTGGGATAAAATAAAGGGAAAAAAAACAAAAAAAAATCTCATGCATCTTATATCCTTAGATTTTAAGTTTCATAGTTTGAATACTTTTTTCACCACTCGCAGATTTCTAGAACTAAGCAACTAATTCCCCAGTATACAAATTGATTAAACTTTCAAACTCTAGAAATGACATGGGCTTTTCTTTCTAAACACTTGGCCGATACACTTTTCCTTTGTTGCCTTACCCGAACCGTTCAGTCATACCGGTTATTACTCCTCCACAGTAAACATATTGAGTATTTTAAGTTTGGGGGGAGGAAACTCAAGTGTTGAAAAAAGAGCTAAATCCTTCGAAAAATTGGAAGGATATATAAAAAAGTTTACAAATAGCTAAGTTTGACACGTTGAGAGGAAAAGGTTGGGCAAAACACACCAAATACATAGTTTAAAATATTTATTTGGTGTAACCCAAAAATAAAAAGACAAGTTGGGGGAAGATGAAAAATGTAAGAAAAGTGAGAAACCATAAACACTAACCCTTCAAAGTCCTGTGGATCTAAGTTTGCAAAGTCAATTATCATAAGATGGGTGAATTATAGCTTAGCCTATGGAAATCAAAGTGCAATAAAAAAGAACGAAGTGGAAAAATTACGAAAAACTATGGATATTTTCAATCAAGGGATTTAAGATGCAAAAAAAAGAGAAAAATTGAAGATCCTATTTGTGATACTTAGTTTTTTTTTGGTATTTTGTATCTTCAGTTGTTTTTATATTTGTCCTTTTCGTTATTTGGGGACAAGTAACAAGTTAAGTTTGGGGGTGTGATAACTCTCATTTTGAGCGTTATTTACACGCCATTTGTGTGAGTTTTTCTTCCGTTTTAGTTGTGTTTTATGTTTATGTGTTCGTGTTTTTCCTTTTGTTAATTTATTTTTATTTGGAGTTGTTGAGGACGTTTTATGGTTATTTGCATCAATTTTTGGATTTAATATTGTGCAGCGATGCCCACTGTGGGAACGAGGCTTCTCACTGTGAGCACAGGCGGATAATCCCTTTGTCCAACGGATAATGCAATTCTTTGGATAAAAGAAAGGATCTAAAGGCTGGCATTCTAGAAGATTACATGAGCTGGAAATCTCAGATATCTAGGGAGTTATGGATGGCATGATGGGTATTGCCATTTTGATATTGTGAAGCTTTGTCCATTGGGTAATACCCCTTTTTGGGACTATATAAGAGAGGGCTTGGATCAGTTCTAGAGACACCAATTTTTAGTTGTAGTTTACTTACATTCCAGTAGTTTAGTTCTTCTTCTTGTTTCTTAAACACTTGAAGATATGTAGTTGTAATTGTAATTTCTGCCCACAGTGATCCCACTGTGGGCACGTCTTTAAATTTATGCAAGTACTTTTTTATGTATTCTCTTCATCTTATTATGTCTTTCTTTTTTATTAGCTAAGCACCCTTGGGTATGGGTGTGAACAAACTTGAGACTAGTAGGCAACACTTGGGTGTGGCCATTTGTTAATAACTCTCGAGATTGGTCACTTGAGTCGAGACTTAAACTCAACGCGGATAAGCTGATCACTTTGATGTGTTAATATTAGATCTTAGACCTCGAGAGGGGCGGATTCGAAATACGGCTTAAGTGATGCACAAGGATTTGAGAGAGTCTTTGATAACCACGTCGAGAGGCGGGTTTTGTATGATTTACTAAGGTTCAAACGCCGGTCGAGATTTATATCACAAAGAGATTTGGGTGTAAATCTCCATATTGGTAGAACTTGACGTTTAGAGTCAAACTTAATTAAATCGGCAAGATCGGGAGTCGGTAACAATGGACACTTTATGGAAACTTTGTAGGACCGGTTTATAAATCGCATCATTTCGAGAGATGGGGCTTTTTATGACTTTTTGTGCTACAAAGCAACTAACCATCTTGTTACTACAAAAATCTCAAGGAAACTTACACCCATACCCATTTTAGTTATTTTTTTAGATTTTATTATTATTTAAAAAACACCAAACTCGCTCAAAATATTTTATTCTTCTCTCTTTAAAATCGGTGTATTCTCGACTTAGGACTCGAAACTTTGAAGTCCAATCCCTGTGGATACGATCTCGGTATATTTACCACTTTATTACTTGTAGCGATCCCATTGTTGGTATATACTCGTGCCTTCATTGTGGAATTATTGTGCCCATATTTTGGATGCACGATATTTAGCTACCAAGTTTTTGGCGCCGCTGCCGGGGATTGGCGTATTTCCAGAGTTTCTTGAGTTATAAGTTGAGTTTTTCATTGGTTTTTCTTCCACCAAAATGGAAGGTTTTAGTTGGGATTCCCCGTATTTTAATTCTTTCAATTATTCATGGGAACATCCTAATTTTTTGGAAAATATTCAAGACGATGACACCTACACTTCATTTTCACCTCCCCGTCAAGATTGGAATGACACGTTTATAAATACATTTGACCAATCATGGGAGGGGAATTTTGATTATTTTTATGATTTTCAAGGGAGTGATCCTCACCATGGATTTACGTCCTTTGTTTCCAACAACCCACCCGAGAATATTTTTGAACAATTCGAACCGTCTCACTCTTTTGAAACTTTTTCCCCAAGCTAAACAGAAAATTTTACAACATTTTTGGGAAATTTCACATCCTCTTTTGAAGCCTTAAATACTAAGATGGGACAACTAGTCGACGAGTTGAAATATCAAAGTCAAGGTTCCTTACCAAGTGATAATGAAAAATTAAAATGTGTTGGTAAGGATGAGAGTGATGTTAAGGAAGAGTTGGAGATTTTTGAGGCAAATTTCAAGCACATGAGCAAGCCTTCTTTACTTCCTAATAGTGAAAAAGTGCTTCAAAATGCTAAAATTCCTAACTTAATAATTTTTGCTCATTTTGTGCAGCCTTCTTTTTGTGATCACAATGCTCCTACCGGGATCATGTCATGGACCGTTGGGAGGATTTGTGTGATCAAAAGCTCGGGAATTTTGCCTAGATGGTGTTCTTTGGGTGACGGAATTGTTGGAAGAAGCTTTGGTATGGTGGAGGTGTCTATAATCTTGAACCCACTCCACTTTTTGAAAATGCACATGTGGGGTGGTGAACCACATCCTACATAACCTTGAGGCAAACTTATCTTCTTACTCTCAACTCCAATTTTGTGTTTTTTATTTTACATTTTTTGTGTGTGATTTGAGTCCGTTCTTTTTCGACTAGTATCAAATTTCTTGGGATAAAAAAAAGGGAAAAAAAACAAAAAAAAAATCTCATGCATCTTATATCCTTAGATTTTAAGTTTCATAGTTTGAATACTTTTTTCACCACTCGCAGATTTCTAGAACTAAGCAACTAATTCCCTAGTATACAAATTGATTAAACTTTCAAACTCTAGAAATGACATGGGCCTTTCTTTCTAAACACTTGGCCGATACACTTTTCCTTTGTTGCCTTACCCGAACCGTTCAGTCATACCGGTTATTACTCCTCCACAGTAAACATATTGAGTATTTTAAGTTTGGGGGGAGGAAACTCAAGTGTTGAAAAAAGAGCTAAATCCTTCGAAAAATTGGAAGGATATATAAAAAAGTTTACAAATAGCTAAGTTTGACACGTTGAGAGGAAAAGGTTGGGCAAAACACACCAAATACATAGTTTAAAATATTTATTTGGTGTAACCCAAAAATAAAAATACAAGTTGGGGAAGATGAAAAATGTAAGAAAAGTGAGAAACCATAAACACTAACCCTTCAAAGTCCTGTGGATCTAAGTTTGCAAAGTCAATTATCATAAGATGGGTGAATTATAGCTCTATGGAAATCAAAGTGCAATAAAAAAGAACGAGGTGGAAAAATTACGAAAAACTATGGATATTTTCAATCAAGGGATTTAAGATGCAAAAAAAAAAAAAATTGAAGATCCTATTTGTGATACTTAGTTTTTTTTTGGTATTTTGTATCTTCAGTTGTTTTTATATTTGTCCTTTTCGTTACTTGGGGACAAGTAACAAGTTAAGTTTGGGGTGTGATAACTCTCATTTTGAGCGTTATTTACACGCCATTTGTGTGAGTTTTTCTTCCGTTTTAGTTGTGTTTTATGTTTATGTGTTCGTGTTTTTCCTTTTGTTAATTTATTTTTATTTGGAGTTGTTGAGGACGTTTTATGGTTATTTGCATCAATTTTTGGATTTAATATTGTGCAGCGATGCCCACTGTGGGCACGAGGCTTCTCACTGTGAGCACGGGAGGATAATCCCTTTGTCCAACGGATAATGCAATTCTTTGGATAAAAGAAAGGATCTAAAGGCTGGCATTCTAGAAGATTACATGAGCTGGAAATCTCAGATATCAAGGGAGTTATGGATGGCATGATGGGTATTGCCCTTTGGATATTGTGAAACTTTGTCCATTGGGTAATACCCCTTTTTGGGACTATATAAGAGAGGGCTTGGATCAGTTCTAGAGACACCAATTTTTAGTTGTCGTTTACTTACATTCCAGTAGTTTAGTTCTTCTTCTTGTTTCTTAAACACTTGAAGATATGTAGTTGTAATTGTAATTTCTGCCCACAGTGATCCCACTGTGGGCACGTCTTTAAATTTATGCAAGTACTTTTTTATGTATTCTCTTCATCTTATTATGTCTTTCTTTTTTATTAGCTAAGCACCCTTGGGTGTGGGTGTGAACAAACTTGAGACTAGTAGGCAACACTTGGGTGTGGCCATTTGTTAATAACTCTCGAGATTGGTCACTTGAGTCGAGACTTAAACTCAACGCGGATAAGCCGATCACTTTGATGTGTTAATATTAGATCTTAGACCTCGAGAGGGGCGGATTCGAAATACGGCTTAAGTGATGCACAAGGATTTGAGAGAGTCTTTGATAACCACGTCGAGAGGCGGGTTTTGTATGATTTACTAAGGTTCAAACGCCGGTCGAGATTTATATCACAAAGAGATTTGGGTGTAAATCTCCATATTGGTAGAACTTGACGTTTAGAGTCAAACTTAATTAAATCGGCAAGATCGGGAGTCGGTAACAATGGACACTTTATGGAAACTTTGTAGGACCGGTTTATAAATCGCATCATTTCGAGAGATGGGGCTTTTTATGACTTTTCGTGCTACAAAGCAACTAACCATCTTGTTACTACAAAAATCTCAAGGAAACTTACACCCATACCCATTTTAGTTATTTTTTTAGATTTTATTATTATTTAAAAAACACCAAACTCGCTCAAAATATTTTATTCTTCTCTCTTTAAAATCGGTGTATTCTCGACTTAGGACTCGAAACTTTGAAGTCCAATCCCTGTGGATACGATCTCGGTATATTTACCACTTTATTACTTGTAGCCATCCCGTTGTTGGTATATACTCGTGCCTTCATTATGGAATTATTGTGCCCATATTTTGGATGCACGATATTTAGCTACCAAGTTTTTGGCGCCGCTGCCGGGGATTGGCGTATTTCCAGAGTTTCTTGAGTTATAAGTTGAGTTTTTCATTGGTTTTTCTTCCACCAAAATGGAAGGTTTTAGTTGGGATGCCTCGTATTTTAATTCTTTCAATTATTCATGGGAACATCCTAATTTTTTGGAAAATATTCAAGACGATGACACCTACACTTCATTTTCACCTCCCCGTCAAGATTGGAATGACACGTTTATAAATACATTTGACCAATCATGGGAGGGGAATTTTGATTATTTTTATGATTTTCAAGGGAGTGATCCTCACCATGGATTTACGTCCTTTGTTTCCAACAACCCACCCGATAATATTTTTGAACAATTCGAACCGTCTCACTCTTTTGAAACTTTTTCCCCAAGCTAAACAAAAAATTTTACAACATTTTTGGGAAATTTCACATCCTCTTTTGAAGCCTTAAATACTAAGATGGGACAACTAGTCGACGAGTTGAAAAATCAAAGTCAAGGTTCCTTACCAAGTGATAATGAAAAATTAAAATGTGTTGGTAAGGATGAGAGTGATGTTAAGGAAGAGTTGGAGATTTTTGAGGCAAATTTCAAGCACATGAGCAAGCCTTCTTTACTTCCTAATAGTGAAAAAGTGCTTCAAAATGCTAAAATTCCTAACTTAATAATTTTTGCTCATTTTGTGCAGCCTTCTTTTTGTGATCACAATGCTCCTACCGGGATCATGTCATGGACCGTTGGGAGGATTTGTGTGATCAAAAGCTCGGGAATTTTGCCTAGATGGTGTTCTTTGGGTGACGGAATTGTTGGAAGAAGCTTTGGTATGGTGGAGGTGTCTATAATCTTGAACCCACTCCACTTTTTGAAAATGCACATGTGGGGTGGTGAACCACATCCTACATAACCTTGATGCAAACTTATCTTCTTACTCTCAACTCCAATTTTGTGTTTTTTATTTTACATTTTTTGTGTGTGATTTGAGTCCGTTCTTTTTCGACTAGTATCAAATTTCTTGGGATAAAAAAAAGGGAAAAAAAACAAAAAAAAAATCTCATGCATCTTATATCCTTAGATTTTAAGTTTCATAGTTTGAATACTTTTTTCACCACTCGCAGATTTCTAGAACTAAGCAACTAATTCCCCAGTATACAAATTGATTAAACTTTCAAACTCTAGAAATGACATGGGCCTTTCTTTCTAAACACTTGGCCGATACACTTTTCCTTTGTTGCCTTACCCGAACCGTTCAGTCATACCGGTTATTACTCCTCCACAGTAAACATATTGAGTATTTTAAGTTTGGGGGGAGGAAACTCAAGTGTTGAAAAAAGAGCTAAATCCTTCGAAAAATTGGAAGGATATATAAAAAAGTTTACAAATAGCTAAGTTTGACACGTTGAGAGGAAAAGGTTGGGCAAAACACACCAAATACATAGTTTAAAATATTTATTTGGTGTAACCCAAAAATAAAAATACAAGTTGGGGGAAGATGAAAAATGTAAGAAAAGTGAGAAACCATAAACACTAACCCTTCAAAGTCCTGTGGATCTAAGTTTGCAAAGTCAATTATCATAAGATGGGTGAATTATAGCTCTATGGAAATCAAAGTGCAATAAAAAAGAACGAGGTGGAAAAATTACGAAAAACTATGGATATTTTCAATCAAGGGATTTAAGATGCAAAAAAAAAAATTGAAGATCCTATTTGTGATACTTAGTTTTTTTTTGGTATTTTGTATCTTCAGTTGTTTTTATATTTGTCCTTTTCGTTACTTGGGGACAAGTAACAAGTTAAGTTTGGGGTGTGATAACTCTCATTTTGAGCGTTATTTACACGCCATTTGTGTGAGTTTTTCTTCCGTTTTAGTTGTGTTTTATGTTTATGTGTTCGTGTTTTTCCTTTTGTTAATTTATTTTTATTTGGAGTTGTTGAGGACGTTTTATGGTTATTTGCATCAATTTTTGGATTTAATATTGTGCAGCGATGCCCACTGTGGGCACGAGGCTTCTCACTGTGAGCACGGGCGGATAATCCCTTTGTCCAACGGATAATGCAATTCTTTGGATAAAAGAAAGGATCTAAAGGCTGGCATTCTAGAAGATTACATGAGCTGGAAATCTCAGATATCAAGGGAGTTATGGATGGCATGATGGGTATTGCCCTTTGGATATTGTGAAACTTTGTCCATTGGGTAATACCCCTTTTTGGGACTATATAAGAGAGGGCTTGGATCAGTTCTAGAGACACCAATTTTTAGTTGTAGTTTACTTACATTCCAGTAGTTTAGTTCTTCTTCTTGTTTCTTAAACACTTGAAGATATGTAGTTGTAATTGTAATTTCTGCCCACAGTGATCCCACTGTGGGCACGTCTTTAAATTTATGCAAGTACTTTTTTATGTATTCTCTTCATCTTATTATGTCTTTCTTTTTTATTAGCTAAGCACCCTTGGGTGTGGGTGTGAACAAACTTGAGACTAGTAGGCAACACTTGGGTGTGGCCATTTGTTAATAACTCTCGAGATTGGTCACTTGAGTCGAGACTTAAACTCAACGCGGATAAGCGGATCACTTTGATGTGTTAATATTAGATCTTAGACCTCGAGAGGGGCGGATTCGAAATACGGCTTAAGTGATGCACAAGGATTTGAGAGAGTCTTTGATAACCACGTCGAGAGGCGGGTTTTGTATGATTTACTAAGGTTCAAACGCCGGTCTAGATTTATATCACAAAGAGATTTGGGTGTAAATCTCCATATTGGTAGAACTTGACGTTTAGAGTCAAACTTAATTAAATCGGCAAGATCGGGAGTCGGTAACAATGGACACTTTATGGAAACTTTGTAGGACCGGTTTATAAATCGCATCATTTCGAGAGATGGGGCTTTTTATGACTTTTCGTGCTACAAAGCAACTAACCATCTTGTTACTACAAAAATCTCAAGGAAACTTACACCCATACCCATTTTAGTTATTTTTTTAGATTTTATTATTATTTAAAAAACACCAAACTCGCTCAAAATATTTTATTCTTCTCTCTTTAAAATCGGTGTATTCTCGACTTAGGACTCGAAACTTTGAAGTCCAATCCCTGTGGATACGATCTCGGTATATTTACCACTTTATTACTTGTAGCGATCCCGTTGTTGGTATATACTCGTGCCTTCATTATGGAATTATTGTGCCCATATTTTGGATGCACGATATTTAGCTACCAAGTTTTTGGCGCCGCTGCCGGGGATTGGCGTATTTCCAGAGTTTCTTGAGTTATAAGTTGAGTTTTTCATTGGTTTTTCTTCCACCAAAATGGAAGGTTTTAGTTGGGATGCCTCGTATTTTAATTCTTTCAATTATTCATGGGAACATCCTAATTTTTTGGAAAATATTCAAGACGATGACACCTACACTTCATTTTCACCTCCCCGTCAAGATTGGAATGACACGTTTATAAATACATTTGACCAATCATGGGAGGGGAATTTTGATTATTTTTATGATTTTCAAGGGAGTGATCCTCACCATGGATTTACGTCCTTTGTTTCCAACAACCCACCCGATAATATTTTTGAACAATTCGAACCGTCTCACTCTTTTGAAACTTTTTCCCCAAGCTAAACAAAAGATTTTACAACATTTTTGGGAAATTTCACATCCTCTTTTGAAGCCTTAAATACTAAGATGGGACAACTAGTCGACGAGTTGAAAAATCAAAGTCAAGGTTTCTTACCAAGTGATAATGAAAAATTAAAATGTGTTGGTAAGGATGAGAGTGATGTTAAGGAAGAGGTGAAGATTTTTGAGGAAAATTTCAAGCACATGAGCAAGCCTTCTTTACTTCCTAATAGTGAAAAAGTGCTTCAAAATGCTAAAATTCCTAACTTAATAATTTTTGCTCATTTTGTGCAGCCTTCTTTTTGTGATCACAATGCTCCTACCGGGATCATGTCATGGACCGTTGGGAGGATTTGTGTGATCAAAAGCTCGGGAATTTTGCCTTGATGGTGTTCTTTGGGTGACGGAATTGTTGGAAGAAGCTTTGGTATGGTGGAGGTGTCTATAATCTTGAACCCACTCCACTTTTTGAAAATGCACATGTGGGGTGGTGAACCACATCCTACATAACCTTGATGCAAACTTATCTTCTTATTCTCAACTCCAATTTTGTGTTTTTTATTTTACATTTTTTGTGTGTGATTTGAGTCCGTTCTTTTTCGACTAGTATCAAATTTCTTGGGATAAAATAAAGGGAAAAAAACAAAAAAAAATCTCATGCATCTTATATCCTTAGATTTTAAGTTTCATAGTTTGAATACTTTTTTCACCACTCGCAGATTTCTAGAACTAAGCAACTAATTCCCAGTATACAAATTGATTAAACTTTCAAACTCTAGAAATGACATGGGCTTTTCTTTCTAAACACTTGGCCGATACACTTTTCCTTTGTTGCCTTACCCGAACCGTTCAGTCATACCGGTTATTACTCCTCCACAGTAAACATATTGAGTATTTTAAGTTTGGGGGGAGGAAACTCAAGTGTTGAAAAAAGAGCTAAATCCTTCGAAAAATTGGAAGGATATATAAAAAAGTTTACAAATAGCTAAGTTTGACACGTTGAGAGGAAAAGGTTGGGCAAAACACACCAAATACATAGTTTAAAATATTTATTTGGTGTAACCCAAAAATAAAAAGACAAGTTGGGGGAAGATGAAAAATGTAAGAAAAGTGAGAAACCATAAACACTAACCCTTCAAAGTCCTGTGGATCTAAGTTTGCAAAGTCAATTATCATAAGATGGGTGAATTATAGCTTAGCCTATGGAAATCAAAGTGCAATAAAAAAGAACGAAGTGGAAAAATTACGAAAAACTATGGATATTTTCAATCAAGGGATTTAAGATGCAAAAAAAAAGAGAAAAATTGAAGATCCTATTTGTGATACTTAGTTTTTTTTTGGTATTTTGTATCTTCAGTTGTTTTTATATTTGTCCTTTTCGTTATTTGGGGACAAGTAACAAGTTAAGTTTGGGGGTGTGATAACTCTCATTTTGAGCGTTATTTACACGCCATTTGTGTGAGTTTTTCTTCCGTTTTAGTTGTGTTTTATGTTTATGTGTTCGTGTTTTTCCTTTTGTTAATTTATTTTTATTTGGAGTTGTTGAGGACGTTTTATGGTTATTTGCATCAATTTTTGGATTTAATATTGTGCAGCGATGCCCACTGTGGGAACGAGGCTTCTCACTGTGAGCACAGGCGGATAATCCCTTTGTCCAACGGATAATGCAATTCTTTGGATAAAAGAAAGGATCTAAAGGCTGGCATTCTAGAAGATTACATGAGCTGGAAATCTCAGATATCTAGGGAGTTATGGATGGCATGATGGGTATTGCCATTTTGATATTGTGAAGCTTTGTCCATTGGGTAATACCCCTTTTTGGGACTATATAAGAGAGGGCTTGGATCAGTTATAGAGACACCAATTTTTAGTTGTAGTTTACTTACATTCCAGTAGTTTAGTTCTTCTTCTTGTTTCTTAAACACTTGAAGATATGTAGTTGTAATTGTAATTTCTGCCCACAGTGATCCCACTGTGGGCACGTCTTTAAATTTATGCAAGTACTTTTTTATGTATTCTCTTCATCTTATTATGTCTTTCTTTTTTATTAGCTAAGCACCCTTGGGTATGGGTGTGAACAAACTTGAGACTAGTAGGCAACACTTGGGTGTGGCCATTTGTTAATAACTCTCGAGATTGGTCACTTGAGTCTAGACTTAAACTCAACGCGGATAAGCGGATCACTTTGATGTGTTAATATTAGATCTTAGACCTCGAGAGGGGCGGATTCGAAATACGGCTTAAGTGATGCACAAGGATTTGAGAGAGTCTTTGATAACCACGTCGAGAGGCGGGTTTTGTATGATTTACTAAGGTTCAAACGCCGGTCGAGATTTATATCACAAAGAGATTTGGGTGTAAATCTCCATATTGGTAGAACTTGACGTTTAGAGTCAAACTTAATTAAATCGGCAAGATCGGGAGTCGGTAACAATGGACACTTTATGGAAACTTTGTAGGACCGGTTTATAAATCGCATCATTTCGAGAGATGGGGCTTTTTATGACTTTTTGTGCTACAAAGCAACTAACCATCTTGTTACTACAAAAATCTCAAGGAAACTTACACCCATACCCATTTTAGTTATTTTTTTAGATTTTATTATTATTTAAAAAACACCAAACTCGCTCAAAATATTTTATTCTTCTCTCTTTAAAATCGGTGTATTCTCGACTTAGGACTCGAAACTTTGAAGTCCAATCCCTGTGGATACGATCTCGGTATATTTACCACTTTATTACTTGTAGCGATCCCATTGTTGGTATATACTCGTGCCTTCATTGTGGAATTATTGTGCCCATATTTTGGATGCACGATATTTAGCTACCAAGTTTTTGGCGCCGCTGCCGGGGATTGGCGTATTTCCAGAGTTTCTTGAGTTATAAGTTGAGTTTTTCATTGGTTTTTCTTCCACCAAAATGGAAGGTTTTAGTTGGGATTCCCCGTATTTTAATTCTTTCAATTATTCATGGGAACATCCTAATTTTTTGGAAAATATTCAAGACGATGACACCTACACTTCATTTTCACCTCCCCGTCAAGATTGGAATGACACGTTTATAAATACATTTGACCAATCATGGGAGGGGAATTTTGATTATTTTTATGATTTTCAAGGGAGTGATCCTCACCATGGATTTACGTCCTTTGTTTCCAACAACCCACCCGAGAATATTTTTGAACAATTCGAACCGTCTCACTCTTTTGAAACTTTTTCCCCAAGCTAAACAGAAAATTTTACAACATTTTTGGGAAATTTCACATCCTCTTTTGAAGCCTTAAATACTAAGATGGGACAACTAGTCGACGAGTTGAAATATCAAAGTCAAGGTTCCTTACCAAGTGATAATGAAAAATTAAAATGTGTTGGTAAGGATGAGAGTGATGTTAAGGAAGAGTTGGAGATTTTTGAGGCAAATTTCAAGCACATGAACAAGCCTTCTTTACTTCCTAATAGTGAAAAAGTGCTTCAAAATGCTAAAATTCCTAACTTAATAATTTTTGCTCATTTTGTGCAGCCTTCTTTTTGTGATCACAATGCTCCTACCGGGATCATGTCATGGACCGTTGGGAGGATTTGTGTGATCAAAAGCTCGGGAATTTTGCCTAGATGGTGTTCTTTGGGTGACGGAATTGTTGGAAGAAGCTTTGTTATGGTGGAGGTGTCTATAATCTTGAACCCACTCCACTTTTTGAAAATGCACATGTGGGGTGGTGAACCACATCCTACATAACCTTGATGCAAACTTATCTTCTTACTCTCAACTCCGATTTTGTGTTTTTTATTTTACATTTTTTGTGTTTGATTTGAGTCCGTTCTTTTTCGACTAGTATCAAATTTGTTGCGCTAAAAAAAGAGAAAAAAAACAAAAAAAATCTCATGCATCTTATATCCTTAGATTTTAAGTTTCATAGTTTGAATACTTTTTTCACCACTCGCAGATTTCTAGAACTAAGCAACTAATTCCCCGGTATACAAATTGATTAAACTTTCAAACTCTAGAAATGACATGGGCCTTTCTTTCTAAACACTTGGCCGATACACTTTTCCTTTGTTGCCTTACCCGAACCGTTCAGTCATACCGGTTATTACTCCTCCACAGTAAACATATTGAGTATTTTAAGTTTGGGGGGAGGAAACTCAAGTGTTGAAAAAAGAGCTAAATCCTTCGAAAATTTGGAAGGATATATAAAAAAGTTTACAAATAGCTAAGTTTGACACGTTGAGAGGAAAAGGTTGGGCAAAACACACCAAATACATAGTTTAAAATATTTATTTGGTGTAACCCAAAAATAAAAAGACAAGTTGGAGGAAGATGAAAAATGTAAGAAAAGTGAGAAACCATAAACACTAACCCTTCAAAGTCCTGTGGATCTAAGTTTGCAAAGTCAATTATCATAAGATGGGTGAATTATAGCTTAGCCTATGGAAATCAAAGTGCAATAAAAAGAACGAAGTGGAAAAATTACGAAAAACTATGGATATTTTCAATCAAGGGATTTAAGATGCAAAATAAAAAAAAATAAAAAAAGAGAAAAATTGAAGATCCTATTTGTGATACTTAGTTTTTTTTGGTATTTTGTATCTTCAGTTGTTTTTATATTTGTCCTTTTCGTTACTTGGGGACAAGTAACAAGTTAAGTTTGGGGTGTGATAACTCTCATTTTGAGCGTTATTTACACGTCATTTTTGTGAGTTTTTCTTCCGTTTTAGTTGTGTTTTATGTTTATGTGTTCGTGTTTTTCTTTTGTTAATTTATTTTTATTTGGGGTTGTTGAGGACGTTTTATGGTTATTTGCATCAATTTTTGGATTTAATATTGTGCAGCGATGCCCACTGTGGGCACGAGGCTTCTCACTGTGAGCACGGGCGGATAATCCCTTTGTCCAACGGATAATGCAATTCTCTGGATAAAAGAAAGGATCTAAAGGCTGGCATTCTAGAAGATTACATGAGCTGGAAATCTCAGATATCAAGGGAGTTTTGGATGACATGATGGCTATTGCCCTTTGGATATTTTGAAGCTTTGTCCATTGGGTAATACCCCTTTTTGGGACTATATAAGAGAGGGCTTGGATCAGTTCTAGAGACATCAATTCTTAGTTGTAGTTTACTTACATTCCAGTAGTTTAGTTCTTCTTCTTGTTTCTTAAAGACTTGAAGATATGTAGTTGTAATTGTAATTTCTGCCCACGGTGATCCCACTGTGGGCACGTCTTTAAATTTATGCAAGTACTTTTTTATGTATTCTCTTCATCTTATTATGTCTTTCTTTTTTATTAGCTAAGCACCCTTGGGTGTGGGTGTGAACAAACTTGAGACTAGTAGGCAACACTTGGGTGTGGCCATTTGTTAATAACTCTCGAGATTGGTCACTTGAGTCGAGACTTAAACTCAACGCGGATAAGCCGATCACTTTGATGTGTTAATATTAGATCTTAGACCTCGAGAGGGGCGGATTCGAAATACGGCTTAAGTGATGCACAAAGATTTGAGAGAGTCTTTGATAACCACGTCGAGAGGCGGGTTTTGTATGATTTACTAAGGTTCAAACGCCGGTCGAGATTTATATCACAAAGAGATTTGGGTGTAAATCTCGATATTGGTAGAACTTGACGTTTAGAGTCAAAATTAATTAAATCGGCAAGATCGGGAGTCGATAACAATGGACACTTTATGGAAACTTTGTAGGACGACCGGTTTATAAATCGCATCATTTCGAGAGATCGGGCTTTTTATGACTTTTCGTGCTACAAAGCAACTAACCATCTTGTTACTACAAAAATCTCAAGGAAACTTACACCCATACCCATTTTAGTTATTTGTTTAGATTTTATTATTATTTAAAAAACACCAAACTCGCTCAAAATATTTTATTCTTCTCTCTTTAAAATCGGTGTATTCTCGACTTAGGACTCGAAACTTTGAAGTCCAATCCCTGTGGATACGATCTCGGTATATTTACCACTTTATTACTTGTAGCGATGCCATTGTTGGTATATACTTGTGCCTTCATTGTGGAATTATTGTGCCCATATTTTGGATGCACGATATTTAGCTACCAGTGGACAAAGGCAAGGGACCGACTTAGAAGTTTAAATATTACTTTTAAGTACTTTAATTGTGGTGGAAACCTTTAAGTTTATTTGGTTTTATATTTTTCTATTTAATCTAGTTCGGTATGGGACGAACTTAAACTACGAAAATTCGTTTTGGATTGAGAGTATTCCGCTGTGGTTTGGAGTTTATTACTTTTCTCTTTTATTACATTTTACATTTGGAGTTTATGGATGAATTGGAGTAAGAAAGATGTAACATCTCTTATTCTGAAATTAAGGGTGTTACAAGTTGGTATCAGAGTAGTGGTTTAAGAGAATTAGGTTGTGACTAAGGCCTAAGCTTAAACTAGATCGACAGGTGGAATTAGAAGGAAATATTTTAGGGTTGGTTATGTTACGACTTTGTTTCGTATTAAGTTTGATATTATATTGGTGTCTGGCGTGGCGTTCCTTGCGGTTTTGTAGGAAAATGGTGATGGGTTCATAGGGCTTTGCATAGGGTCATGAGGCGTGGACGTGGACGTGGAGGTCGTGGTCCTCCAAGAGGATTAGGTCCAAGAGGTGGGTCCGTGGATAGCCATGCTAGCTCAATCAGGGGCAGTCGCCATAGCCCAAATGCATCGGTTCCTATCCAGGAGGCGTCTGCTCAGCCGGTGGCCGAGAGGAGTAGCTCGTATTATCCGTCAGAGGAATATACGCCTAGTCCCGAGATCGAGGAGCAGTTGGAAGCACTAAAGAATGAGAACACCGAGCTGGAAAAGAAGAATGCTAAGCTGCAAGAGGATTTCGAGCGTTTGCAAAGGACATACCTTAAGGACGTGAAGACATTGAGCCTTCTGCAAGCTGAGAATGGTGGCCTAATAGACCAGATTTCTGCCCTGACATGGGATAAGGTGGCTTTGGAGCATGAGCGAAGGATTGTCGTCAGAACCTAGAGGACCCGAGTTAGGGATCGCGTACGATACTTTCGAGGGGTGGTTCGTGAGTATTCAGGAGTGGCGCGTAGGTACGTATCCGCTTGGGCCCAATGCTATCAGAGGGGACCAAGGAGCTCTGTGCTTTGGCGATTCCGTCCATCCAGGGGTTTCGAGCAATGGTTGAATGACGCCTACTACCAACCCCAGATGAGGTAAGACCAGCTAAGGAGGGAGATATTTTATTAAGTTCAGTTGTTAGGTTTCTTTTTCTTGATATGTTAGGATTGCTTATTATTATATTTGGAGTTTTAATTGGAGATACATTGTTAGGTTTCCATTGGTTATGTAAAGACTCTCCCTCTTTCTATGAATAAATGAAGTGCTAGTCTTATATATTTGGTGTGTTTTGCATTATTATAGTTATGGTTATTGTTGATATTGCTTTTTATGCTTAAAATGTATGTTGAATGGTGTGGGGTGGTGATAAGTCATTTATGGAAAATGACAATGTTTTATCATGACAGAATGGTGTCTCGAAGGTCAGTAAGGACTTCAACCCCGAGCGGAGAGGATGCTAATGTTGGGGTACCGCCTACAGGATGAGGTCGAGGCCGCGGTCGAGGCCGCACTACCAGTGTGGGTGCGACACCTTCTGCTCAAGCCAGTTCAGCCGCAGGTAGAGACAACAGGAGGGTCACAGCTACAGGCCAGGGTGAGAATCCTCTTACTGAGAAGGTATTGACTGAAAGAATGACTCAGGTTCTCCAGAACACGTTGCCGGCTATGCTTGAGGCAATGTTGGAAAACCGGAAAAAGCATCAAGAAGAAGAGGAAGAGGAAGATAAAGAGAAAACAAGTGAAACGGAAGACGAGGCGGCAGTGACTCCGCCACCTAAAGAGAAAGGATGTAGCTACAAGACTTTTAGTAGCACCCGTCCTATGGAATTCAAAGGAGTCGAGGGTCTAGTTGGTCTGATGAACTGGATTACGAGAATGCAAAGTTGTTTCAATATTTGCAAATGCACTGAGGAGCAGAAGGTGATTTACGCAGCAACAACCCTCGTGGACTCGACACTCTATTGGTGGGAGGTCGAGTGTGCACTCTTCGGTGAAGAGGGCATGGCAACCATGACCTGGGAGAAGATGAAAAAGTTACTTATGGATAAGTATTATACCAAGTCTGAAGTGAAGAAGCTAGAGTCCGAATTTCTGAGGTTGGAACAAGGTTCATCATCCGTGCAAGAATATGTAAGGGAATTTCAAGAAAAGTCAAGGTTTGCCAGCTATCAGGTGGCAACTGAGCAGAGGAAGATTGACCGCTTTATGGATGGGCTGAGGGTGGAGATCAAACAGTATATGGACATGACTTCCCCATCAACTTTCGTTCAGGCAGTAGAGATGGCAACGGTGGCTGAGGAGAATAATTCCAAGGCATCCGGGGAAAAGAAGGATGGTAAGAGGAAATGGGAAAGTTCGAGCAAGTTGGTGAAAAAGCCAAAAGCTATTTCAACACCAATTAAGACCCGAGGAGAGGATTTCACCATTCCCCAGTGCAGCAAGTGCAGCCGCAGGCACATGGGAGAGTGCAGAGCGGGGAGTCTATCATGCTACCGGTGTGGAAAGCCTGTGCATACGGTGCGAGATTGTCCTGAATCAAAATCTTGCTACAGTTATGGGACAACGGGACATCTAAGTTTCCAATGTCCCAAATTTCAGAAAGGTCCATTGAGCAACTCAAAGACAGTGGTGATGGGTTCGGCAAAGGTTCAGACAAGAAGAAGGAACTACCCAAGGGACATGGAAGAGCCTATACTATGACTTTGGAGCAAGCACAGGAGACTCCTGATGTGGTATCAGGTACGTTTCCTATCAACAACGTCTATGCTCATGTATTGTTTGATTCCGGAGCAAATGGTAGTTTCGTGTCTACTGCATTTCGTCACTATCTGAATAAGGATGCCTGTAGGCTAGAAAATAGTTACACTGTAGAAACTGCCGATGGAGGACAGATCAAAGTTGATGAAGTAATTGATGGTTGCACGATATGCATAGATGGTAAGGAACTGCCTGTTAGGCTTATGCCAATGTGTTTAGGAGGGTTCGATGTAGTACTGGGGATGGATTGGTTGTCCGAAAATCATGCCCAGATCATATGTGATAAGAAGATGATCAAGATTCAAACCCCAGAAGGTGAAACCGTTTACGTGTATGGAGATCGAAAGAAGAACGATGTTGGGTTGATCTCAGCACTAAAGGCGAGCAAATTTCTTCGAAAAGGGTGTGTAGCTTACTTTGCTCATGCAGTTGATGCTAAATTGGAGAAAAGGATGGTCCCAGATGTGCCAATAGTGAACGAGTACCCAGAAGTGTTCCCAGATGACTTGCCGGGATTACCACCGAAACATCAGGTGGAGTTCCGAATCGACTTAGTACCGGGTGGGGCGCCGATCGCAAAGGCACCTTACCGATTGGCCCCGACGGAAATGCAAGAACTAATGAAGCAACTCCAGGAGCTGCTGGATAAAGGATTTATTAGGCCGAGTTCGTCACCGTGGGGAGCACCGATATTATTTGTTAAAAAGAAGGATGGCACGATGAGGATGTGCATCGATTATCGTGAACTCAACAAGATCACGATCAAGAACAGATATCCATTGCCAAGGATTGATGATTTGTTCGATCAACTTCAGGGAGCTAGTTATTTCTCGAAGATTGACTTGAGGTCTGGTTACCACCAGTTCAAGGTTCGAGAGGAGGATATACCAAAGACGGCGTTCAGGACTCGCTATGGACACTACGAGTTCCTGGTAATGCCTTTTGGATTGACGAATGCACCAGCGGCTTTCATGGATATGATGAATAGGGTTTGTGGACCTTATCTGGATAAGTTTGTCATTGTCTTCATCGATGACATCCTTATCTATTCGAAGAGCAAAGAGGAACATGAGTAACATCTGAGAACGATTCTCGAGTTGTTAGCAAAAGAGAAATTATATGCCAAGTTCTCGAAATGTGAATTCTGGCTGCAAGAGGTACAATTTCTTGGTCATGTGGTAAACGCAGACGGGATTAAGGTTGACCCAGTCAAGATCGAGGCAGTTATGGATTGGGAACCACCAAAGTCAGCATCGGAGATTCGTAGTTTTCTGGGTTTAGCAGGCTATTACAGGAGATTCATCCATGATTTTTCCAAGATAGCGACGCCACTAACGTCTTTGACTAGAAAATCGGCCAAGTTTGATTGGGGACAAAAACAAGAAGAGGCCTTTTAGATACTCAAAGAGAGACTGAGTAGCGCACCGGTGTTGTCCCTACCAGAAGGAACAGAGGATTTCATTGTATACAATGATGCCTCTAAAATGGGGTTATGTTGTGTGTTGATGCAAAGAGGCAAGGCCGTTTGCCTATGCATCGCGCTAACTAAAAGAGTATGAAAAGAAATATCCAACGCACGACATGGAATTAACTGCGGTAGTATTTGCGTTGAAAACTTGGAGGCACTACCTATATGGTACAAAGTGTATGATCTATACCGATCATAAGAGCTTGAAGTACCTCTTTGATCAGAAAGAGTTGAACATGAGGCAAAGGAGGTGGATGGGACTGTTAAAAGATTACGATTGTGAAATCTACTACCACCCGGGCAAGGCAAACGTGGTTGCCGATGCATTGAGTAGAAAAGAGAGAACTGAACCGATCAAAGTTCGTGCCATGTGGTTGAATGTCCAAGTAGACTTGATCGATAAGATACGAGATATTCAGAGGGAAGCCTTGCTAGACGAGAACATTAAGAAGGAAAGGATAGTCGGACAGGTCAAATTGTTGACCGTTGGGTCGGACGATGTGTATAGATTTAGGAATCGGGTTTGGATTCCTAGTAGAGGTGATCTAAGGGACATAGTGTTGGATGAAGTGCACAAGTCCAAATACACCATGCATCCTGGCGGAGATAAGATATATAAAAACTTGAAACAAAGTTACTGGTGGCCGGGTATGAAGAAGGCGGTAGCAAGATACGTAGAAAAATGTTCGACATGCCTACTAGTAAAGGCAGAACATCAAAGACCGTCAGGACTAATACAACAATTGGAAATCCCAGTCTGGAAGTGGGAAAAGATAACCATGGACTTTGTCACCAAGTTACCGAAAACGGTTAAGGGACATGACGCTATATGGGTGATTGTGGACAGACTTACTAAGTCTGCTCACTTTTTGCCGATTAGTGAAAAGTATTCGCTAGAGAGGTTGGCACAAATCTATGTAAATGAGATTGTTTCAAGGCATGGGGTGCCGTTGTCAATTGTCTCTGATAGAGATGCGAGGTTCACGTCAAGGTTCTGGACTAGTTTCCAACAAGAGATGGGTACCCGACTGAATTTAAGTACAGCTTATCATCCTCAAACGGATGGCCAAACTGAAAGGACAATACAAACCCTAGAAGATATGTTGGGGGCTTTACACGCTTGGTTTTTGTGGAAGTTGGGATAACCACCTTCCGTTGGTGGAGTTTGCATACAATAATAACTACCACTCGAGCCTTAAAGTGGCGCCTTTTGAGGCGTTATATGGCCGAAAATGTAGAACACCTATATGTTGGGCTGACGTTGGGGAAAGGCAGTTGATTGGTCCAGAATTAATCCAACAGACATCGGATAAGATAGTGCAAATTCGGGAGAGGTTAAAGATCGCACATGATAGACAAAAGAGCTTTGCGAATAGACGACGTCGACCACTGGAATTTCAAGTAGGGGATAAGGTAATGCTGAAGATATCGCCTTGGAAAGGGATCATGAGATTTGGAAAAAGGGGCAAGTTAAGCCCAAGGTACGTCGGACCCTTTGAGATTCTCGAAAGGGTAGGGGCAGTGGCTTATCGATTAAAGCTCCCGGATGAGTTGAGGGGTATTCATGACACCTTTCATGTGTCCAACTTCAGGAAATGTCTGGCGGATGAATCATCTGTGGTGAACTTGAGTGAAGTAGAACTGAACGATAAGTTAATCTACACTGAGGAGCCAGTTCAAGTCTTGGACAAGAAGACTAAAAGGCTAAGAAATAAAAGTATACCACTGGTTTTAGTTAAATAGAGGTTTCACAAGGGTTTAGAAATGGCGTGGGAGCCAGAGGAGGAGATGAGGGCTAAATATCCTCAGTTATTTGGTCAAGTTTAATTCCGAGGACGGAATTCATTAAAGGAGGGGAGAGTTGTAACACTCCAAAATAATAATTATTATTTTTATTATTATTATTATTATTATTATCATCAATAATATTATAGCTATCTTTCTTAAAAAAAACGTGGAGTAAAGGGTCTTTCTTGAACTTCACCAAAAGCTAAGGGAAACAAAGGAAATATGGAAGGGTTTATCATCACCATTTTAGGAGATCACGTAGAGAGAAATCAGGAGATAAACTTGTAGAGGTGGAAGTGCCAAAAATATAGGAGAGATAAGGGGAACAGAGTGGTGACCCTTGGTTATTTAAGATGCTAGGGTTTGCTAATCAAAGGGGAGACGAGAAAAAAAAAAGCGAAGGCGGCAAGGAAGACTGTGGTGAAAGAGAATGGTGTTCAACGTCAAGCTCAGTTCCAGTTAGCGTAAGGTCGTTTATCGGACGCAAAATCTAACCGATCTACGCAGTCATGTGAGTTTTCATGTGATTTACCCTAGGATGTATGTATATGTATCTTATATATCATTTTGGAGCATGTTTCGTTGCATGAAATATTATTGATATGAATGTTATGGAGTTATTACATGTTATTGTTTGTTGTCATGACATGTATTTGGTGTTGGTGATTCGCATGCTATTACTTTACTATTTTAAAGTTACTCGCATGCTATGCTATTTATGAAATTGTAGTGGTTATGAAACGGCTTCTTGGGTGCGTCGGGATTACAACCGGTACGCCGGTAAAAATAAGCGGGCTTAGTCCCGTGAAGGAGAACGGCAGATGTGGGTCGCGCCCACCAGAGCCAAATAAAGGAGATTAAAGGAGGTAATCCCTACCGCACCAAGATCCGTTAGGAGATTCTTTTGGTGTAAATTATGTCAGCAAATAAATCGCGATATGTTATTCTTTTTATGCTTAAATATTTATTTGCTTGATTATGTGTGATTCTATGCAAGAAAACCATGAACTCACTGAGCTTTTTAGCTGACTATAAGTATACATCTCAGGCACGGGAGGTTCAGGGGTGGACAAAGGCAAGGGACCGGCTTAGAAGTTTAATTATTACTTTTAAGTACTTTAATTGTGGTGGAAACCTTTATGTTTATTTGGTTTTATATTTTTCATTTTAATCTAGTTCGGTATGGGACGAACTTAAACTAGGAAAAGTCGTTTTGGATTGAGAGTATTCCGCTGTGGTTTGGAGTTTATTACTTTTCTCTTTTATTACATTTTACATTTGGAGTTTATGGATGAATTGGAGTAAGAAAGATGTAACATCTCTTATTCTGAAATTAAGGGTGTTACATAATCAGTGTCGGATAATCATTTACGAACAATGGCAATGAAACTGATCATCAAACCAACGAAAAAAAAACCAAACATTATTCCACTCACTTAACTGAAAACGCGTCATTCGAATAAAACCAATGAAAAAAAATTCAACAACATAGACTTGTGCCACAAACTTATTCCATTCGAATACAACCAATGAACAATAATGAAAAAGATCGTTGCAATGAAAAAAGGACATCCTACCATTTTAACAAAACCAATAAAACCAATTCTAATAAAATCAGTGAAGAAATCGTGACTTGTAGATAAACCTACCATAAAGTTCAAGAATATGTTGCTCTGTTAAGTTGGTTCGAAGTAGCCACGATGAGTGCACCATTGGAAGAAGATCACGACACGAAAAAGATGAAGCTTGGAAGAAGACCATGGCCAGAAGAAATTAATCTTCGAAGAAGATCACGCTAGGAACTAGGAAGAATTTCATGAAGGGAAGAAGATCACGATTGGCAGAATATCATGAAGGGAAGAAATCACGTTGAGAAGAATTTCAATACGGCGGGTTGTATACGGCAGGCTAGTATACAACAGTTGGAAAATCATAATACGTGTATCAAAAAAGGGTTTCAATTAAAAAAGGAATTAAAAAAGAGTTTTTAAAAGGACAAAAATACCCCTCACTTGGGAGGCATGTGACAGAAGGTTAACGGCGGTTAACTAAAGGGAGTTAGTGAGGGACTCAATTCGCAACAAAACATAAACCACGATGACCATGACCGTAATTAAATCTTAAGAGGGACCCAATTCAAAGTTTCAAAAAACCACAGGACCAAATCCGTAATTTACTCTTAAAGGAAAATAAATAAGAGAGATTTTTACCAAAACACTTAAGGAAAGGAAGGATTTCAATTAAAACTTCCACTTCTACACTTTTTCTCCTCTGGATTCGATTTCACCATCAAACCATACACAAAAAAACTCATTCATTTGATTTTTCATATCATAAAATCCAAGATCTCAATATCTCTCAAAAGCACACCCACATCATTTTATTTTATTTTGAATATATCCATCTAAAAAGAAACAAAACTAACAAACCCATTTAAGTGGGTTGGTTTCTAAATTTTAAAATATAACCCTTTATAAAAGGATAAACAACATAAACACCCATGGACTTCTAAACGCAAATAATAAACATATTCAAAGTTATTACATGATGATCAGTTATTTTAAATGCGGGTTATCACTCATCAAATCTAATAATTAATACGTGACACCTTCGTACTAACTTCACTATAAAGTTTTGGTTCGATTAAGTAAAGGTAATAGTAAATTTTAAATAATGATGTCCTCGACAATGATCTATATCTTACTTCAATTGTTTTCATTGGATTTTTTCGTGACTATTAGGTAGTAATGGCTGTGATATACTATAGCGAAGAAAACTTGTATTCATAAATCATAATATTATCTTAATTAGATAAAAAATAAAAGATATTCTAAATTTTGGTCATGGATCCAAACATCACCCCAAATAAAAACGGTGTAAATTTATTTGTTATATTTGTCATATATAAATATTATATATAGTTTAAAAACAAAAATACTAAGCATGTCAACATTCAAATTATCTTTTGATAACGAGACATTTATTTAAATATGGTTAGTTTAAGTATATTAATAAATAAAATTGAATTAAATACAAGGCATTTATAAAATTCTATAAAATTAAAAATAATTAAATACAAAATACCTTTGAATAACAAAGTCGTACAATTATTTGGGCAAAAAGTTGATTACCGACAACCCTAACCGGTTTCATACGAACCTGCCTCCAAGTATACCAATGTGAGGGGGCATTTTTTGGCTCACTCAACGGTTAAGGCTAGTGGGGGGTCTGGGATCGAATCCAGAACCTGTTATGTATTTGGACAAAGTCAACCCACTCCTTTACCAACTGAGCTACACGCCAGAGGCTGTACAATTATTACTTATAACAAAAGACCTCATAAAAAATCGCAAATAAAAAACTTCTTTACTATGTGGAAAATCTCCAAATAATGTTTTTTTTTGTTTGAAAATCTCCTAAAAACTTTTCAAAAACCTCAAAAAACCACATAGTAGAATGCTTTTATAAGAGTTAGTTTAATAATTTAAAAAATAAAATTAAATGAATAACAACTTTCAACTTTCAACGGCTTTGTGAAATTGAAATAAAAACGAAAGGAGATATTTTAAATTTTGAATTTTAAATTTCAAAATCAAAAGGGTGTGAATGAAACTTTCCAATTAAAAGAATAGATGAAACATAAATTAAACAAAATCACCTTTTTGAATAGTTGATTTCTTCCTTTATCTACACTACTATGGGTGTGTTTATTTATGACTTAATCATCTTAATTGTTGAAATAGCTTATTTGCACAGACACTCAAGGGTGTTTACTTACGGCTTATTGATTAATTTGGCAACTTATTCGCACAGTTAGAATTGAGGTGTTGTCCCCATACAGACACACTTTTGACAAAAATACCCTTAATAGAAAAAAAAGAAACGATGCTCTCCTTTGAACACTTGATTTCTTTCTTTCTTTATCTACACTACTATGTAAAATAGTTTAAGAGGTTAGAAATCTTGAATTATTGTTAGTTTTGAGAGGTATACCTTTTAAAACATGATGTACAATTTCTTAAGCTCTGTACAACCCGACCCCTTCAGCCCTTTCTCTTTCTTAATTTATAAGTTACACTTAATACTCTTATAATTAGTTATTTAGTTATTTTTAATATTTTAATCTTTTATTTTAATCACTTATCATATTAACATACATATTAGTATATTTCCAAAAATGCATTAACTTTTTGATTTACTTTCACTCATGATCCTTCTATGTTAAACATAGAAGGACCATGAGTGAAAGTAAATTAACTTTTAATTTTTAATTTTAAGAAAGTTAAACCTCGTTTTAGATTGTTGTAATATTCTTAAAAAAGAATAATTTTATTTAGTCAACTTTTAACTTAAGGAATATCGAAGTTTTGAAGCTCGAGAGTGCCTCGGTGAGTATGTCGGCAACAATACCATTTGGTCAAAGTCGTCGGTCATAATCGCGAGAAGTGAGGGAGCTACGGTACATCTGTGGCGACTTTGACAAGCGATTATGCCATCTAGGCATTCTCGTTATCACTATCACCCGGATTATACCGAGCGTGGTGTATGTGCTGCGAGAATGTCTGTGACAATGCCATCCGAGCATAGTCCCCTGACTTGTCTGAGGGTATAAAAACCCACTTAAGCTGATTTTCATCCTCATTCTCTCCTAAATCAGTCTTGGTCGCGATTTTGGTAGCTCATAGGGCGATTTTCACTCTCCAAAACCCTAACCTCATTTATTACAAACCTAGAAATTGATGGAACATTGGTGGAACATTGGTGGAGCATTCAATACTTCATCAATAAAGCCATTTAGCGTGGAGATTCAAGCCTTCCATCCTTAAGCTTTTCATCTCTTTCAAATCTAGGGTTTGTAAGATTCTTTGGTTTCTTTCTAAAAACCTAAGTGATGAGTTTAAAATGCTTTGTAAAACTAGATACATGTCTATTTGTGCCTTCATCATCTTTCATGCTTTACTTACACAACTCTCTCATGTTTAATAAAATGTTTATATCTCATAATTTTGGAAATTTATAAAGTTTTTTTTGCACGGCAAGAAATAACTTTATTACCACTGAGAAACCACGACAAGCATAAACAAGAGAAACTTGATTGGTGTAAAATACTTTGTCTCGTGGTATTACTCGTGGTAGTAGACACTAAGGTATATCTGTAACATCCCCAGTCCACCGTACACGATATTGTCCGCTTTGCGGATACCCTCTGCATAACAGCATGCCGGCACCGCTCACAGTTTTGTTCCTGCCCGCACAGGCATACGCGTGACGCACCTAGACCGCACCCTGTGACAAGAAAAAGACCTCATGCAAGGAAGGTATCCATCCACCCTTATAAGGAGGACTTCGTTCCCCCTCCTAGCCGATGTGGGATCTCACAATCCACCCACCTAAGTGGGATCAGCGTCCTCGCTGACACATCAACCCGGTGACCGGCTCTGATACCATTCTGTAACATCCCCAGTCCACCGTACACGATATTGTCCGCTTTACGGATACCCTCTGCATAACAGCATGCCGGCACCGCTCACGGTTTTGTTCCTGCCCGCACAGGCATACGCGGGACGCACCCAGACCGCACCCTGTGACAGGCAAAAGGCCTCATGCAAGGAAGGTATCGATCCACCCTTATAAGGAGGACTTCGTTCCCCCTCCTAGCCGATGTGGGATCTCACAATACCAGTCATTGAGGTGAAACTTGATTGGTACTATGGTCTCCCCCATTGACTTCCAATATTGGGTTACTTGATTGTATAAATGTTTATAACCATTATTTGTTGTTATCTAATATTTGTTCCAGGATTGAGTTGTGCGGTCTCTAAATTTAGCCGGGGGAGAGCGAGCATGGGGAAGACTAACTTTTGAGACACCGTTTCTATAGAAGAACAATATTTTTGGATAGTTGGATGATACCTGATTTGTAATCTTATTTGTTAGAGAAATTAGATTAATAGGTTGTTATTTCAATTACTTTTGATTACAACTTTGTAATTAACAGGTGTTTATTATTTTTCTTTTTTGTGAGACTCATGTTTTGGCATTTTATACATACCACTTTTCCGTTTGTGGATATTTTAGTTTGGCCAATTTTGGGGGTGTTAATGCATCCACCCCAATGAGCCTGAGACTGATTGGCATCACATGGTCACTGATTGGCATCACATGGTTTGGTTCTTGCAGAATATTCACATACATGTTTTCCTTCTCTGGATTGCCATGCATGATAAACTTTGTTCGTGGGAGGCCTATTCGAATCTGTCGTGTGGTTTATGTCAAAATGGTTCTGATTCCTATAATCAGCATTTCTTCGAGTGTACCTTCCCTAATCGGGTTTGGCTTGACCTCAAGCCGAAGTTGAACCTCCCTAATGTCCCTGACCACTAGGCGAATGTTATCAGACTTTTCCAGCCGGCCACCAAAGGCAAGAATATGGTCTATTATTCGTAGATTAGTGTTGATTGAGACTGTCTACCACTTGTGGAATGAAAGGAATAATCGTATCTTCAAGAATAAGAGAAGATCACATTATACAGTGATTAAGACAATCTTTGATGATGTGTCTACACTTTGTAGCTTGACTTTAAAGCTTTCTCCCAATGTTACTTATGCTAGACATGTTTGGAACCTTCCCTAGTGGTTGGTCCTCTCTCTCTCTCTCCCCCTTCTCTTGCTCTCTATTCCCCCTTATTTTCTTCTCCTATCTCTATTGCTTTGAGTTTTGTTCTTTTCTAGTGGTTGCTTCGGTTTAACTTCCACCCAAATGTTGTTCCTGTCAAAAAACTTACAAATTTTAAAAAACTTTTTTTTTCTTGATCAGAGGGGTCGCCCCACGTTGTATCAAAAATTTATTAAGAGGTTTATCTTTTTAAAAAGGATGTACAGTTTTTTAAACTCTGTACAACCCCGTTCACCCTTTTTTTAATTTATAAGTTACACTTAATACTCTCATAATTAATTATTTAGTTACTTTTAATCTCTTATTATTTCATATTTTAGACACTTATCATATTAACATACGTAATAGTATATTTCCAAAAATGCATTAAAAATACAATTATACCATTGTAATCGTCTCGTCAATACTTTTGAAATGAGCCCGATATTTAATATTTTTGGATTTAATCATATTATTAAATACATTAATATATACGAATTAATTTTTTTTATATTCTTTATGTTTTCAGTTTTCATTTTACACCCTATGATATTAAAAAATGCATAATTACAAATTAACTAAAATACATTATATAATTCTTTTTTTACAAATTATATTATTATGATCCTCTTGTTAACACTTTCAAAATAAGTTCATTATGTTGTAGGATAAGTGTGCCATCGTCTAAAGGATATGACGATATAGATGGTAGCTAGGGCATTGGTTATGCACACCAATTTATCCAGATCTACATGGGGTTATGCAATATTACATGCAACTTTACTTATTCGTGTTTAGACCCACAACCAACCAACCAATCTTATGCGTACTAGTGGTAACTGGATATAAGACAGATGTTTTACATTTACGTATGTTTGGTTGTGTTGTATATGTGCCAATTACGCCCCCACAACGTACCAAAATGGGTCTTAAAGACGATTCATCAAATATTGGATATAAATTCCCAACAATTATCCGCTAATTAGAACCCTTGACGAATGATCTCTTTACCGCTATATTTGCGGGTTGTCACTTTGATGAGACAACCTTCCCGTTGTTAGGGGGAGATACGAAAAAGCATTTTCCATGGGAACGTCAGGAAGTGTCATTGAATATTTCAACCGTGTCTCATTTTGATCCCCAAAACTTCACAACGTAAAGTTGAAGTCAAACGAATCAGACTCGATACCTGATACATTTAATATTATCTAGAGTGATAAGATCACATATACGAGCTGCAAATATACTCGCAAGATCAAAAGTCCCCAAACAGTTCAACAAGCCTTAGAAGACCCTGACTGGTTAATTGCGATGCAAGAAGAGCTGAGTCAGTTTGAAGCTCTGAAGGTGTGGAGGTGAGTCCCGCGACCTAAAGGTAAGACAGTTATCGGTACCAAGTGGGTCCTAAAGAACAAGAAAGACGAAGACGGTATAATTATGTGAAACAAAGCAAGATTAGTAGCGAAAGGGTATAGGCAACAGAAGGGGATAGATTATGACGAGACGTATGCGTCGGTTGCTCGTCTTGAGGCAATTCAGATGTTCCTGTCTTTTGCCGCCTACAAGAACTTCACTATCTATCAAATGGACGTGAAGACCGCATTCTTGAACGGTGTCCTAAAGGAGGAAGTGTACGTGTCTCAACCAAAGGCTGTATGGACAAAGACTATCCAAACCACGTATACATTCTTGACAAAGCCCTCTACGGTCTCAAACAAGCCTCCCGTTCCTGGTATGAAGTCTTATCAACCTTTATACTAAAAGCTGGCTTTGTGAAAGGTAAAATCGACACAACTCTGTTACTTTGCGCGAGGAAGGTGATATTCTTTTAGTTCAGATTTATGTTGACAATATTATTTTTGGTTCGACTAACCCTGGACTTTGTACTTGGTTTTCTGGCATTATGATGACTCAGTTTCAAATGAGTATGATGGGAGAGATTAATTTCTTTCTCGGATTAAAAGTCAAATAATTCTCTACTGGTATCTTCATCAACTAGTCGAAGTATGTGTTTGACATCTTGAAGAAATTCAAGATGGAAAACTGTACTTCGATCGGTACGCCTATGGCTCCTGGATCTAAGATAGGTCCAGATCCTGACGGTATTGATGTCGATGTAAAGAATTATAGAGGAATGATTGGGTCTCTAATGTATCTAACCGCTAGTCGTCAAGATATAATGTTTTCAACTTGTCTCTGTGCTAGATTTTAGGCCAAACCCAAAGAATCACACATCGGCGCCGTCAAACGAATCTTTCGGTACTTGAAGGGCACTCCGTATCTAGGACTGTGGTATCCCAAGGGAACCGGCTTCGAACTCACTGCATATTCAGATGCGGATCATGGAGGAAGCATGCTGGATAGAAAGAGCACCTCGGGGCACGTCCAGTTTTTGGGGGATAAACTCGTGAGTTGGTCATCGAAGAAGCAAAATTGTGTTTCAACATCAACCGCGGAGGAAGAATATGTAGCCGCGGCGAGCTGTTGTTCACAAGTCCTTTGGATGAAGACCCAACTCATGGACTATGTGTTTAAATATGAGAAGATCCCCATTTACTGCAACAGTAAGAGTGCTATTGCTATATCTGCTAACCCTGTCCAGCACACCAAAACCAAACACATTGACATAAGGTATCATTTCATAAAAGATCACGTTGAGAAAGGATCTGTTGAATTGTATTTTGTTACAACTGAGTATCAGCTTGCCGACCTCTTTACAAAAGCCTTGGATGAAAAACGTTTCAATTTTCTAGTATCCAAGCTCGGCATGCTGAATATGAAAGTTTAACTTCCATATATTGATCATATAATAGATGGAAATATTTGTATCTCAATCTAGACATCGTATCTAGATTGATACACTCAAATTTTCATCATATTCTATTCTCAATATATGTTATTTAAATTTTCATATCTTAGTTGTATTACAATTGTTTTTTCAACTTGTTATTTCTTTCTCTTCTTTTAACTATCTTATCTGTGATTTGTTATGATACCTGTTATGCACAAAGGTATGTTCATGGTTTCAGGGGGAGTTTTATTACAGATCTTATGCACAATAATAGGGGGAGTGTGCATAACTGCCAGATCATGTAAGTGTAGTTAACATGTGACTGTTCCTTCGGAGAAGACAAGGTAAGTATTCTGACTCGTTTTAAACACTTACTATTAAATGATGAAAACAATTTTTCAAATCTATGTATCATTTAAGGGGGAGTGAAAACTATGTTTAAAACCTTGAGTGTTGAATCAATTGGAAGTTGGACATCTTCCAATGTGATAAAATATTTGAAAATTTTATCTGAAAAATGACCAAGTGTTACTGATATCGCAACCTACTACTTGCGATAACTTGATGAACAGTAGTTTATCGCAACCCTCAGTTGAGATTAAAATAAGTGTTGTCATATCGCAACACATTGATTGCGATAAGAATTATCCTCGCAACCTTGCATTGCGATAAAACAGACATGAACAGTATCTTATCACAACCCTCTGTTGCAATAAGGTTAAACATGTTGTCGCAACCAGTTCCTGGCGATAACAAGGAGGGTTATCGCAACCTTGTACTTGCGATAACCTGACACTGTGGGGTCAAACCATTGGACCAATCACTTTGTGCCACGTGTCTTTTTATCTCAAGTCGTTATAAATTCAAGTGTTTGAGAGTTTTGTCTCATTTCAAAAACATTCATCTCTCTCTCAACTCTCTTTCAAACCAACACTTGCATCTGAAAATTTTCATCGAGTCTTTGGAATTCAAATCGATTCTTGCATTTCATTCAGATCATTATCAAGGTATGGATTCCTACTTTTCATTCGATTTTATCCATCGATCCATGCTTAAATGTCGATTTTAGGGTTTTAGTTCGAAGTTATAAACTGCCCTCTCATATTCATGCTTAAATCGCTGAGTATATGTGTCTGTTTGTGCGTACTAGATGATAGGGTATGCCTCAATGCAATGTGTGACACTCGTAGTGTAGGTTTAAACTGATCTTAGTGCGAAAATTTGAATCTGAGTTCAAAAACTTAGGTTTTTAGTTAGTGTTCTTATTTATCGCAACCATCATGTTCATAGTGTTCAAGCTTATCGCAACCACTTTATGTTCTTCATGTTCATTCTTATCGCAAGTGCCTTATATTCATACTTGTCGCAACCTATTAGTTGCGATAAGATCTTATCGCAACCTATGTGTTGCGATAACATTTTCTTGCAACTAATGTGTTGCGATAACCACTCCTCGCAACCCTTGTGTTGCGATATCATCATGCCTTGCGATAAAAATTTCTTGTGTGTTGCGATAAAACCAAGACTTAGGCAATTTTGGAAATTTTTTGAAGAAAAACCTATTTTTGGCACTACTCTAAACTGTGAATGGTTCAGATGGCACACCGTGATGGAAATTCCTCTGACGAGAACACCGTCATACCCTCGCACCGATCGTCACACCCTTCGGTGAATGCTCGAGATCTTGATGCCGAGTTGCTACCAAGGAACTAACATCTGAGGTTGGAGGACAACAACCATCACCTTGATCAAAATGTGGTCTTCGACTACCAAGTTATTATTATAGAGATCCTCCGTGGCCATCCCCTACGAACCGCGCTTACCAAAGTTGTTACAATACCTGTCATCTACCTGCAACAGTTTTGGGCAACACTATAGTACCACCCAAATCACCGAAGGGGTCCATATTTCAGAGCCAAAGTCGATCACTTTGATGCACGCATAACCATTAGAAGACTCCGACGTGCACTCGACCTACCGTACAGGGAAAACTTTGAAGATCCAGTTCCCGAGGCACAACTGTTTGCCGATATCCAAAGTCTCGGATATCAAGACCCCTAAAATCCAATTCTAAGAGGATCATCCAAATTTCAACGTCAATTCCTACCGAGGATTCGGTATACCCTATGCTCGATCATCAATCGGTGAATGACTTCGAAGCACACCGGACTAGACAAATGCAACATCCCAACCCTCCGAATGTTCCATGCAATCGCGTTCAACCGGAACATCGACTACGCAGTCATACTGTGGAATGAGCTGACATAACTGGTCGACGATAAATTCCGACCACACAAGAACCGCAACTTCGTGCCCTACCAACGTTTCTTTCAGATCTTAATCCACCAGATCATGGAAGACAACTGAGAGATCCCTCGCCGAGAAAATGCAGTCAAAGGCCCGAGCCAATGGATGCATTATCTAAAGATGCCGAAACATATTGACTTTGCCCACATCGCAGTTATACCTGAAGCTGTTCTTGCCCATGCCGACCAGCAGTCTGAGGTAGTTAGGCAATATAGAATAGCTAATGCACTAGTGGTCCAACCAGAACCAGCGGGACCTCCCCAAGGTGCAATCCCACTAGGCGGTGAGGGTATACATGTTGAGCAGGTTCAGGAACTTGGGGTTCCTGAACGGGAAGAGGTGAGGAGAACATTAAGACTGAGAGTGGGTGGGGTGGCGAGGACTGCTGGTCAGGCATCCATATTCGGAACCGTAAGAATTCCAATCCTCGACGACGTGTCGATGGATTCAGATGATGACCCCAATTTTGATCCCGATGCTTCGTCATCCGACGATGAAGCATCTGACCAACCACGACGAGCTGATAATGATGATTCTGACTCCGATCCTGATCATGACCCTGATGCGGATCTTATTCCAAGACACATCGGTCGGAGTCAACACATTGATAGTTCCGAAGCTGATTCCGCCTGGAACTTCGGACTCTCCGGTGAAATTGGTGACATAAGGCGGGAAGAGGGATATGAAGTAGAAAATACTGAAATAGTGAGCCGTGAGATGGTGAGAAAAGAAACGGGAGAGACTGTGACAGGATCAGATAAAGTTTTAACTGCCGATCCTTCCCAAACTGTTACAAGTCGGGTAGCCACATCTACTACCAACGTGCGTACGTCGTCGTTGCATATTGAACAAGCCATGGTGGACCCAGCCATGAAAAGCACAACCCCTCTAAGCTACTCGTCGACATCTCAATCTGCCGGCATTTCATTTCACACAGGGGATAAAGCTCATACGCTATCGGAGACACACTCGGTGTCTGCTGATATTGAACAAGGTAGGCTCCTGCCCCGGCCACCGCCTTTTATTCCGAGCACGTCGAGTCTAGAGCCTTTTGGACATACATCATTTTCTAGGCCACGCGCGTCGGATCCCAACAAGTTGTGGGGTTTCATGCCCCAACTGGAACACCTCGAGTGCGGCCGCCGTTTGTTGGTGCCCCACGAGGACTGGGTGGAAGTCCTGTCATAGTCAACACTACGCCAACTATGAACACAGGCAGTACGGTTGCAACAACCGCTACTTCAACCGGTAACCTATGTGGTCCGGAGGTTATATTTCCCAATTTTCCACATGAACAGGTTATACGCATGCTAGGCCTATATCCTCACTTTATCACACTTCCATTACTGGCGTCTGCTTTAGGCGGTATCGATCATGCCTACAAGCAACACCGTCGGGCCATGCAAAGTACGGTTGACCGGTTAGCAAATGAAGTGAGCAGAGCCATTAAAGGCAAAGGAATTGCTGAATCGTCATCAAATCCTCAGGATCAACCATCCAGCGCACAATCCGACCCACAAACACCACCACCAGTTCCGTTACACCAAATCCCAACCGACCAGCTCAAATCAAAGTTGTTAGCCCGACTCTTAGCCCAAGGCGACTCTAATACGGCTGAAGAGGTAGACCTTGTTGCATTACTCCGACAACATACCCAACCTCAAACCCAAACTCAAACCCAACCACCTTCTAGCAACGACTTCCAGCGTCTAACCGACTCAATGAAAGACATGACGAATGCCGTGATGTCCAGATTCACCTCCATCACTGAACGGCTTAAGGTTGTCGAAGAGAGGTGTGGGATTCAAGCTCAGGCCTCACATAAAAGAAGACATGATGATCAGGATGATCCTGATCAACATGAGGGGGAGAAGAGAGCAAGGGTTGGTGAGTCTAGTGGTGCAGGTGCAGAAAATGTTGGTGCTTCAGCTAGTGAAAGAGAAACAGGGGCAGGTGGATCTGGTACTGATATGGTCTAAGTGGATGACACCGAAGTTCTAGCTGATGTCATAAATGGGGTTGAAAAGCCTTCGGTTGTTGACAATAGAACAGATGAAGAAAGGATGGCAGATGAGTTTGTCAACGATTACATCTACATAGATTCTGAGGAAGAACCTGAGAAAACGACCGTCCAGATCAAAGAGGAATTAGAAGATATATTCGACATCACCGGGGCTATTATGGCTGCTTCGGATTCTGACAATGATACACCAGATGATACTACTCAACCGCAAACGCCGACTGATCAGAGTGCAAGTACTTCCGCTCCTCCGGCTCCAGTGGTTCAAGAGATTGCTCCGGGAATTCAAGTGCAAGCCGATGGCAGAATCAGGGATCCGATCCTCGAAGCTGAACTGGAAATTTATCAGGAGGTTATAGATGCTGAGCCAAGGTACGTGGCTACAGGAGAACGAGTTAGGATCCTGATTCCTTATCAAGAGAGCATAAGGAAAGATTTGTTTGTGAAAGACGTCCAGCAGATCGATATTGCAAAGGTATACGGCGTCGAGAACTGGCCATCAATGCGCATGATTGAATTTCTATATGTCATGGGCAATGAATGTCTGAATACAAATGTGGTGAGGTCAGTTAAAGCTATTATAAAGGTGCTGAACATAGATTTCTGCAAGCTTTTCAAAGTCTGGTACCTACAGTTTACTGTACAAAGATCCGATGGCTCCGAACACGTCTTTTCAGAAGCAGACTTCAAGAGTCTAAAGCTTGACGACTTCTGCAGTTTGTATGATATCCTGGCACGAGCTCCTCAAAAGAAGATTAAATGGTCTTCTGCATATCAAAGTGTCAAGAGGTTCATGCGGAATATCCTAAAATTTTCTTATCTTACGGATTTCCAAATGGCCTTGGAGTCACACCAAGCCCGAGTAAATCTAAGAGCACCGAACCGGCGTTTGTCTGACATTCAAGGTATTCCTGCTTATACTGTTCTGAAGAAACCTGAGCTTGGGGTGGTTTACAGTAATCAAGATTCAAAGAAGAGATTTTTTAGAACCTGTGAAGCCAACAAGTTCAGTGACGGAACTTTCAAGTTTATTCAGGTCCATCTTTAGAGTAGACTGCGTCTGGATGTAAGCGGGGAGGTGAAACTTAAAGACAAAGAGAATGAGTTGATCAAGCAAGTCTTGGACGCTATCTTTTACAGAAGGGAGTATCGGAATGCACTGCGGCGGTTCGAGATCATTTTCGGGATTCGGAAGAAGTACGTGAACCCGGTGGACGCTTAAACTCTTTGCCTCTAGATAGGTACAAAGGGGGAGAATGTTAGTGCCTTAATTACCATGTTGTACCATATAGAGGGACCATTTATGTAATTGCTAAGTTACAAAGTATATAATGTAACTTTAGCCTAGATTTCATTTAGGTCATTCCATACTACACACACCAGTACACACACAAGTACCATTCTCTCTATTGTACTTGGTGATTGTTCTTCATTGATTAATATATATGGATGGCCATTTGATTGCTTATACAGATTGATTACTTGTTCTGGGATCACACATAGCAAAACCATGTCTTGGAGAAGTTGCATAATTAAATGCCATTCATTAACTCTCACATCTCCTAATCTTTCATACACTTTGCATTTCATGATATTGAGGGAGTACTTTTCCTTTAAGCAAACCTTTTCAAAATAATCATCAACAAAGGGCGATTTACAAAATACTTACAGGATCGCTGGTCGAATCATTTAGCTTTCCGAGAATCTTACCCGGTAAAAGGCAAGACAATGATAAAAAAACATCTTACCGTTAAATGGGGGTGGTGACTCTTAGCGAGTAAACGTTTATTACCAACAATCTAGGTTGAAGCTGACCGAGAATGTTAACCCATAGGGTAAGTGAAAGTGATGAATTTTGCCGGTATGGATTTGCTAAATGACCCCTAAATATTTTCCGTACTCAATGCTCAGATACCTAATACATAGAATACAAACAAACTTAAATACAATGTACAAGAATTGCATTTGGTAAACTTAAATACAATGCATTTGTATGTGATTATAAATACAAATTATAGATGAACAAGGTAAGTAAGAGAATATTTCCTATCTATAAAGGATAATTACACCTTCTTGAAAGCAACAAATGACCCACAAATCAACCTCACTAAAACACCACCATTTATATACCTATCCATTGTATCTTAACAAGAATATCAACAACCAAAACAAATTTTATATTCTTGGTTGGTTTAGTAAACATTATGGAACGAAACCAACCAACACGAAGGAAGCAAGCAGGTTATGTGAATACAAAAAAACCACACATCCTGTTTGTTCCCAAGCCTTCACACTCTGCAAGGTTTTCAACAACGCATTGTTAGAAGTATTTAACCGTCCCATGTTGAAGTTCAACGCAGCCCGGATAGCTACCATTGAAACCCTCCTTAGTATGTACATCTGGAAATAGCAATTAATAAACAATATAAGCAACGTCCGCATAAATAAATGGAGAAACATAACAATTTACAACCTAATTACCTGCTGCTCAAAATCATCCTTTGATCTCTAAGTGGTCAAATGAAACCGATGAAGTTGGTCATAAGGGAACCCGAAAAATGTCCATAAACATCATACATCCAATACATAAAACAAAAACCAAGAGTTCATGATCAACATAGTTCAAGATTGTAAGCAAATATACATCAAGAGTTCATGATAAAATATTTCAGGAAATAAGTTCTAAAGAGCATATATAGTAATGATGTTTATGGGCCTTCATTTGCAAGTGGGTTAAGTCTATGGTTAATGGGAAATCGAGTATAACATTATATCTGCAAAAAGGTTCGTGAATCAGATTTAATGAGAAATGTGTGTGCATAAATTGGATGCTACAATTAACTGCAAATATCTAACTTGCTGCCATCAGCTGCATTTAAACATCATACATCCAATACATAAAAATACTGTAGGTAACAAATTTCTATAAACTAGATAGGTTTATTCATAAAAATAAAGCAAATTAAGTAATTAATCAAAGAAATGATAAGGTTCATGCAGTGGTTTATTTATTTATGAAAAAACCCACAAACTTGATTATTCAAAATGAGAAGGTTTATTGAGTTTTTTAGACTTTTCCAAATAAAGAAATAAGGAGTTGCTACCCAACAATTTTGTACTGTGAAGAACAACAACCTAGCTAGGGAACCAGAATGGACAAATTTATATTCAACTCCATACTGGATAATTTTGCAGCCTGTTGATTTATTTATTTTATGAAAAAGGGAAGTGAACGTCCAGGTCAACTTCAATTGAAGATGTTGTTGTCATGGCCCTTTGTCCTTTTTATTGATGTTGAAAAACAAAATTAATGCCACATGACCACAGTGTAGTCTTGTTGTGAAGGCTTTTAGCCTATAAAAGAGAAATCACTTTACACTGCCATATATCCGACCATACCTTTGTAAAAAGAGACTCATAAATTCAAAGAGAGAATGAAGAGCTTCCGTTTTCTTGCGGTCTTGGTTCTCCTGGCAGCAACATCATTCGAGATCAATGCTCAGACTTGCAAACCTGATGGTGGTATCCGTGGAAAAAAACCACCTCCTGGACAATGCAACCGTGAGAATAACTCTGATTGTTGTGTCCAAGGAAAGTTTTACACCACTTATACATGCTCGCCTCCGGTGACAAGTGACACCAAAGCAACACTTACGATAAACAGTTTCCAAAAGGGGGGTGATGGCGGTGGTCCATCCGAGTGTGACAACCAATACCACTCTGATGACACACCAGTTGTGGCACTGTCAACAGGATGGTACAAGGGAGGCGATAGGTGCCACAAGTATATTACCATCAATGGAAACGGGAGGAGTGTGAAGGCAATGGTTGTGGATGAGTGTGACTCTACTATGGGGTGTGATGGTGATCATGACTATCAACCACCATGTCCTAACAATATTGTTGATGCTTCAAAGGCAGTGTGGAAAGCGTTAGGGGTATCCGAAGATAATTGGGGAGATTTAGATATTACTTGGTCGGAATGATGAGAATCCCCTCTTTTGTACATGTAAAAGAGATATTAATGCTATTTTATTACTTGTGAATGTAATTGGTGAAACCATATATGTATTTGATTAACTTGGGTATTCTACACAACTAAACAAAAGATAACTAGTTTAAAGCAAATAAGGAAATAAGGGGTTGCCACCCAACTAGATCACAGTATCACACCATATATTGCCGAATAACACATTTGAATATATATAACAGTCTAGATCCTAAAATACTAAAAAAGTGTTTTTTGGTCCCATCATGATGGCAACACATTGGCATTTTGATTTTTAGATAAGAAATTGTTGTAGAATAATTCGTTCCCAAACATCCATTCCTCATCTAGGATGATTTAGGGGGCGTTTACCAAATTCTTAACCAGGTAAGCGTTTACCGGTCAAAATAACACTATCACATACTTAGATGTGATTAATTAGCAAGAAAAAGACAACACTTTTAGATAAAGGATCTATTATTATTATATAACACACACACACTTTTAAATTATAACTTGTTTTTTGCATTGTCTCATTTTATTTCAAGATTTGTTTTTACTTTTTGTTTGTGTGATGGACCGACCGTAAAGATGAATTTAGAGCACAGGTGATTGATATTCACATTATGATATTTGGGAGGGAGTGAAGGAACTACGCATGCATACAATATCTGGGTCAATGACTGTTGGAAAATTTTAGTAAAAATATGGTTTTTACTAAACTTTGGACACATTTATATATATATATATATATGTTATATATAATTAACTCTTAGTGGGTTTGTGTTCTCCTATATGAGAGCTTCGAAACGATATATAATGCGTCCAAAACAAAGTATGTGTGAATGAGACATCGATACTCAAAGTTGAGTAATTGGATGAAATTAGCAAAAACCAAATGGGTGTGGGAATGTGTCCCACATAGGAAGAGAGAGTAAAAATTCAATGGTTTATAACCAAAGAAGTGGGAGGAGTTGACAAGCTCCTTGAATGGTTTTACTCCAACACCTACCCGCGCGCGCAGGGGGGTGCCCATTGACGATTTCGTAAGCTAAAATCGTCGAACTTGTGTGTGAGCGCGACCTACAGACACGAATGCAACTCCGAAATCTCGTGCTCACGCAACTCGGTTACAGTAATTAATTTGTTAATTACGAATTAGTTGATTTCGGCTTTCATCCAATAGATACGAAATTCACTACAGAATTGTCACTCGATATTCTCTCGAAACTGTAGCATACGACTTCTTTTCAGGCAAGTGGTCATCTTCGGCAGTTCTAAACTTCTCACGCGCGCGACCTGCGGACACGAATGCAGCTCGGTTACAGTAATTAATTTGTTAATTACGAATTAATTGATTTCGGTTTTCATCCAATAGATACGAAATTCAGTACAAAATTGTCACTCGATATTCTCTTGAAACTGTAGCATACGACTTTTTTTCAGGCAAGTGGTCATCTTCGGCCGTTCTAAACTGCTCACGCTGTTGTTTCCTTCATTCTGTTTCATCTTATTTCTATAGCGATTTCGAAATTTAATATTTCATCGATTGTATGATTAAATTATATTAAAAATTACCAACAATGACAAGATCAAGATGGGAAACTCTAGTCATATATATTACTATTACTGGGGATTCTTCCATTTTTAATGGAATCCTGACATGTACAATTGGAGGATTTTGTTTGTTTACTTACACTAACTTGACTACGAATGGGGTTCTGACCGAGTATTTACCCTCACTCCAAGTCATAGACCCTTGTGTGTATTTACCATAATAAGTTTTCACTTTACTGTCCCGAATGAACAAAACTTCATACGTAACTTTTGCTTCAATTCCGTGAACTTGAGTTCTTTAGGGCGAACATCTACGGTCACACCACTTGGATCTGAATCAAAATCAATTTTTATGCCATATGTTGAACAGGCTTCACCCACGTTAGTCACCGTCCTTGCGTACTTTTTCTCATCACCCGCTGCTAATGTAACAGCAAAAGAAGGATAGTTGAGTTGTCCTTCCGCTATTGCTTTTGAGCACGCAACTCTTTTCCCCTAGCTACTATTACATTAGATGCACTACCAGGAGATAATTCAGATGAGGAGGGGCGGTTGTCCGCAAAGGCAGACTATACGAGACATAGGGCCATCGATCAATTGGAATTGTACTACACAAAAATTGGTCAGCAAAGGATCAAAATATTGATGCATTCAACCTTGGACTGGGAAGTAATAGATCTAGGAGTAATCTCATTGGCCAAAGAGGCGTATGGACAATGCATGAACAAGGAACAAAAGAAAAGTCAGATAGCTAGGGCGCAAAGACAACATTCAGGTTCTTTCAAGACTGAGTTCATAGCGATTAGGAACACGGGTAGTAACAGTGAATTAAAGACCCATCTTGTTATGTGGCCCAACGCATATCTTCAACGAAGGCCGCTATGCTAGATCTATCATACCCAAGAATATCTTCAAGGAGCCAAATTCTCAAAAATATCCCTAAGGGAAAGAATACTATATCCCATGATCCTTTAAGTACAAGCCGCGATCCGTCTCATAGGAATAACTCCTTGGACACACAAACCAAGCCACCGCATTAGTAGGCTCACAAAAACGACTATTTACATTATATCATCCAATCGAATCTATAGCAAAATAAATGCATGTATCTTCCACCTCGAACATCTATCCTCTTTGCAACCATATGCAGGGAAAGACCATTCCTCATACCAAAATCCTTTTTTAAACAGCACCCGCAATTTTATTAACGACTATCAAGAAGCTAGCACACGAGAAACGAGTACATTACGGAATCCGGATACAATCGATGGCTCACACCAAAATCCCTACACCACGGATAGCTACTTGGATCGAACCTAGTAGGCACTCCTTCCTCTGTCCCAAAAAAAGATCTTAATCATAAAGGTTTATGGAAAATTGGGGGATCGAATTATAACAAGATGTAAAGGCTTTTTTTTCCGATCCCAGTGAATGTTTAACAACACTGTACACACCAAGTGGTGAACCATGGGCACACTACTAAATGAAATACTTTTACCTTCGAACTTTTCCCTAGGAAATCTGTCGCTAAAGGGTGATTCGTCGTAAAACCGTCACAAAAGTTGGTGGGTAATGCAAATCAGTGACAGATTACCCCTGGGTGATCCATGAGTATTTTCTCGAAAAATATCGGATACTACCGAACCATTGATATTTTCTGAGTTATCCCGCGGTAATCATCGACGAAAATTTCCCTGGGTAAATTTTGTGGGTAAAGGTCATTTGTTTTGTAATGGCAAACCTAGTATATTGGTTACCATGGCACGTGCCACCGTATTATTTCTCCGACGAAGGGTAAAAAAATTTAGGTTTGTGAAAGGTGCTACCGTATTATTTAGGAAACTTCAAGAAGGTGCAACCGTACCTCGTAATCAACCAAAAAAAGCTTTTGAAATCAACCAAAAACGAAAAAAAACTCTTGAAATTAACAAAAAAAACCGAAAAAATTCATCGAAATCGATAAAAAAAAACTTAAAAATCCCTTGAAATCAAGCAAAAGGTTTTAAAAATTCCCCGAAACAATGGAATTAGGCTAAAAGAGCACGCCAGACAATATTGAACGTCTATAAAAAGATATAGGCACGTCGATAAAAACCGTGCTTTTTGTAATTATTTTTTATCTATATTTATAGGGTGCGACCGTATGAAAAATATTTCTAGGTTCGCCCTGTAGTGAACTGTACAAGAAAAATATGCTTGAAGGCAAGAAGGGTTAAGCTACGATCCCTATGCATCTACTTACTTCTACCCCACATGCTTTCGTAATTATTATAGTCAAACCAAAACTGCAATTTTGTACTGTTTGATTAGAACAACCTTTGTATACCAGAATGGACAAATTTTTACTCAACTCCATAGTCGATAATTTTGCAGTCTGTTAGAAAACCTTGGAAAACCCGTTGACACGACATTCATGATCCCTTTATTTTATGAAATTAAAAGCGAATGGAACATCCATGACAACAGTAATCTAACAACCCATCCCAAACATACATCATATAACACAATATATATTTCATCATAAAGGAACATAAATACATATTATATCACATACGGTCCCTTAGTCACAAAACTGTACAATACATGTTTCAGTACAAACGTTTCGTTAATAATTTACATTACAACCAACAAACTATTGATACAAAAACTCTTCGGGAAAACGTCATAAACACACAGTCTTCAAAACCATATCACAATTTATCCTTTCCTTTGTTCTTACTTGCTCCTTGACCTACTAGAATACATATTTTTGAAAACAAAATGAGGGTTAGATCAATTGGTCTAAGTGAGAAAATCACTGTCAGTTTAGTAATCATTTCGTAAAACACAGATATACAACAAGTATTTGAATACCAAGCATGACTCGTATGCATTGTGTACAACTCTTTCACATGGTCATATTAGTTGGTTGCGCTAAACCAACTAATCAATTTACTCTACTGCACTAAAATACAGCCAACTCCGTTGTCCCTCCGTACAGCCAAACTCCACCGGCCCTAAGTTTTGCCAATGTGCACTCGTGTAGTGTAATGCTTATATAAATACAACATACATCTCAATATATCATATTTCCATCATAAGCACATCATCACACTACCTACCACATATTTATCCAGTATATATGTATTCCAATTTGAAAATGATTGAAGTAAAACTCACTTTTGCTATCAAAATACTTCCACGCTTTTCTCAAATAAACTGATGATTCGATCTCCCACCAAAAGTCACAGAATCTGAAATAAATTGAATACAAATATCCATTTACCATTCAAACACATAAGACTCCCCAACAAGCTAAAAATTCTAAATAAGCCTATCATACCCTTACCCTTACCCAGAAAACACTAACAAATGTCCCTCTTCGGCGACTTAGCACGGGGGTCCCGCTAAGTCCGGGTAACTCATGCGGAAAACATATCCGGAAACCAATCCGGAAAACATGAAGTCAGAATAAAACATTACATCCGGAAAACTAATGAATTCGGACGCATCGACTCCAACCCAGATTCGATTGAACACAATTAAGAATCAAAATCAATCAATTCAAACCGATAGATATTGTCTACTACTAGATACGAACACAAATTGAAAAGAGATATACCTCCAAACCACACGACCTCTTTTCCTCGGCTTAATTCAACCGACTTCTATCCCTCTTCTCTCTAGACTCAGCACACACACACACATACACACACACACACACACACACACTTATGGACCGACTCACAAAGTGATAAAGAGTTAATCTCTCTCTCTCTCTCTTATATATATATATAAGACAAAATTGCTATTAAGGACTTGACTATACTAAAATAACACTAACAACCTTAAACTTACAAAACCACAAGGCTTGTGGCGTACTGGTTAAGGCCTTGGGGGGATGTGGCTCAGAAACCTATCTACCACGGGTTCGAATCCAGGCGTTGGCAACCTGTGGCCACTGAGGAATTATCTCAGGGCTGCATGCTTAGTAGTCAATCAGTGCCAGGGATTAGTCTAGGCAAAGCCTAGGATACCCTTTAAAAAAAACCTTAAACTTACAAACCACCACAAACAAACCTTAAACTAATAAACGTAAAACAAACAAATAAATAAATAAGCAACTAACTTACCCCGGTTATTACAAGTAATATTATCATGAAGCTTGCAAGCCTTTAATGATGTTACAACTATGAGAGTTTGTCCTTTTTGTTGATGTTGCACGACATGCCATTTACATAAAGGATAGTATGACTACATTTTAGGGGTTGTTTGTTTTCTCGTATTCAATTCTTAATAACCCCTTAAGTCTGATTCGGCTAGACATTTCAGGATTCAGATTGTTTGTTTTTTAAAATACTTCAGAGGCTATTAACACTTAAATGGCTCTAAATTAAAAAGTGGTAACCTAAACTCTGATTTTCCTCTAAATCGATTAGAGTTCATCGCCTCCATCAACATTCGCTTCCATTTGATCTCGACCCAAACATCTCGGTTTCACCTCTATCTTCTTCAAGGTGTGTAATCACCCCCATCTCTTTTATGATTTCATGGTTTTCATAGGTTTTGATTTTGTGGTTTTCGTCCCTTTCTGATTTCGTGGTAACCTAAACTCATCTCGTTCTTCCTTCAATCGAGCATATACTCGTCTTGTCCTTCCTTCAATCGTCTCTCTTCCCTCGTTTTCATCCTCAATATCGCCTCCAGATCCCATGTGTCGCCCCTCTTTTTCCCTATTGTTGTTGTTACTGGAAATCGAAAGAACAATAGCTTTGATTTGCTTTGCTTTAATTTTTACAAAATCAAAAGAGAAGAGGTAAAACGAGGACGAAATCGAAAGAACCATGGCTTTGATTTTCTTTGCTTTTTATGAAATCAAAACTGGGAAAACGAGAACGAGAGGTCCCTGGATCCATTTTAGGTGCACGATATTTCCACATAACTACAGGAGGAAAATATTCCAGCCATTGTGACTTGAAAAACTTCCAGAAGAAGTTCATCGATGAGTTTCATGATTAGATGCTTTTCATCCCTGGTTGTTTTTGTTCCTTGTTTGCTCAAAAGATGGTTGCTCCCTGTTTGTGTTCGTTCCGTTTGATCCGGGTGTATGGATTTGTTTAGGTTGCTTCCTGTTTGTTTCCAATTATTTAGTTAGACAGTGACATGTTAGTTCCATAGGTGGTGAGGTGTGAGGCATAGGTGGTGAGGTGTGAGGCTATGAAGATTATTGGGATGGTTAGAGCAGGTTTTTAATTTTGAAATTAAAATAAAAAAATTCCATTGCAATTGAATAAAGTAGGACAAATGAAACCATCAAATGGTAGTATAAGTTAATTAAATGAATTGATTTAGATTTCATACGTTTATCTCTTAAAAATCAGAAGTGAAATCAGACTTCGGACTTCAGCACCTCTTAAAAAACAAACACCACCTTAGTCTTCTTGTTAAGGCAAACCGTATAAAAGAGAAATCACATGTTACCTTGCCATACACCGAAATACCTTTGTAAAAAGCAGTGGCGGAGCCATGTTGGGACCAGAAGGTGCAATGGCCCCTTCTGGGATTCATCCATTTTTTATATTTAAAATATGCATCGGTCACTTGTATTTCATCTCATATCATGCTTCACATACGCACATAGTGTAATTGATGCATTACAAGCATTAGTATTGGGCCCACAATAGAGTTGAAGAATTAGTCTTGAAATTCTATTTATTAATTTTTGGCTCCAGATAAAATGTTTAATGCTTCTTTTAAAGTTGTATTGTTGCTTTAGTATTTTTTAGTATTTTTAAGGACCTGTTCAATTCATCGGGTGGGTTTTTATCTAGTAAGAGCTACCACCCTACTTATTTTGGTAAAATTCTTGGTCATCAAAATAACATAGTATAATGTTGATAAGTGTCTTTTACCTGGTAAGCACTAATCAGGTAATAGACTAAGAGTCACCATCCTCATTTACCGGGTAAACTTCTTAGTGTTTGTCATTCCTTGTACACGGTAAAATTCTCATTATTTATCATGCTCACTAAGCGTTTACCCGGTTAGCATTTGGTAAATGACCTTTTCAGTATCTATGTTAGTGCCTAATTTACCATGTTGTACCATGTAGAGGGACCAATTCTGTAATTAATAAGTTACATACTATATAAGGTAACTTTACTCTAGATATTCATTAGGTCATTCCATACTACACACACCAGTACACACACAAGTACCATTCTCTCTACATTCTCTATTGTACTTGGTGATTGCTCTTCATTGATTAATATATATATGGATGGCCATCTGATTGCTTATATGGTTTGATTACTTGTTCTGGGATCACAATTGGTATTAGAGCATAGTACATCACTTAGATCAGATTAGCATTTTGAGGATTTTTGCAAAATTTGAGTGTTCTTCATTTTTCATCCATTTCTATTCGATTTTAGCCATTTGAGTGCTTCAAATGGATTAGAATTGTTCTAGGAATGTTTGCTAGCAATCTCTATGTGTTTTTATTCCGCAATTACATCAGGATTTGACTCAATTTGTGCAAAATAAGTATTTTTGGACTTTTGAGAAATACCTACTTTTTGGATTGAAATTCGCTGTTCTAGTAGTTTTTGGACAAAACTCGAAGCATTAAAGTTGTCCATAATATCATTGCGAACCTGCGTACCAATTTTCAGAGAAATTGGATCATTTTTGAAGAATCGACTTAAGATCATTTGAATATTCATAACTATCGCAACTCTCTGTGTTCTTGAGTGTTCTTCAGTATCGCAACTAACAAGAAGTGAACAGTATTATATCGCAACCCTCCGTTGCGACAAGTCTTTGTTATCGCAAGTCTCCAAAAGTGAACAGTAGCATATCGCAACTGCTTGTTGCGATAAGACTCTTTTATCGCAACCTACTTCATAGTGAACAGTACTTATCGCAACCTCCTGTTGCGACAATAATCTTTTTGGCTTATATCGCAACCTATTTGTTGCGACAAGATTTTTCTATTGCGATAAACTTGCTTGCAATATACTTGGTTCTTGAGATAAGTTGTTGGTTGCGACAAGAAGTGAGTTGAGACAAGAATTGTGTTGCGATAAGGCTTGAGTTGAGATAAACTTTCTATTGTGACAATTATTGGGTTGAGACAAACAGTGGGTTGAGACAAGATAGTGTGAACCATTTTTTTACTAATCGGATCAAAGGGGTACTTAACGATCATCAACAAGTAATCTAAATATGACAGCGAGAGACATTTTGACTATTGGGTCAAAGGACAAACCACCTGTTCTTTTTCCCAAGGAGTTCAAGATATGGAAAGACAGATTCATGGATTATGTTGAACGTCAAGAAAATAGGGACTTCATTATTAATTCTCTTAAGGAAGGTCCTATGGGGTTACAAAGAAGAAGAGGAATAATTACTGATGGTGATCCAATTCCAGATTGGGTTGATGTTCTACCAATACATTATGACGTTGACCAAAAGAAACGGTATAATGGAGACAAACAGGCAAAATCCTTGGTTATACAAGCCTTGACCAACAATATTTATCGAAAGATAGATAGCAAAAACTATTCTGGGAAGGCTATGTTTGATGAGTTGACTAAGCAGTATCAAGGATCTGAAGTGGAGAACCAGATGAGAATCTCCAATGCCATCAATATGTACGAAAACTTTAAACAAAAGGAAGAGGAGGCACTTGATTCTACGTATGACCGTTTCACTACAATATTGAATGAGCTGAATAGGTACAAGATAGACAAGTCAATAATCGAGCACAATGTGAAATTCTTGAGTGTTCTTCAACCTGAATGGAAGAAGTATGCTCACAGAATAAAACAGAATGCTAGGTTAGCTGATTTGCCTCTACAAGAGATGTATGAAACCCTGAAACAAGATGAGGAAGATTCTGATGAGAAAAGGGACAAGACAAATAAGAAATAGAAGAAAGAGAAGAAGGAAGAGAAGAAAGAGGTTAAGGAAGAAGAGATAGATCCACTTGCTTTAATGTCTAACAAAACCATCAAGAAATACTCAAAGAATGTGGGTAATCAGTCGGATGAGGAACAGTATGAAGCAGATGGGATGGACGATGCTGAAAGCCTAAAGCAAGCAATGATACTTCTGACTAGAGCCTTTCAAAGACAGTTTGCGAAAAGCCCCAGTTCTAACAATCAAAGGTATGCATCTGGCTCCAAGAACTTTGAGCACAAAGCACATGTTGAATCGAAAAAGAAGTCTGAGGAGAAGAGAGATGAGTATAAGAGAGATGATAAGAGGACTGATGAGAAGAAGGTATTTGAGAAAAAGGATGAAGCACCGAAGTGCTATAACTGTAGGAAGGCTGGTCACTTCTCCAAGGAATGTTGGAAGCCGAAAGTCATAGATTCCAGTTACTATAAGAACAAGTTTTTGCTTGCTGAACAGAAGGAATCAGGGATAGCATTGCTGGTCGAAGAGGAATACTGGCTTGATCAGACTGATGATGAAGCAGATGATGACAGCTGCTCAGACTAAGATGTGCTTCATGACCAAAAATACTGATGATGAAGGGTCAAAATCTACTTCAGAGACAAATGAGGTACATTCCGCTCTTTATAATCAATTCTTTACTCAACAAGCATATTTACAAAAGAAGTTAGAAGATCTAACTGATGACCAGAAAAGAGCAGATGAATTAATTTCCACTCACAGAGAAAGACTAATAGAACAAGACAGTTATATTAAAGAATTGGAAAAGAAAAATACTGAATTTGATGTAGGTCATGCGTATTTTCAAAGTAGAATAACTGAATTATCAGAACTATTAGCGAGTTCGGAAGCGAAGAAGAATGAGTTTGAAAATCTTTTACATGCTTATAAAGATAGGAATAATGAGCTGAGTGAAAATGTCAAAGGTCTGGAAGAAAAATTATATAAAGCATGCCAAACTAAACAAACAATTCACATGAATAAGCCAAGCAAGTTCATGTATTTCAATTCAAAGTGGGGCATAGGGTATGATAATCCACAGTACCTGAGGAATGCCTTAATAAAAACCCCCACTCATTATGAATTTTATTGGTTTATGCTTTCATCACATCCTAGCTATCAAATCAAATGGCTTAAAATGGATGGTGAAGACTATGAGGCTGAGAAATAAATAAAAAGAAAAACCATTGTTAAGATGCATCTTCCTTTTTGGTATGGTCCTGATAATGCAAAGGCATTAGATAACGAAAAAACCTTGCCAAATGATTATTTTGAGAGTTATGTTGTTAAAGAACCAGAGGAAATGGAAAATACTCAAAAGGATACTACTGAAAAACCAATTTTTGAAGGCAAAAGGTATTTTCCACCAATGGTTCTTGAACAGAAACTCATGGACCTCGAAAGCAAGATCAAAAGTACTATTCAAGAAGTCAGAAATGACGAGAAACTTGCTTTTGAGATCGAAAAGGAAGTTATGATCACAGTGTTTTCGGAAAGTTTAAAAGAAATGAAAACAAAACTTGAGGAAGTATCTGAAGAAAAGTTCCAAAAGAAAAGCATTCTTCAGATTCAGATGTTTCCTCATGCAAAGCTTTCATGGGAAATACTGTGTTCAGGAGTTTGACAGTTGATGACCAAGATGATTCTGAATCTTGGGATTTGGAAAGTCAATTTGTTAAAGATTCTCCTGAGATGCATTTTTATACAGATGAAGAAAAAGTCTTTGAAAAAGAACAAAATAAATTTCTTTATCCGAAGTCTTATGGTATCTTTCACACTTCATTGGATAGTCAGTCTGATTGTGATATCCAGGTTATTTGTGATGGGAAGAATAAACAAGCACAAGAAACTGCTGTTCAATTTGACTTTCACGCAAAGCTTCCAGATCACACAAATTTTATAATCAAAGAAGAAGCACCTAAGAATAATTTCTTTAAGGGTGAATCTTCAAAACCTGTTGAAAAATCTTCTGTTAATGATTATTATTCTAAATCTAAATCAAAACAATCATTACAGAAAAAGAAAAGAAAAACAAAAAGAAAGAAACAAAATAACTCTTTTCAAGCTCAAACTTCCAATGCTTACATCTCCTATCTTTCTGGTATTTCAGATCGTTATTTGAGAAACAATACGCGTATCGAGTGGAGAATAAAGGCGTCCACACAGGATGTGGCCTAGATCAAATCTTCCCACGTTGTTTTAAATTCCAAGAAAAACAATTTTGTTTCAAATGTTAGTGATCATGCTGTTGGAAATAGACAAAAACTTATAATTCCTTACAAGGTTTATTCAATGCAACAACTGATTAATTTAGCCCGTGATCAAATTTGCTATTCTTCTTGTGGTGTGGACGATTTTATCTACAAATCTGATTATAACCGTTGGTTTTATTCAAATGATTACTTTAACACTGGTTAAAGAAAACATAATGTCAAGTCCAAACCTACTAATCAGAAAGGACCCATTTGGAAATGGGTACCTAAAAATCTAATTTCCCTTTTGCAGCCGAGTCATGTCTCCGGTTCCCATTTGGGTTCCGGTATGACTTCCGATTCCCATTTGGGTTCCGGTGTCAAATCCGAAATCCGGTATCGTTAATTTTCTTCGAACGCTAAGATTTTTCGAACAGATACGACCACTCCACACCCGAAATCAACTCTTGGGAAGAATCAATAGCAATAAGAGGATACCGATATCGACTAATTATTCACTAAACCCCCCGATTTACACTAAATGAAATAGGAGGTTCACACACAGACACCATTTCTATTCTTTCTAAAATATTAATACCAGATTAAACTTCACCACTCAAGACCTTAGGATTAGGTTGCAAAGTAGAGAAAATTTGAGGATTACCTTGAGAATGGTGAAGAATCCACACACACAGCTTGGAGATTTCAGTCGCTCTTTACACTTTCTTGAATTGCACCCACTAAACGTCTCTTCTAGCCGCACACACTGGATTTTTGGAAGAGTTAGGGTTATTGGGGTTTCTACCCCTATTTATATCCTTCACAACAACACACCAACTTTACCTCTTTCACAATTTGACCACCAACTTCTTATTTCCTCCACTTTACACCCCAATCTTATATTAATAATATATGCAACCCAAACCTGGTTATTACAGTATCCCCCCTCAAAAGAATTTCGTCCCCGGAATTCCATCTTTGAACAAATGAGGGAAATGGGTTCTCATTTCCGATTCCACCTCCCACGTTGCCTCTTGGCCCTTATGGAAACGCCATTGCACTTTCACTAACTGAATTTCCTTATTCCTCAACCTTCGGACTTTGCGATCTACAATCGCCAATGGCTCTTCAACATAATTTAGCTTCTTGTCTACGCGAATATATTCTAACGGCACCGCCATGCTCTCTTCGGCCAGACATTTCCTTAAATTCGACACATGAAACGTCGAATGAACTCCCCGAAGCTCCCCGGGCAATTCCAGTTTATACGCCACTTCACCCACACGCTCGGTGATGGCGAATGGCCCGACATACCTAGGCCTTAGCTTCCCCTTCTTCCCAAATCGTACGACACCTTTCCATAGTGACACCTTGAGCATTACTTTATCTCCTACCCTAAACTCAATCGGTTTCCTTCTTTTATCCGCATAGGCCTTCTGGCGGTCCTGAGCTACCTTCAATTTATCTCTTATCACACTAATCTTATCGGCGGTTAACTGCACGATTTCTGGCCCTGCCAACTGTTTCTCTCCCACCTCGTTCCAACACAAGGGCGTCCTGCACTTACGTCCGTACAATGCCTCGAATGGTGCTGCTTGAAGACTGGCTTGATAAGTATTGTTATACCAGAATTCGATCAACGGTAGGAGAGATTCCCACGAGCCTTTGAAGTCTATCACACAAGCACACAACATGTCTTCCAAGGTCTGTATAGTTCTCTCACTTTGACTATCCGTCTGAGGGTGGTAGGCAGTGCTCATCAAAAGTTGCATGCCTAACTCCCGTTGAAGACTTCTACAAAAAGATGACGTGAAGAGACTATCCCGGTCCGAGACTATGGACGACGGCACCCCATGCCTCGTCACTATCTCATTGATGTACAACCTTGCCAACTTTTCTAACGAATCCTTCTCCCGAATAGGTAGAAAGTGAGCCGACTTGGTGAGACGATCAACTATTACCCAAATGGCGTCATATCCTCTCAGGGTCCTTGGCAACTTCGTCACGAAGTCCATGGTGATACAATCCCACTTCCACGCGGGTATCTCTAAGGGTTGCATCTCCCCGTAGGGTCTCTGATGTTCTGCCTTGACCTTCAAACAGGTCATACACCGCTCAACAAGATAAGCGACGTCCTTCTTCAACCCTGACCACCAATACATTTGTCTCAGATCCCGATACATCTTATTGGTTCCCGGATGAACCGATTACCGCGACTTATGCGCTTCTTCCAAGATGCGTTCCCGTAAACCTCCCAGCTTAGGAACCCACACTCGGTTCCCCAAACATCTCACACCACTCCCGTTAGGTACCAAGGATGCCACATAACCGACAATTCTCTCACTTTTCCACTTCTCATCTACGAGAGCTTCCTCTTGAAACTTCTTAATCTCTTCCAATAGATTAGGAATCACGTCGACTCGAAAGGCTACCACTTTAGTTGACTCTCTTCTTTCCTTTCGACTCAAAGCGTCGGCCACCACATTCGCCTTTCCCGGATGGTAAAGGATCTCTCAATCGTACTCACTTAACAATTCCACCCAACGGCGCTGCCTCATATTTAACTCTTTCTGATCGAACATATGCTTAAGACTCTTATGATCGGAATAAATCTCGCACTTAACGCCATAAAGGTAGTGTCTCCAGATCTTAAGTGCGAAAACCACCGCTGCCAACTCCATGTCCTGCTTAGGGTAATTCTTCTCATGTTCCTTCAACTGACGGGATGCATAAGCGATCACCTTCCCGTTCTGCATTAGTACACATCCTAGTCCCAACTTAGATGCATCTCAGAAGATTATGAATCCTTTCGTCCCACTAGGCAAGGAAAGAATCGGAGCGCTGCTCAACTTGTCTTTCAATTTACTAAACGCTTCCTCTTGAGCCTCCGTCCACTCGAACTTAGCACTCTTCTTGGTCAAAACGGTCAATGGCGTAGCTATACGAGAGAAGTCCTGGATGAACTTCCGATAGTAACCCGCTAAACCAAGAAAACTCCTAATTTCCGATGGCGACTTTGGCTGTTCCCATTCTCTAATAGCCTCCACTTTGGCTGGATCCACCTTGATGCCTTCCCCCGACACCACATGACCCAAGAATTAGACTTCTCAGAGCCAGAACTCACACTTGGAAAACTTAGCATATAATTTCTCCCGCTGCAACAAATCTAACACTACGCGAAGATGTTCTTCATGCTCACTCTGAGATTGAGAATAGATAAGGATGTCATCTATGAACACGATCACACACTTATCCAACCACGCACTGCACACACGATTCATTAAATCCATGAAGACTGCTAGAGCGCTAGTCAAGCCAAAGGGCATGACTAGAAACTCATAGTGTCCATACCTCGTGCGAAATGCCGTCTTCGGCACATCTTCTTCCCTTACCTTCAACTGGTGATACCCAGATCTTAAATCTATCTTTGAGAAGAAGCTCGCTCCTTGTAATTGGTCAAACAGATCGTCGATCCTCGGATGTGGGTATTTGCTCTTGACGGTCACCTTGTTAAGCTCACGGTAGTCTATGCACATCTACATAGACCCATTTTTCTTCTTGACGAAAAGCACTGGCGCTCCCCAGGGTGAGGAACTAGGGCATATAAATCCCTTATCCAACAACTCCTGTAGTTGCGTCATCATCTCCTTCATCTCCACCGGTGCCAACCGGTACGGTGCACGCGCTATTGGGGCCGTACCCGGCATCAATTTGATTCTGAATTCGACTTGATGATCAGGGGGTAAACCGGTCATCTAGAAACACTTCCGGAAACTCTCTTACCGCAAGAACATCCTCTAGTCCCTTTTTCTCTTTCTTAGCGTCTAACACATACGACAAAAACCCCTGACACCCCTTCTCTAGACAATGTCTCACCTTCATCACCGAGATAAGGAAAGACTTACACTCTCGCCTATCTCCATAGATTACCACTTCCGACTTATCGGGCAAAGCCATACGGATCATTTTCTTATTGCACACAATGCTAGCACTATTACTAGCCAGCCAATCCATTCCTACGACAACGTCAAACTCTCCCATGCCCATTGGGTACAATCGCAAGGGGAAAGAGTGACCCTCTACCTCGATACTACATTCTTCATACACTTCCCTCACCAAGACTCGACTATCATCAGCAATCTCTACTTCGAACCCACACCCCAAACGCTTAGGTTTAACACACAGACGCCTGGCAAATTCCGGCGATACAAACGAACGATTTGCACCCGAGTCGAATAACACTTTAGCAAGAACAAAATTAACAAGAAAGGTACCTGTCACCACATCAGGTATCTACACCGCCTCTTCAGCCGTCATACGAAAAGCTCTCGCCCTTGTCTGTGCTGGTTCCACTTTCTTTTCTCCCACTTTTCCTCCTGATCTACCACCGTAACCACCCGAGTACCCTTTCTTCAACTGCGGGCAATCCGGTCTCAGATGTTCCGAAGATCCACACTGGTAGCATTCTCTTGGGTTCCGACAGTCACACGCCATATGCCCCAACTTTCCACATTTGAAGCACCCCTCAGGCTCACCCGCACATTCCCCACGATGCACTCGATTACACTTTCCACAAGGCTTCTCTCCAAATTTCGGTCCCCTCGAAACTCGGGCTTGAACACCTTATCCCGTTTCGAATCACGCACTGGTCCTTCCCACTTCCTCTTCTCTTTACCTTTCTCCTCATCCTGCCGGTTCTTCTCTTTTTCAACCATTTCGGCCGCATTTATGGCTGCCTGAAAAGTAGTCGGGTTCCGAGCCGAAGCCAGTTCCCGAACGCTACTCTTTAATCCAAATAAGTACCTATCGATTTGGCGTTTCTCATTCGGTACATACAACTCAGCAAACCTTTCTTTCTCCATAAACTTTGACGTGTATTCCCTCACTGACATCCCACCTTGTTCCAAACCCAGGAATTCTTCCTCCAATCGTTTCACTGCTGCAAGCGGGCAGAACGATGCCTTAAACTTTAGAACAAAGGTCTCCCACGTCATACTCTTAGCAGCCTTTGACCCTTCTCCCGCTGTCTCCGCATCCCACCAAAACACAACTTCAGACTTCAGCATGGACAGAGCAAACATCACCCTGTCACTATCAGCACACTTAAAGGTGTCGAACACCAGTTCCATTTCCCTTAACCACTTTACTGCCAACATTGGATCACATTTTCCCCTGAAAGTGGGTGGCTTGCAAGAGGCGAATGCCTTGTAGCTACACCCCCCGCTCAGCACCAAGTCATTTATCGCCAATGGGTTCGATTGAGAAGGACTCCCTGAAGAAGACCCATGCGAGCTAGACACCCCTTCCTTACTACCACTCGCCTCTTTACTCCCCGATGCTGACTTCTCCTGAATTACCAACAGAGTTTTCAACGTATCCTGAATTTGACCCAAAGCAGTGTAAAAGTTCTCTCGGGTCACGAAGGTCTGAGCACGACCTCGCCCATGGCCTCCCCCTCGACCCGCTCCCCACCTGGTCGCGGAGCTCTCCTGCTGAGATGCCTCCGGTTCCGGCGGAATCCCTGCGCTTCTCGTTCCACGGGTAACGCGTGCCCTTACTACAGCTCTTTCCACATTCTTATTCACCTGAGTAACCGCTCGCCAGGGTGTTCTTCCCCACCCCCTTCCTCGGCCTCTACCCCTACCGCGGGTAGCCGCCCGCACATGTGGGTTCACCGGTGCTTCCGTCTTGATCTCCTTGTCGACTGGTTCTGATCCACCCCTCATGGATCTTCACAACATGATTACTGACTGACAAAGAAACACTAATCAACATTAAACCTATAATTCCAATTTAATAAGACAAATAAGCACATACATGTACTTGTAAGTTCGTAATTACACTGGCGAGGTGTAATCGCCAACTTACCTTACATGACAGTTCTCGCCACCCTATTAATTGTTCTACCCAGTCTCACTAAGGTCCTCCTAGTTCTCAGCTGTACTATCTAACTTTCACAGTTTAAGTTTAGGCCCGTCCGGTCACCTAAATCTCTTAAACTATGGCTCTGATACCAACTGTAACAACCCACAATTTAAAAGAAACCAAACATGGCAATCACGCAAGCATTTAATAACTTAAGGTCAACGGTTGACATAACAATCGGCTTACAGCTGAGAACAATTCTAAACAAAAGAACTATTGGAGCGTTCTAACAAAATCTTCTAATCCGTGATGCATCGAGCCCGCCCGGATCTCACCGCTTACCTTTACCCTTATCAACCTGATCACCTGAAAATGTTTTTAGTTTTGAAAACGAGGGTTAGACCACAAGGTCAAGTGAGTTCCCTCAAAAGCCACACCATAAATAACAGAGTTTATAAAAATATGGCAGCAAGAAATGTTTATACAAATTTGTTACAAAGCACACTTACATGATCAGCACACCACAACACGCTAATGGCACATGCTATGGTCACACACACCATGACAGCGTAATAGGGCACACACCGCCCATATATGAAACAAATTAATATATTTAATATTATGGGCACACCCCCATCTCACACTAATGCCATAGCATGTCTACATGCAAACAATATATCCACTTCATTTAAACACACCTTACATGCATAATTTAAAACAGTACATGCGTTTACCAATATAAATATGCATAAGGTTTCACACTTAAAAAGGTTTAAGTTCAGAAAAAATCACATGCAGTCCCGCTAGAAGTTCACACTTGAGATTGCTTATGCTCTACCCGCGCCTACAATTTCATCTAATACACAAGACCGGTTAAGTCCCTCGCTACTCACGAATCCTACTGACCATGGAAGGTCTGCACCTAAGCGGTAATGGGTTCTACGCAACTCCGATTCCCCATCGATTCCGGTACACTCCGGTTCCCATTTGGGTTCCGGTATCACTTTCGGTTCCCATTTGGGTTTCGGTATGACTTCTGGTTCCCATTTGGGTTCCGGTGTCAATTCTGGTTCCCATTTGGGTTCCGGTATGACTTTCGGTTCCCATTTGGGTTCCGGTGTCAATTCCGGTTCCCATTTGGGTTCCGGTATGACTTCCGGTTCCCATTTGGGTTCCGGTGTCAAATCCGGTATCGTTGATTTTCTTCAAACGCTAAGATTTTTCGAACAGATACGACCACTCCACACCCGAAATCAACTCTTGGGAAGAATCAATAGCAATAAGAGGATACCGATATCGACTAATTATTCACTAAACCCTCCGATTTACACTAAATGAAATAGGAGGTTCATACATAGACACCATTTCTGTTCTTTCTAAAAGATTAATACCAGATTCAACTTCACCACTCAAGACCTTAGGATTAGGTTGCAAGTAGAAAAAATTTGAGGATTACCTTGAGAATGGTGAAGAATCCACACACCCAGCTTGGAGATTTCAGTCGCCCTTTACACTTTCCTGAATTGCACCCACTAAACGTCTCTTCTAGCCGCACACACTGGATTTTTGGAAGAGTTAGGGTTATTGGGGTTTCAACCCCTATTTATATCCTTCACAAAAACACACCAACTTTACCTCTTTCACAATTTGACCACCAACTTCTTATTTCCCCCACTTTACACCCCAATCTTATATTAATAATATATGCAACCCAAACCTGGTTATTACATTGCGCACACCAGTTGGAGGATAAACTTCAACAGTGTCAACTTTTGGTGCACCCATGAATTCCTGAATGTTAGAGTTTTTCCGTTCTCGACTACTTTGTTGGGGTTCATCGACAGGAATGTCAGAATTCCATTTCTCTAAAACCTTTACAAATTCAGTTAGTGAATCTTTGTCATGCCTCAATCGCTCAATAACCCCTTCTACCAATTTATGCACATCTCCCATTAACTTCTCGACTTCGGCATCAACCTCACCATAACGAACTTTCGCCGGTAACCATTGCACCGGTATTAAATCACACTTCCAACGACGAAGCAAATAACGATCTGGTATTGTTTTTACTTTCTCATTCACCAAAACCTTCAATACGTGACGACAAAGAATACCATTCCGCACAAAAAAATTACAAGAGCATTCAATCGTGTCGAGAGCAAAATCACGAACCACCTAAAGTTAAAAATAATCATATAAGTATTATATAAAAAAAACAATTGAATAATAATAAATTTCTCTTTACCGTGAATTTTGTATCCTCCTCGTACCCTTCAATGTCTTCAGTAATTGTGTATACCTTTGTACCACCAACGATAACAAAACCCTCCCAAATACATGAATTCATGGCTTGGCTTAACTCTTCTTGGAAATCGAAAAAAATAGTGCGCGAGTACACCAATGCAGCATTCTCTTCAATCTTGCTAAGGGTCACCATTCGAGGAACAGTCGATTTCATCTTAACTTCATCGGCTGCATGCACTTTACGTTGAGTATCAATGGCATTGTCAAAGGAATGAAGAAACACCATAAGATCATGGTGAAAAGCATGAAATACATTAAAAAAATGCATTTATACTCTCAGAACGAGATGTTGTTTTCATCAAACCGGACATAGGAAAATCTTTGAAGTATGCCGGTATCCAAGATTCTCTAATATTGAACATCTCCTCAAACCATGAATCTCCAACCAATGAATACTTTTCCATCAATTCATTCCAAGATGCCTCAAATACACAAGGATCCATATTGACATCCCATACCAACTTGTTCAACTCCACTTTAGACGAGGTCTTATGCTTCAAGTAAACACTAATCTGAGGCATTAAATTGACAATAGTACTTTGTAATAACCTGGTAAGTTATTATCATTATTTTTTTTATATAACTAGCAGTCCAAGGTGTATTTATGTTAATTGCTTTATTTAAAGGACCAAGATTGTTAATTTCCTTTAGATGGGGGATTAGGTGTGAAATTTTGGGAGTATAAATACCCCATCTCCTTTAATTGTCTTCTAGAGTTGTAGTTCTGCAGAAAGTTTTCCAAAAGTGAGAGTGTTGGTTTTGGTACGATTTGAGAGAGAGGAAGCAAGTAGATGCAAAATTAAAGTTATTGCTTTTTGCAATTTCGTTCTTGGTCTACTGCAGGTATGAATTTCCTCTTGTATTTCTCTATAATCTTGATTTAAAGGGTAGTGGGTCGTATTTCTTTTGGGTTTGAGTTTTAGGTTAGAATTTCATTTTTTTATGTAAAATTCGCTTTTTTCTATGTTTTGGGTTCAAGTATTTTAAGCTCATTTTGGAATTCAAATTTAGAATTTTTACCATTCCATAATTCAGTTTATGTGTTCCTTTGTCTTGGACGTGATGGAGTTGGGACAAACTCTTTGGATGATTTTTTTTAAGACTTCAAGTTAAGTTTTGGTTGAGTATTAATTATTTGGGCCTTATTATTGTTATTTTGTGGGTTAGGTTTGCTCAAAATTAGGAAAATCAAATGAGAAGATCAAGTTTTGGTAAAATTATGATATATGTTTTATAATTCAGATTCGCGGTCGGTTTCGAGTTACGTTGTCGGTTAAGCTTTGAATTATCGTATATCGTTAACGAGGTGAGTTTTCTTTTAACCATTTTCGAACTGAAATGCATTTATTTATAAATGTTTATCGTTTAATTGTTGTATCTTATTGATACGGTTGGTTTACGATGACTAATTGTGGTTACTATAGTTGTTATATGTTAATTATAATTGTCGCATATAATGTAATTATTGATTCGTGGGTAAAGGGACTTTCACAACAGAAGATCGTGTGCGTGTGAGACTATAATGGTCCGCGCAAGGGGGTATGTATATATATATTTTTGGCCCACGAATATGTTTCGTGTGGTGAGCCACTGCCGATATTGATTGCGGTCTTATCGGAGTGTGCGTGTTTATGCTAGCGAATATGTTTCGTGTAGTGAGCCACCGTTGGTATTGACTTCGGTCTTATCGGGGTGTGCATTATTTTGAATAGCGATTAGTTGCCTTGGGAGGGATGTAGTGCTTGCGGGCCTACTGAGTGATTATATGATTTAAAGATTTTCATGTTAAATGATTTATTGAACTGTTCAATGACAGGGATTTCCTCACTAGACCGTATGGTCTAACCCTCATTTTGTTTTCAAAATATGCATTTCAGGACAAGCGCATATAGCTAATAAAGGGAAAGGAAAATTGTGAGCTTATATGTTACATGAGTATGTGTGAAGCTGGCAGAACTTATCTGGAAGTTGCTTTTGATTATTGTCATATAGATGTTACGTATTATGACAATTTAGCAAAAAGTTAGTAGTGACTTTTGATGTATTTGTATAGTTTTGTATCGAAAAACCAAAGTGTATCACGTATGTGTTTTGAATATATGTAAATTATGTGATATTTGTTATGTGTAATATGCGGGTTGTTACACACTTAATATTAATAAATGATTAACATCACTATAAAAAAATGATTGTGATCAAAACAATTTAAAACAACAAACAATGTTAAACATACCTTATCATCAACCTTATTCATTATGTGCCACATGCACAAACGATGTCTACTTTCCGGGAACACTTCAGGAATAGCTTTCTTCATGGCAAGACACTGGTCAGTTATTACAAAAACTGGCGGTCGACCATGTGCCTTCAAAAAGGCCTTCAAAATCCAAGAGTAATGATGAACAGTTTCACCGGAAATCAATGTCGCACCGACAACCACACTTTTCTTGTGATTATCAACCGCAACAAAGGGAACAAAACTCATTGCATGCCTAACATATAAACTTTTTAAATAAAAACCCAATACAATAAATTTATCAAAAATGAATTATAAGAACACAATAAAAATAATAACTTACATGTTTGTCGGGAATGTGGCGTCAAATGATATAACGTCTCCAAACTCACGATAATTCATGTGTGCGGTTTTATCAGCCCAGAAAATAGCAAATAGCTCTTTACCATCAACTTTGTACTCGAAAAAATAATCCGGACATATTTGTTGCCCACTTGTCATGGTGTTTATCAGCATCTGAGCATCCTTATTTCCAACAAAAGTATTCATGTCACGCCTATAATTCTGATAATCCCTCACAGTTCCTCCAGAATTTCCCACACCACCCATCAATGCATTACGAATTCTATGACCTTTGCTTACACCAACCTTATGAGCAAATAAATGAAACACATTCTTTTGCTCAGCATAAGAAAGTATCATATTATTACGAGAAAATCTCATTTCTTGCTCACTTAACAGAACATGATTATGCCACTCTACAAACTTATAAACCTCATACATATTTTTTTCCTTAACAAAATGAACTTTAAAACAAGCCTTACAACCAGTCCTTTTTAAGTTAGTATTACGTCGCTTGCGGGAACCAGACTGAAATTCTAATGAATCGTAAATCTTAGGGGTAGGTATACCTTTTATGCTACAAACAAGATACCTGGTTGTAATTCGACCTAGCCTATTGATTTTTTTGTTAGAAAGCCTAACATCAAACCCTGCTTTTTCGGCGTAATTCCTATAACACCTCTCGGCTGCTATGTGATTAATGAAAAAATCACCATTCTTGGGTGTGCAATCACTAGAAACATCCGGCATGAAATACTTTGACCCATCAACATATTTTCGAATCTCATCGTCATTATCATCTACACAATAAAAAACAATATTTAATAGAACTATGCAAATTACCAATAAAATGGTTGAAATACAGTATTAACTAAAACAAAAAAAACTATGAATAAAATGATTCGGATTAAATCATAATTCACCACGTCACATTCTGAACAAAGTAAACAAATGTATTTAAAATTAACGACAAGTAACGAGTGCAGAAAATTGAGATTGATGAATGCACAGTAAACAGAAAGTATAAAATAAGTTGGAAAGAAAAAGTACATAAAACTGTAAAATAAAAAATTACATACTCGATGGAATCATTAAGGCAAAGTAGACGAATCACAATACACGTCGGGTATAACAAAAAAATACATAAAATTGACAACAACGAAAAAACTATTTGATACCATCATCATTCGGGCCAACAGTACTTTTTTCATTGGGTTGCTTTGTGTTTTCACCGGAGAGTCCACGGAATTGGTTTCAACGAAGGACGGTTCTTCATCACGAACACAGGAACATGATCCATATATATCATTGATGGTTTCCTCATTCATTGAGTACGAATGCTCCATTGATTCAACAAACAAATAATATTCCGGCAAGAAGATGTAAACAAACAGGGATATACTTCCGGCGACAGGTTTAATATGCAGAAAATCACCGACATAAATGATTAGAGTTCTAAAAATGATAACTGCCTACGATTTGGAAACAATATCCCCATGAAATCGGCAGTTACCAAACAAACAATAATTAATATAACATTAATCCTTATCGGATGATTTAACCAATTACTAATCTACCATTTTTAATAAAAATTAATATAATAAAAATTAATTAGATCTAATGGCTATGGATGGTTTTGCAAAGTTTGCATGATCTGCATGGTTTGCAAATGATATTTTGCCTATATATATATATATATACTAGGTTTGAACCCGTGTATTACACAGGGTAATTTAAAAAAATTAAATCATGTCAGAAAACTTATCTAACAAATATGAATGATCATCGAAAGTACGATGCTACTTTTCCAAGTTTTTTTTTTCCTTTAGAGTTGTTTTTTTTTGCAGCTGTTTACAAAATGTCCTTGTTTTAGGCAGTTTTCACAAAGGAGGTTTTGCAAAAAATTAATAAAAAATATGAATAAATATTAAAAATTTATAATTGAGAAGTTATATACAGTACAAAGTGTTTGGATATTCTTATTGTTGTACCAAAACGTGATAAGCTAATAGAGGAAATAATACAATAATGATTAAGAAAGTATAAATAATTAAATATACACTATACTAAAAAATCTGAATATTTATATTTTTTAAAAAGGTTCGAAATCATATTTAAACAGCAACTTGGTGCAAATCCTAGCGGTGTAAATATCTACTGTAAATTGATCAATTAATTTGCATAATTCATTCTCTCATATCTTAATTGTTCATAGTTTAGTAGCAAAAAATGATCAAAACAACATTCTCCAACAACAGAAATGGAAACCTGCTCATATTAACAATAAACAGAGCTTGATTACTAAATAGATAGTAAAATTGTAAAAATCTAAAAGATTCTTAGAAATCAAAATCAACCCAAAAAAGAAAAGATGATTTCAAAAAATAAAACAAACCCAAATTAGTTTCAGTCAAATCCCAATTCCCCAAATTGGTCCAAAAACAGTAGTTTTGATTGTTTTTTCGTGAAAGAAATCGACACAACATAAATTCATAAAATAACCAGTTATGAACATTGAGAAAAAACCCATTTAATTTAAAGCTTTTTTCTTGGAAAAAAACATTAAGGTTCTGATTGCATCCCACCTCAGTTGGATTGTTGTGTACAACGAAACCCCAATAGGGTTCTTCTCAACCAAAAGAAACAAACAAAAACCCTTGAATCTTTTGGGGTCTACAAAAGATTGTTGGATAATAGAATATGGAAAACGGGTTTAGGTGGATATATATCAAGATTTAACTTTCTAATTAGTAATCTTCACAAAATTTGAGGACTCAATTTGATTGTACCTGTGAGAGGAGCACGAAGCAGGTGATGAGAGGAGAGGCAAATTGATCAATTAATTTGTAGCAGAGAATTTGCAGCAGAGAAGGACACGAGAGCAGAGAAGGAGACGCGTTCAATTTTATTAGGGGTAAAATAAGATTATTTCTAGGATATACGTTTATTATGGGTAAAATAAGTTTATTTTGGGATAAAATATGGGTAATTTTTTTTGAATTAGAATTGAATAATTAACATTAATTAGTCAAAATGAAGTTAACTCTATAATAAAATTGAATTTAAAAAATCAAACTATATCAATAATTTGAATTTAAACTTAGAAGTAAATCCTGTATTTTTGGGATTACGATTTTTTTTTGAATTTATTATACGTATGGATATGTACGTATGTATCTAAAAATATTCAATATTAGTCAAAATGAAGTTAACCCTAATCACGACACATTAATTCGTATATATTTATGATATTTAATAATATAATTAAATCAAAAAATATTCAATATTAGGGTCATTTCGAAGATATTGACGAAACGATTACAATGGTATAATTTGTAAAAAATAGAAATGTTTTTTTTAATGCATTTTAGTTCATATACATTATTTATGTTTATATGATAAGAGTCTAAAATAAAAAATAAAAAAGTAAGGGATTAAAAGTAAACTACATAGGTAATTATAAGGGTAGTAAATGTAAGGTATAAATATTAAAAATTGAATTAAGGAGGAATGAATTTGGGTGTGATAATTGAACCTATAATGTAAATGAGTCCAGATACATGTTTAGGCGGGAAAAAAACAATGAAGTCGGCTCACCAGAAGACGACACGTGACATGCTAGTTACTCATTTATTATATGTATATATATATATGGACTTAATCAAATGAGAACTATATAGTTTGTGATAATCGTGAGATCCAATATGAACCACTCATTTAAGATATTTAATAATTAATAATAAAAAAGGTAAATTAGTAATTTTATTTTATTATTGACAACTCAACAAATAAATATTTTAATTCCATACATAATTTTATCTAAAATTAGTTTTAAATTTTGCATTTTAAACCAAAATACCTTCACCAACCCTGTTTCCTTGTCCTCATCTTCTCCTCCAGGTTTTTTCTCTCTCCACCCACCTCCCTCCCTCCCTCCCTCCCTCTAACCTCCACTAGACCTACTGTACACATAAATCTCTTACGAGATATAAGTTTTTGATTGTTACAATTGAATGATGTAGATCTGATGTTTGATAAAAAAACACGAAAGGAACCCTCAAAAGCAAGAGTGGCCGGAGATTTCTAGTTGAAGAATAAAAGTTCCATAATGTTTTTTTTACAATTGTGGTTTATGGATTTTTTTGTGGTCTCTGGTAAACATAAACAGGTTTAGGATATCACAAAAATCTTGCCATTATTTGGTTATGTTCTATGCTAAGTGTATCACATTGTGTATTGTAAATGTATCATATTGTATATTCTATGTTTTTCTGATTCCGTTTCTTAAAATCGTGTTTAGATCCAAATAATTTGGTTTTAAGTTCGAAAAACAACCATATTTTTGGTGTTTTTTTATCACGGACTAGAAAGGCTTTAAGACCTCTAAAAGCATTGGTCAAATTGCAAGTTCTTGTGAGAGGATTTCTAGTCACAAAAAGAGATGTTGTTACTTTACATTGTATACAAGCTTTGATTAGAGGCCTGACTGCCATCGGATTCGAACGGGCTTGGCGTTTGTTCATCAAAGATGACGAAATCCGTCATAGAAAGTCCATCTTAGAATGGTATCACATGTATCACATTTGTATCACAGTAGTATTCTAGTGGTCTCAACCCATGCTTAAAACGGTATCACAGTGGTATCTCGTGTAGGGGTGTCAATTTTGTACCGATACAAACCAACCAATTCCCGTACCAATGCAACCGTACCAATTTAATTGGTACCAACTTAGTTGGTACCAACCTAATTGGTTGGTATACCGTACCAACTATTTAAACTTGGTTGGTACGTGGTATTAGAAGTCGTGTACCACGGTAATACCGTACCGTACCGACTTATTTTTTTAATTATTTATTAATTAAAGTTTAATCAGTAATACAACATATTTTGATTTATAAATTTATAAATTATCTTGTTTTACATTTTGTTAAGTTATAATACAAATTGATATATAGAACTTGATTAAATTCATTCGTTCATCCTTAACAACTTTGATAACTTGCCTACACCTTCCCTCTTCATGGTCCATTCTCACTCCTTAATTGTCGCTTGTATTAGACTATTAGTGAATGTTTGTGTTATATGAAAATTATTTGAATGTTTGTATAGGTAATGATAAATGATACAACACATATCAACATGCTATTAATGCTCGACGTGGTTAGTGCATCTAGATCTAGTTGGTAAATATGTGAGATGTCAATCTAATTAATTCATAATTCAATTTTTGAGATGGTACAAAACCGTACCAACATGTACCAACCGAAAAAAGTTGGTACCAAGTATAATGGGTTGGTATATGGTATAAGATTTTGTGTACCGATAGTAATTGGTTGGTACATGGTATATGAAAAAAAGACATGGTACCGTACCATGTTCACCCCTAATCACATGAGTTTGTGTTTTACTGTTGAAAAGCTTTTGGGTATCACAATATCAAATGGGCTAAAACCCAGATCAAATTAGGTCTCAACCCATACTCAAAACTGTATCACAGTGGTATCACATGGGTTTGTGTCTTACTGTTGAAATTTTTTGGTATCAAAGTGGGTATCACATAGAGTTTGAGTTTTAATGTTCACCTGCCCGAGAGAGGCGAGATGAGAGAAGATAATTACCAAAGTTGATATTTTTTATAATTACCAAAAGACTAATTTACACTTAAATATTACTATATATTTGAAATTTATTGAAATTTAATAGATAATTACCAAAACTAATATTTTTAATAATAGCCATTTATTATTAATAATGTATGGTTAAGATTGGATCTCACGGTTATCACAAACAACCAAGTTCTCCCTTGAATGGCCCCATATATATATATAGAGGGAGGGAGGTTCAAGGGAAAACCTCAAAAAAACGGAAAACTAAGAAACACCCTGGTAGCCCTTCATCTGTACGGTATGCACTTGTGCATACAGATAAATTATGTTATTTTTTTGGTTTTTATGCACTTGTGCATATGCACGTGTGCATGTTAGAAATCACCTATATGCACAAGTGCATACCGTCCCGATGAAGGGCTATCAGAGTGTTTCTTAGTTTTTCGTTTATTTGAGGTTTTTCCTTGAACCTGACCCTATATATATATATATATATATATATATATATATATATATATATATATACGGGGGAAACCTCAAAAAAACGGAAAACTGAGGAACACTTGTTCCCTAGTGACCCTTCATCTTGATGTCATGCACTTGTGCATACAAGTAATTTGTAACATGCACAGTGCATAATGCACTTGTGCATAAAAACAATATACCGTCCGGATGAAGGGTCAGGGTGTTCTTCAGTTTTCCGTTTTTTTGAGGTTTGTATATATATATATATATAACTAAAATTTATAAATAATTAAATAAATGATATACATCTATATTATATTATAAAACATTTGAGAAAAACTCTAAAAAACAACTTTTTATGCATCATGTACTGTTTATTGATACATCTTACTTAAAATTTAAGATTACAAGTATATGATGCGTGAGTACAACTTTTTAAAGCCGTTATTTGAATTTATAACTAACTGATAAACATAATCAAATACAGGATAAATATCTCATTTAAATATAAGTAAAATAAAACATACTAGGGTAATCATTAAAATCTAAGAGAAAGCTCATTATTAGTTAGACAGATTGGTGTTGTAACCCGAGCGCAACTTTTGCCTCGAATTTGTATCCTTAACTTTTCGCTTGGTTTGTTGCTTGTTAATATACTCTGCCGTTCCAAAAAAAATCTAAGAGAATACATAATTATTATTTTATAAAAAAACATTATATTATTAAACCTAAAATAAGTTACATATCAAACCAAAATTGTAATTATATGAAAAACTAAAGTAAACAAATTTATTAAAAAAACATTATCGTTTTCTTAAAACCATACAAAACCGTATTACAAAATTGACAAAAAAAACATTAAAATCGAGATGTATCGCGTTGCATTGCGCGAGTACACTTCTAGTATTTACCTAAAGCTCTGATAACATCTCCATCTTCACGTTCTAACCTGAGTTCCCAACTCTGATCCCAACTCTCTTTATGTATCCAGATATTAAAACCTATACACTTCCCTATGGGCTTGCTCAATAGGAATTACGATCATCGATAGCTACACTGACACTACAAAATTAAGAGGCTTGACCCGCAACTTTTTCCGCCGGTAATTTACGACGTACTTGGCAGATTACTAACGGATTTTTCATTCAGTGATGAAATTATGCCCGTAGCCAGTTTATCTGGCGATAAGATCTGCCGATGATGGCTTAGGAACTCTATTTGTTAGGAAGTAGACACAATACGAGAGTGTCACATTTTCTTATTGAATTTTAGCATTTGCAACCGGTTTCCTTCCACCGATAAGTGAAATTTTCATGGTAGCATATTATAGTTCATGTTAACAATTTATCATCAAAGTTAATACTCCATCCGTCCCAAAACAAGTGTCTACATTACTATTTTTGTTTGTCCCAAAATAAGTGTCCACTTTCAAAAGTAAATCTTCACTTTCCCAATCTACCCTTAATTATGTGATGGATAAATTTCACTCTCTATATTAGGTTTTAAATTGTACTTTAGTTAATTAAAAAGTGTAATAATTACATATTCCTAAAACTGTGTCTTTTTCATTGTGAACATTTATGTTCACCACCAGTTTGTCCTCTCATGGCCTTAACCTTCCAAAGTAGACCTTAATGGCTTAACACCTATATATTATTGCAAAAACCTTTTCTCTGAAACCTAAAGATGGAGAGAATAAGGAATAAGATTTGTGCAAAATATTGAACAATTGAATGAATTCAGATATTGGTCATTTTTTGCTATTCTACTGTTACCAAGTGATCTAAGCATTATTTGTAGGTAGAACTATGATATCTCTTCCCTTAAGCATTTTCTTCATCATTTTGAACTATTAGCTCCAAGATCGAATAAATAAACTTCAAACTCCCTGCCAAAAAAGAGGTAGTATTGTTGCATGTCACAGACATATTATTATTGGTAGGGGGATAAAAATGTGCATGTATGTGCAAAATAAGCATTTTTTAACAACATTGAACACACCAAGTGTAGCCGGTAAAACCATGTGCAAAATGGTAAGAAGGATTAAAAGGATCCATAGCGGGGGGTTCATAAACCCACGTGGATGAAAAAGAACTGGTTCATGAAAAACACCACCATTGGGAAGGAGAGGTTCTTTCCACATGGCAAGTCAGAGGTCCATGTTTAAGGACCGCTTCTTTCTCATTTATGTGAAGCCCATCTAAATAAAATATATATAAATAATCAATTTAATTGTATAATAAATAATTGAATTGTATATCTGCTCCTCCTGATTTCTTTTTATTGTACATAATAAATAATCAATTTTTCTAGATTAATAATCAAATTTAATTAACTGTAATAAAATAAAATTGTATTAGCGTTTTTTGTTGTTTTTCATTTTAAAAATTGTATTTTATAATGACATTTATTAATTAGTGTTGATTGTAATAAGTATTTTTTAACAATTATAATTTTTTTTAGTATAAAACTATTGACCAGTCCATGATTGAAAGTGAAATGTTTATAAAATGTGTAGGAGAGAGAAAACTGATGTGATGGAGAGAGAAAGTTGAGAGGGCAAAACCATGAACCTCTAAGGCCATCAGTATCGCCCACGGGCTCGGGCTTGCGAGCGGGCTCGGCGAGCTCCAGCGGGTTGTGGTACGGGGGGCTCGGGCTTGGCATGCGGGCTTGAATACCCGATAAACCCGAGGGTTGTGTGAGAGGAGGGTGGAGGGTGGGGTTGCGGGTTCCTTATAGCATCGGGTACGGGTACGCCACTTTAGGGCTTGAGGGTTTGAGGAGAGGGTTAGGAGAAAAGCTGATGTGGCGCTGATGTGACGCTTGAGGGCTTGAGGGCAGCGGTACTGATGGCCTAAAGAGGTCCATGATTGTGGATGCTCTAAACTTGTAGATGTCCTACACAACATAACATGCTTTTCTAGTAGTCAAACTAATTAAAAACCACAATTTTTTTGACCGGTTTATATATTTGGGATCAATGGTTTATTTATTTATGAAAAAGTCTGAGACTTGATCATTCAAAATGAGAAAGTTTATTGAGTTTTTTTATAGACTTTGACGAATAAAGAAATAAGGAGTTGTTACCCAACCAGATTACAACAAATTAACTAATATTGCCGAATAACACATTTATGTAAAACAAAGTCTGCTAGATCAATTAATAAATAAGTGTTCTTTTGGTTCCTTTGATCATGATGGCTACGCATTCGCATTTTGATATATATAGATAAGAAAATGTTGCAGAATGTCTAAGATGATTAACAAAGTGTTTTCCATCGATAAGAGCACCACCATTTTGACCTAATTAACAAAACTTCAAACTTTCTGCCAAAAAATGGTAGTGTTGCTGTCGTAGACATACTATCACTACTAGAAAAACTCAAATTTTCGACGAAATTTACCGACGGATACCAGCCGTCGGTAATTAGCGACGGATTTCATTTAAAAAATTAAAAAAATAAATAAATAATTATCCGTCGGTAAGCCGTCAGTATTTAGCGAAGGATTAGTTAATTAAAAAAATAAAAAGTAAATAATAAATAATCCGTCGGTAATTACCGACGGATTACCGACGTATTAGTTAATTAAAAAATTAAAAATTAAAAAATCCGTCGGTAATTACCGATGGATTAGTTAATTAAAAATTAAAAAATAAAAATTAAAAAATAAAAATTAAATAATCCGTCGGTAATTACTGACGGATTACCGACGGATTAGTTAATTAAAAAAATAAAAATTAATAATCAAAAAATCCATCGGTAATTACCGACGGATTACCGACGGTTTTTTTAATTTTTATTTAAATTTTTAAAAAATTCAAAAATTAAAGAAATAATTTTTATATATTTTTAAATATTATAAAATATATATTTTTTCACGACTTAAACACAAACATATGCTAAAAGATGCACATGTATTTTATATGTGTGTATATATATGTGGATGATAGTATATGTGTGTATGTATTTATGTGGATCATAGTACATACACGTATGTATATACAGTACATGTATATTTGTATGTCATGTGTACATGTCTATATGTTTATGTGTATATATGTATGAATGTTTGTATGTATATACATGTATGTATGTGTGTATACATATGTAAGTGCTTATATGTATACAATATATACTATACATACATATGTTTGTATATGTCATACATGTCTAGCTATATGTGTATGTAAGTTTGTATATATGTCATTAAGAGTACTTGGAGCCCATCAAGGTCCGATCAAGTTCATTAAGAGTCACTCAAGCCCATAAAGGCCCATACAGTCCATTATCAACCACTAAGTCAAATATGATTCGTCAAGAACTATTATAATTCATTAGTAATTGTAATTCATCAAGACCCGGTCAATCATTAAGAGTCACTCAAGCCCACAAAGGCCCAAATAAGATTCATTAACCACCATTTAGTCAAATGTGATTCGTTAAAAACTATTATACTCTGTGTGTTTCTACCAAAATAGTTAAACCAAATAGTTTATCCAACGCTTCTGCACATTAAGACTATTATACTATGTTTTATAACATTTGGTTTAAATATTATTGTTGAGTTCAAATCAGGGATCAACATTCATTAACAACCATTTAGTCAAATGTGATTCGTCAAGGACCATTATCTGACCAGTGCTACTCATATGTATATGTATATATATATATATATATATCCCTCTATATATATATATATATCATATGCATATAAGTGTATGTGACCCATCCCAACACAGTTGATTGACAGTCACCGAATCCCATATGAGAAATATATTTTATTTTGAGTTTATATTGGTAAAAGATAAGTTTGTTCCACCTTGTTCCAGTTTGTTCCATGGGGTAGAGGCAGGGGCGGAGCCCGCTAATGCCTAGAGTTAGCTTAAGCTAACCCTGATTTTTTTTTTAAAAAAATTTATAGGCCAAAAGTCCACTAAATGATAAGCCCATTTAACTAATATTATATTAGGCTAACCATAACCCATCCACTAAATGATAAGCCCATTTAACTAATATTATATTAGGCTAACCATAACCCAATTACCCGGTCACTAAATATTTAAATTGAAGAGGATCACCCTAGTTAATGTTTCTGGCTCCACCCCTGGGTAGAGATGGAACAGGCCTGTTCCAGCTTGTTCCCACTCTGTTCATATCTGTTCCACATAAAAGTTCTGCCAAATATGAGACAATGATCTATGTTCTATTCTGTACCGTCCTGTTCAGTGTACCAAACATAGAATTAAAACTTACATATGCAAAATAATGATCAATTTTTAACAGCATTGTACACACCAGATTTCCTAGAGCACATGCTTTCCCAATACTCAAACTAAAACTACTATTTTGTAATGTGAAGAACAACAACCTAGCTAGGGAACCAGAATGGACAAATTTATATTCAACTCCATACTGGATAATTTTGCAGCCTGTTAGTAAATCACTTGACACGGCCATCAATATTTCTTTATTTTATGAAAAAGGGAAGTGAAAAAGTGTTTTTTGGTTCCATCATGATGGCAAGACATTGGCATTTGTCCTTTCTATTGATGTTGAAAAACAAAATTAATGCCACATGACCACAATGCAGTCTTGTTGTGAAGGCTTTTAGCCTATAAAAGAGAAATCACATTACATTGCCATATATCCAACCATACCTTTGTATAAAGAGACTCAAACTCAAAGAGAGAATGAAGAGCTTCCGTTTTCTTGTGGTCTTGGTTCTCCTAGCGGCAACATCATTCGAGATCAATGCTCAAACTTGCAAACCTGATGGTGGTATCCGTGGAAAAAAGCCACCTCCTGGACAATGCAACCGTGAGAATGACTCAGATTGTTGTGTCCAAGGAAAGTTTTACACCACTTATACATGCTCGCCTCCGGTGACAAGTGACACCAAAGCAACACTTACAATAAACAGTTTCCAAAATGGAGGTGATGGTGGTGGTCCATCGGAGTGTGACAACCAATACCACTCTGATGACACACCAGTTGTGGCACTGTCAACAGGATGGTACAAGGGAGGCGATAGGTGCCACAAGTATATTACCATCAATGGAAACGGGAGGAGTGTGAAGGCAATGGTTGTGGATGAGTGCGACTCTACTATGGGATGTGATGTTGACCATGACTATCAACCACCATGTCCTAACAAAATTGTTGATGCTTCCAAAGCAGTGTGGAAAGCGTTAGGGGTATCCGAAGGTAATTGGGGAGATTTAGATATTACTTGGTCGGAATGATGACAGATCTCCAAGATCTCTTAAAATGTAAAGAAATTGTCATGTTTTTTGTTACTTGTGAATGTAATTGGCGAATCCATAAATATATTTAACTAAACAGGGAATTCTACACAACCAAACAAAAGATAACTACTTTTAATTCCTGGACTATGCATGATTTAGTTAGGTTTCCAGCATTAAAGTAGGCGACATATTTTCGTCAACAACATCCATTGATATAAATTATTTTCCGACAAAGTTTTCGCCGACGGATAGCCAACAGTTAGCCGACGGAAACAAACATCGCATGTGAACAAGTTCTCGCTATAAAAATATTTTTATTGTTTTAATTAGTATATAATTTTAATATTTACAAAGGTTTTAGCGACGACATGTCATTCCAGTAAGCGACTTTTTCAATTCTTCCCTTTTGGAATTCTTATAAACACAACGATTTATATTAATTTAATTGTAACAAATATTAATAAATAAAAATACAAATGTCGATCCTAAACACGAACAAAGTCAAGTGTACAAAATGAAGTGTTAAAGCTAAATGCAAATATAAGTGTTAAATATCTAATCGCCCCCAAACTATTCAACATCAAGACGCCCTTCTCACGGAGCCATACGTGGACGTTACCGCTCATACAGCTCCCCAGATAGAATGAGTTTTCCTAGCCCTAGTCTTACTAAGAGGTTGAATGCTATTCATTCATGAACTGTCTTGCCCGTGCCATCAAGAGCTACAGCTATATCTCTCAAAGGTGTCTTATAGGGAACGCGTGAATAATTAAAATTGTGGCATTAGGGTCCATGCTCGAAATTGCATCCTAGAGAGCTTGTTTGGTTTGCATTACTATGAGTAATAAACGCGTTGTGATTTTGTGGTGTATTGCGCTTCATCAAACATAGATGTGGACGCAATGTAACACTCGAATATATATATATATATATATATATATATATATATATATATATATATATATATATATATATATATATATATATATATATATATCGAGATATTAAGAAATAAAGGTTGAGGGGAGGAAATAATTCAAACTCAAGTGAAAGGTGAAAAGTGAAAGGAAGAGGCAACGAGCGGGAAGGCTATGGTTCAAGTCGGGGTTCGATCACGACGTCGTCGAGGTGAGAATCCTTCAAGTTTCTGTAAGCTTTTCGTTTTCCCAGTAGCCTACGATCGACGTTTCTGTTTAACGAAACAAATCGATGCTCGTTTTGCTCTCGAACTTGAGAAATATGGTTCGATCTTGGAGTCAAACCGACGAACTAGGTGATGGTTTCGATAGCGTTTTATTTCCCCTCAAACGAAACCTCACTAGTAGTCGACTTTCTTCTCATCGTTAAACTCGATCGAAATGTTTCCGGGTTTAAAAATTAAGCCTACCGAGTGGAACGAAATCCAACGTTTTCATGAAAACGATTTGTTCATGGGTGTTATGCATGACTTATGGTGGTTCCTTTTAATCGGTAAGTTTAACGGAAGGAAAAACGATAGGGGTTCTACAATTGTAATCTGAGTTACGTGAATGAAAATAAGCATGTTCATGTATATGTATAAAAGGGATGACTGTCGGAGTTTGCATGTCTTTTCATTTCACATAAAAATTGGGTGGTGTGGTGTTGATGTTGATAATCTGTGAAAAGGGAAGGTGGTCTATATGCATGTCAAGTTTTTGCGACAACTTGTATTGACATTAAAAGGAGGGGTTTGGCACCTTGGCATGTAGATGACTTTTAAGTCATTCCATGCATGACTACACATCCACAAACACATAAATATATATATATATATATATATGTATAAATTATATACATATAAATATATAACTATATATAGATGGATGTGTAACAGTATATATATACACTATATATATATATATATTAATGCATATTGCTCTATATATATATATATATATTCATACGTATATAATATAATATATTTATATATTATATGGTTTAACGAATCGGTAAAGAAAAGGTGTATATGGTGTCCGGGTTTTGGACACCTAATTTATTAAGGAGATTTAAGTTATATTTTACGAGATGATTTAAAGGCTCGTAAATAGCAAACTATTTATAAGAAGAGGATACTTAGAAATGGTTACGATTTATGTAGGATTTGGGTGCTATTTGGAAACAAGTGAATCTACATTAAATCGAGGTGAGTTTTTATGTGATTTACCCTGGGATGTATGCATATGTATCTTATATGTTATTTTGGAGCATGTTTCGTTGCATGAAATATTATGGATATGAATATTAGCATTGGAGTTATTACATGTTATTGTTTGTGGTCATGACATGTATTTGGTGTTTGGTGTTTCGCATGCTATTACTTTACTATTTTAAAGTCACTTGCATGCTATGTTATTTATCAATTCTTGGTGCTTTATGAAACGGTTTCTTGTGTGTGTGTCGGGATTACAACCGGTACGCCGGTAAAAATAAGCGGGCTTAGTCCCGTGAAGGAGAACGGCCAGATGTGGGTCGTGCCCACCAGAGCCAAATAAAGGAGATCAAAGGAGGTAATCCCTACCATACCAAGATCCGTTAGGAGATTCTCTTGGTGGAAAGTATGTTGACAAATAAATTGCGATATGTTATTTCTTTCGCTTCTTAAATATTTATTTTCTTGATTATGTGTGATTCCTTGCACGAAAACCATGAACTCACATAGCTTTTTAGCTAACTATTAGTATGCATCTCAGGAGCCGGTGGTTCGGGTCTAAACAAAGGGAAGGGCAAAGCATAGATAGATTTACCATCGTTATGTATTTCAATGCTTTGCTATTTGTTAAACTTATCTATCATGTATTTGGAGTATTATGTAACGTAGTTCGGTATGGGACGGACTAGCGTTGGAGACTTGTATTTATTTTAAGTTAAGACTTCCGTTGTGGTTATGATTTGGTTGTACCTTATTGTCTTATTCGACGTAATAAGGTAATATTAGGGAGGAAAAATGTGACATTACCCAAGGGTGGATTTGGGGGTGTTACACGCAACACCCTTCAAATTTCGTTGTGGACTTCGTGCCCACAACATACGTTCTCCCACTACTTTGTATCGAGTAGAAACATATGATAAGGATACATGAAGACTCAGGAATTGATCGAACCTTTGTCTTACTTTCATAAAATTTCTTTGATCGGTTTTTATGTCTGGATCAAGGCTCGATGACCTTATTCAATCTCCCTAATTAAGAGCAGGTGAATGATTCTTTCTTGCACTGTCCACAACATCATAACTTCCAACATTCATGTAATGCTAATTTGATAAGGCTCACGCTAGGTGCTCACGTTTTTTGGCTTTCCTAAAATAGCAGATTGTTTTGGTTTTTAGCCTTTGTATTTGCATGGCACTCACTATTGTTGTTAATTGATTCGGCAACATAATTGATATAAATTAAATATATTAAACAGGGAAAATGGAAAATTACGGCACAAAGCAAACCAAAAAATGGAAGGGATATATAGTAGCATCCGCGATATTGTTTTCAACTTTTGAGGTTCTGATTATTGTTCAATATACCATTTGGGTTATCAATTTTTCTTCGGTGGGTGAAATTTTTTAGAGTCAAGGCTAGCTCTCGTGCCAGCCCGTGCGACCACATAGGACATTATAAGCCCAAGGGGCATCAAGTTTATATGAGTTATTAGCTTTGGTTTAATCTTGTGGGCTATAAACAACACCAAGCCTCCTAGGACATCAACTAAGTGTCTAATTTAATTAAAGAATTTCCTTTTATTCCTTATATCTCCTCATTTGATGCTAGAAATTCAACTATTAAGTTGTTTAGTGTGTTGGTCCCAGCTATGGAGTAGCAAAGATAAACAAGTATTGTAGAAGAGGGGGTTGAATACAATACACAAAAATTTTCACTTAATTAATTCTTTATTAATTTAAAATCAAGAATTACATATAGAAAACTTAAAGATTGTTGCGGAACAGAACAGATAAAATATGTTCAAACAATCTAACACAAAGTCACACAGAGAATGAAGAACAATTGAAAATACACTTAGGAAACAATGAACTTTTTGAGAGAGAGAAATGCCAACACTTGTGAGTCTTGAGAGTTTGTAAACTGGTAATCTTTGCAAGGTTGAAGACGATCTCTTTATATAGTGCCTCATGCATTAAATGCATGCACACTTGTCAATCAGGGGTAGGAAGGCATGTCTTCTGAAAAGTACTGAGATGTACCTTTTGTCTTGAAGCGTTGACCTGCAGCGTGTTATAGTTGATCTTTCTTGAAAGAGATAAGAAAGCCAAACAACCTTTTCCTGATATTCGGATGATGTCTCCATCAGTGCAAGATATCACAAATATATTTTGCAGATAAAGTACAATACCTGCCGAAGACTTCTTTGCCGAAGATGTCGTCAAGTGATCCTTCCTGAAGATGTCTTCAAATATCTTGCCTAAGATGTCTTCAAGTATCTTGCCTAAGATGTCTTCCAGTAGTGTTGGCCGAAGACTTAGGATGTCTTCAAGTAGTGTTGGCCGAAGACTTAGGATGTCTTCAAGTAGCAGCTTAACCGTTGGTTGAGAAATCCATCTTCAATCCGCTTTGAAGATACACTTCTACTTTGTTTCTTCGGTTGATCTTCGACTTCACCGAAATTTTTTATATAATTAAGCTGCTTGTAAAGAACCTAAAAATTATTCTAAGTATGAAATGTGTAAAACTGAAAGACTGGAGGTCATCTTCAAATCTTAAGTGACCCAACAATCTCCCCCTATTTGAGGATGACATCCATACTTAGAAACTGAGGAGTAAATATTGAATAATTCATTTTGACCCTTGTTTACTCTTTTTGGGTTCTTTTCACGTAGTCCATTTTTTTGTTCTTTTTGGATTTTTTTTAATTGTATCCGACATTTACAAGTAAAATGAGATGGTAAAGTATAGTTGTACAAACTAATAACAAAAACGTACTTGTATTGAAAACTTGAAAGAACAATAATTTAAGTTACAAGTACATATCAAAAGCATATAAATAAAAAAACATGATCACTTCCTCCTTTTTTGAAGTTCGACTGCGATGTCATCTCGGAAGAAAGTGGCTTTAGGTAAGTCCGGGACGATAGCGAGGATGGCTTCAAGGAAGATGGAGTCGGCAATGGGCATCTGAGCATGTCGAAAGAATTCTTGAGTGCCTTGGGCATTGTTGAAGAAGATGACCCGAAACGGTCTAAAGATCACGGAAGGAGTCTTCCTGAAAGGCTGTCTGATCCCAACTCTGATCCCAACTCTCTTTATGTATCCAGATATTAAAACCTATACACTTCCCTATGGGCTTGCTCAATAGGAATTACGATCATCGATAGCTACACTGACACTACAAAATTAAGAGGCTTGACCCGCAACTTTTTCCGCCGGTAATTTACGACGTACTTGGCAGGTTACTAACGGATTTTTCATTCAATGATGAAATTATGCCCGTAGCCAGTTTCTCTGGCGATAAGATCTGCCGATGATGGCTTCGGAACTTTATTTGTTAGGAAGTAGACACAATACGAGAGTGTCACATTTTCTTATTGAATTTTAGCATCTGCAACCGGTTTCCTTCCACCGATAAGTGAAATTTTCATGGTAGCATATTATAGTTCATGTTAGCAATTTATCATCAAAGTTAATACTCCATCCGTCCCAAAACAAGTGTCTACATTACTATTTTTGTTTGTCTCAAAATAAGTGTCCACTTTCAAAAGTAAATCTTCACTTTCCCAATCTACCCTTAATTATGTGATGGATAAATTTCACTCTTTATATTAAGTTTAAAATTGTACTTTAGTTAATTAAAAAATGTAATAATTACATATTCCTAAAACTGTGTGTTTTTCATTGTGAACATTTATCTTCACCACCAGTTTGTCCTCTCATGGCCTTAACCTTCCAAAGTAGACCTTAATGGCTTAACACCTATATATTATTGCAAAAACTTTTTCTCTGAAACCTAAAGATGGAGAGAATAAGGAATAAGATTTGTGCAAAATATTGAACAATTGAATGAATTCAAATATTGGTCATTTTTTGCTATTCTACTGTTACCAAGTGATCTAAGCATTATTTGTAGGTATAACTATGATATCTCTTCCCTTAAGCATTTTCTTCATCATTTTGAACTATTAGCTCCAAGATCGAATAAATAAACTTCAAACTCCCTGTAAAAAAAGAGGTAGTATTGTTGCATGTCACAGACATATTATTATTGGTAGGGGGATAAAAATGTGCATGTATGTGCAAAATAAGCATTTTTTAACAACATTGAACACACCAAGTGTAGTCAGTAAACCCATGAGCAAAATGGTAAGAAGGATTAAAAGGATCCACAGCGAGGGGTTCATAAACCCACGTGGATGAAAAAGAAATGGTTCATGAAAAACACCACCATTGGGAAGGAGAGGTTCTTTCCACATGGCAAGTCAGAGGTCCATGTTTAAGGACCGCTTCTTTCTCATTTATGTGAAGCCCATCTAAATAAAATATATATAAATAATCAATTTAATTGTATAATAAATAATTGAATTGTATATCTGCTCCTCCTGATTTCTTTTTATTGTACATAATAAATAATCAATTTTTCTAGATTAATAATCAAATTTAATTAACTGTAATAAAATAAAATTGTATTAGCGTTTTTAGTTGTTTTTTATTTTAAAAATGGTATTTTATAATGACATTTATTAATTAGTGTTGATTGTAATAAGTATTTTTTAACAATTATAATTTTTATTATTATAGTTTTTTATTATAAAACTATGGACCGGTCCATGATTGAGAGTAAAATGTTTATAAAATGTGTAGGAGAGAGAAAACTGATGTGATGGAGAGAGAAAGTTGAGAGGGCAAAACCATGAACCTCTAAAGAGGTCCATGATTGTGGATGCTCTAAACTTGTAGATGTCCTACACAACATAACATGCTTTTCTAGTAGTCAAACTAATTAAAAACCACAATTTTTTTTGACCGGTTTATATATTTGGGATCAATGGTTTATTTAATTATGAAAAAGTCTGAGACTTGATCATTCAAAATGAGAAAGTTTATTGAGTTTTTTATAGACTTTGACGAATATAGAAATAAGGAGTTGTTACCCAACCAGATTACAGCAAATTAACTAATATTGTCGAATAACACATTTATGTAAAACCAAGTCTGCTAGATCAATTAATAAATAAGTGTTCTTTTGGTTCCTTTGATCATGATGGCTACGCATTCGCATTTTGATATATATAGATAAGAAAATGTTGCAGAATGTCTAAGATGATCAACAAAGTGTTTTCCATCGATAAGAGCACCACCATTTTGACCTAATTAACAAAACTTCAAACTTTCGGTAGTGTTGCTATCGTAGACATACTATCACTACTAGAAAAACTCAAATTTCCGACGAAAATTACCGACGGATACCAGCCGTCGGTAATTAGCGACGAATTTCATTTAAATAAATAAATAAATAATTATCCGTCGGTAAGCCGTCGGTATTTAGCGACGGCTTACCGACGGATTAGTTAATTAAAAAATAAAAAGTAATAATAAATAATCCGTCGGTAATTACCGACGGATTACCGATGTATTAGTTAATTAAAAATTAAAAATTAAAAAATCCGTCGGTAATCCGTCGGTAATTACCGACGGATTAGTTAATTAAAAAATAAAAAATAAAAATTAAATAATCCGTCGGTAATTACTGACGGATTACCGACGGATTAGTTAATTAAAAATTAAAAAATCCGTCGGTAATTACCGATTACCGACGGATTAGTTAATTAAAAAATCCGCCGGTAATCCATTGGTAATTACCGACGGATTACCGGCGGGTTTTTTATTTTTTATTTAAATTTTTAAAAAATTCAAAAATTAAAGAAATAATTTTTTATATATTTTTAAATATCTTAAAATATATATTTTTTCACGACTTAAACACAAACATATGTTAAAAGATGCACATGTATTTTATATGTGTGTATGTATATGTGGATGATAGTATATGTGTGTATGTATTTATGTGGATCATAGTACATACACGTATGTATATATAGTACATGTATATTTGTATGTCATGTGTATATGTCTATATGTTTATGTGTATATATGTATGAATGTTTGTATGTATATACATGTATGTATGTGTGTATACATATGTAAGTGCTTATATGTATACAGTACATACTATACATACATATGTTTGTATATGTCATACATGTCTAGCTATATGTGTATGTAAGTTTGTATATATGTCATTAAGAGTACTTGGAGTCCATCAAGGCCCGATCCAGTTCATTAAGAGTCACTCAAGCCCATAAAGGCCCATACAGTCCATTATCAATCACTAAGTCAAATATGATTCGTCAAGGACTATTATAGTTCATTAGTAATTGTAATTAATCAAGACCCGGTCAATCATTAAGAGTCACTCAAGCCCACAAAGGCCCAAATAAGATTCATTAACCACCATTTAGTCAAACGTGATTCGTTAAAAACTATTATACTCTGTGTGTTTCTACCAAAATAGTTAAACCAAATAGTTTATCCAACGCTTCTGCACATTAAGACTATTATACTATGTTTTATAACATTTGGTTTAAATATCATTGTTGAGTTCAAATCAGGGATCAACATTCATTAACAACCATTTAGTCAAATGTGATTCGTCAAGGACCATTAACTGACCAGTGCTACTCATATGTATATGTATATGTATATATATATATATATATCATATATCATATTTATTTGAGGTTTTCTCCTGAACCTCCCTCTATATATATATATATATATATATCATATGCATATAAGTGTATGTGACCCATCCGAACACAGTTGATTGACAGTCACCGAATCCCATATGAAAATTATATTTTATTTTGAGTTTATATTGGTAAAAGATAAGTTTGTTCCACCTTGTTCCAGTTTGTTCCATGGGGTAGAGGCAGGGGCGGAGCCAGCTAATGCCCAGAGTTAGCTTAAGCTAACCCTGATATTTTTTTTTAAAAAATTTATAGGCCAAAAGTCCACTAAATGATAAGCCCATTTAACTAATATTATATTAGGCTAACCATAACCCATCCACTAAATGATAAGCCCATTTAACTAATATTATATTAGGCTAACCATAACCCAATTACCCGATCACTAAATATTTAAATTGAAGAGGATCACCCTAGTTAATTTTTCTGGCTCCACCCCTGGGTAGAGGTGGAACAGGCCTGTTCTAGCTTGTTCCCACTCTGTTCATATCTGTTTGATAGCTACAAATCAATGGATAAAGAACCCTTCTCAGAGAACAGCTCTGATCAGTATATTCTCTTCATATAATGAGTAAAAACTGAATGCCAATTACATTATCTAGGCGTGGTATATAACCAGCCTGGGAACCAAAACGGAAAAGGTAAAGACCAGTACCAATGCCACACCTGGCAATTGGTAGTCCAAGGGTTTAGGGTTTATTAAATTCTAGAAGAGTAAAAGACAACGTATCAAAATCCTCTTCATCAAAACATCCTTGACCTCAAGGATGGTAATGAGCCCATATGTCGAAGTCTGGGAATCTTCCTTGCAACTCCTCATAGTCCTCCCATGTGCTATCTTCAGGTTCTGAATTGCTCCAGTGCACCAACACCTCCGATGCTACTTTGTTTTTCTTCCCCACCATTCGCTTGTCTAATACCTTCCAAGGTAAAGGAGCGAATTCCCCTGTTTCTGTAACTGGAGGTAGTATACTTGAAGTAACATGATCGCCTATCTTCTTTTTCAACAAGGAGACATGAAACACATTGTGGATTCTGGAGTCTGGGGGAAGATTCAGTTTATACGCTGCCGCTCCTATCCTTTGAATTACTTCAAATGGGCCGAAGTATTTGGCAGCGAGTTTGTGACAAGCTCTCTGGTTAACCGATTGCTGCCTATAGGGCTGTAACTTGAGGTACACTCAGTCTCCCACTTCTAAAATTCTTTCTTTACGATGTTTGTCAGCCTGTGTTTTCATCCTCTGTTGAGCTTTTGACAGGTTAACTTTGAGCACACGAACCTGCCTCTCCCTTTCTCGTAATTCAGCATCCACCGCTTGGTTTCTTGAGTCTTTTGGGTGGTAATGGATGTAGCTTGGGGGACTCTATCCAAACAAGGCTTCATAGGGAGACATACCCAAACTCGAGTGATGTGACGTGTTGTACCACATTTGAGCTAAAGGAAGCCACTTACTCCACGACGTAGGGGCCTCCAAGATGAAACACCGTAAATAGGTTTCTAAACACCGATTTACAACCTCCGTCTGTCCATCCGATTGCGGGTGATAAGCCGTTGAGTATGCTAATTGAGTTTTGTGGGCCTGAAAAAGTTCCTTCCAGAAGGTGCTGAGGAAAATCGCGTCCCTGCCTGATATTATCTTATTCGGCATTCCATACAAGGTTGAAACGTTCTCCATGAAAACTTTGGCTACTATGGCTGCCGTATACGGATGTTTCAAGGCAATGAAATGGGCGTATTTGCTCAATTTATCGACCACCACGAAGATGGTAGAATACCCTCCAGACTTAGGTAGGCCGTCGATGAAGTCCATTGAAATTACTGACCAAAATCTGTCCGGAATCTCGATGGGTTGTAGCAACCCGGAAGGGTTTGAGGTGTCATATTTGCATTGTTGACAAATATGACAGCTCATCACGAAGTCTCGAACTTGAGCCTGCATTCCCTTCCAGTACACAACCCTGGATAAACGTTGGTTGGTAGCGTGAATGCCAGAATGCCCTCCCAGAGCACTCTCATGAAAAAGTTTAATCAGATCGTTTTTAAGCTCGTTATCTTCCCCGACGACCATCCTTCCTTTTCTTAGTAAAGTCCCCTCTTCCAAGTGGTATTTTCCTACCGAAGCGGGATACTCCTTAAGAACATCCACTACAGCTTGCAGTTTGCCATCCATGCGCACACTTCGCACAATCTTCTCTTTCCAATCCGAAAAAATGCTGGAAATGGCCAAACACGATAAGGAGACTTCATTAGGCCTCCTTGAAAGGGCATCTGCTACTTGGTTGTTACACCCTCTATTATAAACGACCGTATAGTGCAACCCGAGAAGTTTACTCAACCACTTTTGAAGAGTCGGATTACATTCCTTTTGTTCGAGTATATGCTTAAGAGCTTGGTGATCCGTTTTGATGATGAAGGGTCGTCCCAACAAGTACCCTTTCCAGCGCTGAATTGCGGCCACGATTGCTAACAATTCTCTCTCATACGTAGCAAGCTGCAGATGTTTCGGTCCTAAGGCTCGGCTGAAAAAAGCTATGGGGTGCTTTTCTTGTATGAGTACAGCGCCTATTCCCACCCCCGAAGCATCCGTTTCGATAATGAATGGTTTCTCAAAATCTGGTAGAGCCAACACAGGAGTCATGGAGACAGCTTCCTTCAATTTTTGGAATGCTCTTTCCGCTTCATCGGTCCACTTGAATCCCCCTTTTTTGAGAAGTTCTGTCAATGGTTTAGCGATCTTCCCGTAATCGCGGACAAACCTTCGGTAGTACCCTGTGAGCCCCAGAAATCCCCTGAGCTCTTTGACTGTTGCAGGTTGAGGCCAACACACCATATCTTCAATTTTCTTTGGGTCCGCCATAACTCCTAGACCGCTGATCACGTGGCCTAAGTAATCAACATGATCACTGCCGAAAGTACACTTGGAAAATCGTGCAAATAGGGAATTAGTTCACAATGTCTGTAAAACCACTTGAAGATGTTGTAAGTGCTCCAGCCAAGTCTTGCTATAAACCAGAATGTCATCAAAGAAAACAAGCACGAATTTCCTTAAATATGGTTTAAAAATCGAATTCATCAAATTTTGGAACGTGGCCGGAGCGTTCGTTAATCCGAACGGCATAACGAGGAATTCAAACAAACCTTCATGGGTTCGAAAAGCTGTCTTGCCGATGTCTGCCTCCTTCATCCGGATTTGGTGGTAACCACTCCTTAAGTCGAGCTTTGAAAAACAGTGGCTACCAAAGAGCTCATCAATTAACTCTTCTACTATTGGAATTGGAAATTGATTTCTGACGATATGATGATTGAGCTTTCTATAATCAACACAAAATCTCCATTTTCCATCCTTTTTTTAACTAAGACCACCGGGGATGCGAAGTTACTGCTACTGGGTCGTATTACTCCGCTGCTCAACATTTCCTGCACAAGTTCTTCAATGATATTCTTCTGTAAAGTACCATATCTGTAGGCCTTGAGGTTAATGGGGTTGGACCCTTCTTGTAAAACGATACTGTGATCTAGTGACCTCTTAGGTGGAAGTTTTGTGGGGGTTTCAAACACGTCCTTAAACGTGTTGATGAGTGCTTCCAATTCTTTGGTGAGATGGTCATCCGGCTTCCCCATGTTCGTTTGAGCTAGTTTAATCGACCACAATTCTGAACACTTTTCATCAGAACTCATAATATATGCTTGATCGTCCAGCCATTTCATCTTTTTCTGGCTGTTTTTCCCATCGTTTCCTTTAACATTCGAGACCCCTTGCAGTTTTACTGTCTGATTTTCCCACAAAAATTCCAACGAAAGTTGGTTGAAATTGCATTTGATGTCCCCCAAAGAGGATAACCATTGTACTCCCAACACTACTCCGTAACCCCCAATCGGCATTGTTAAGAAATCGTCACAGAAATTAACTCCTTGCACTGACCATTGTACTTTCTTACACAGGAATTGGACCGGAAGTTTAAACCCATCAGCTACTGTTACTTCTCTTAACTTGATTGGCGTTAATTTCAGACCCAACCGTTTTGCCAATCTAATATCCACAAAATTACTAGTGCTTCCACTATCAATTAACATAGTAACTGGTTGGTTTTTTATGAATCCCCTGATTTGAATGGTTTGGAGCCCGAAAGTACCCAATAATGCATGAATCGAAAGTGTTGTATCACCTTGATTGCCCAATAATTCTCCGATAGTCTCTTCCCCCACTGTTTCGTCCCCTTCGAACATTTCCTCCGAATTTTCCGGGCAAATCAACATATACAGTTTGTTGTTTCTACATTTGTGACCAGGTACGTATTTCTCGTTACAAAAGAAACATTGATTGTTTCTTCTCTTTTCCTCATATTCTTTTTTTGAGAGTTGTTTGAAGGGAGTTGATTTATTTTGGGACGTTTGAGATGCAGGTTGTTGAGGTTTAGGAGAAAATTTCGGGGATGGTTGCTAAGGAGAAGGTTTCCTAAACATTGATCCTCCATAACTTGAGAGGTTGGGGGCACTGATGGAAGGAATTTAGGGGCAGGAAGTGATGAGGGGGCTGGTGAACTGGATTGTCTGGTTGCCCCCGATTGTTCACCGGTAGTTTTTCCGACTTCTGCAATTGAGACAGTAGCCTTAGGTGGTTCCAATCCCCATAATGCATAGTAGGCTCCCTCCTGAATCCTAACTAGTTTCATCGCTTGATTCAAAGTTTTTGGGTCCATGAGTTGCACAGTATGCATAATTTCATTACAAAGGCCCCCAATATATAAATCCAACAATATCTCAGATGGAACATCCACTTGATTACGGAGAGCATTAAATTGGGCATTATAATCACTAACCGTGGTGGTGAGTTTGAGATTCCGGAGTTCAATAAGAGGTTTGGAAACGAGCCCTCCGATGAACTGCTCCCTGAGTTCCTCCAGGTAGGTTTTCCAGTTTACTGATTTTCCTTCCATCTCCTTCATGAACCCCTGATGCCATTGCAGTGCTCTCCCTTTTAAGTGAATTGCCACCAACCGAATCTTCATATTTTCCGGGGTATTATCCAATTCAAAAAATTGGTTACACTTGTAATGCCATTCCTCGAATGCGTCTCCATCGAATGACGGAAACTCCAGCTTCGTCATCCTGTTCACCAATTGGTATCCCTGGTAAGGTGGGGGCGGTGGTGGTGTATCTTCTTCTTCTTCCTCAAATGTCTTCTTACCTTGAGCCACCACCAAAAGCTTCACTGCTTCTGTCAGACCTGAGATACTCTCCTGTACCTTCTTAAGAGCCTCATCGTGACCCTCCAGTTTCTGCTTCAATTCTTCATATCTCTCCATTATTTGGACGTTGGTTACTCTAACCATACACCCACCAGGGGGAGGATGCAGCTCTGATACCAATTGATAGCTACAAATCAATGGATAAAGAACCCTTCTCAGAGAACAGCTCTGATCAGTATATTCTCTTCATATAATGAGTAAAAACTGAATGCCAATTACATTATCTAGGCGTGGTATATAACCAGTCTGGGAACCAAAACGGAAAAGGTAAAGACCAGTACCAATGCCACACCTGGCAATTGGTAGTCCAAGGGTTTAGGGTTTATTAAATTCTAGAAGAGTAAAAGACAACGTATCACTGTTCCACATAAAAGTTCTGCCAAACATGGGACAATGATCTATGTTCTATTCTGTACCGTCCTGTTCAGTATACCAAACATAGAATTAAAACTTACATATGCAAAATAATGATCAATTTTTAACAGCATTGTACACACCAGATTTCCTAGAGCACATGCTTTCCCAATACTCAAACTAAAACTACTATTTTGTAATGTGAAGAACAACAACCTAGCTAGGGAACCAGAATGGACAAATTTATATTCAACTCCATATTGGATAATTTTGCAGCCTGTTAGGCCGTGCGTACCGCCATCGGGTACCACGGCCGGGTTCACATCGTCTTCCAACGGGTAGCCCGGGTAGGCGGTATTCATGGGGCGGGTTCACCATCGGGTAGGGGGTCGCGGGTAGGGTTGGGTTCGTGAACTAGATTTGGCGGTACTCATGGTCTTAGTAAATCACTTGACACGGCCATCAATATTTCTTTATTTTATGAAAAAGGGAAGTGAACGATCCAGGTCAACTACCATTTTTCCCAAGGAAGGTGCAAGCTAGCAATTGAAGATGTTGCAGTCATGGCCGTTAATTTGTCCTTTTTATTGCTGTTGAAAAACAAAACTAATGTCACATGACCACAATGTAGTCTTGTTATGAAGGCTTACCCTATAAATTAAAAGAGAATTCAATATTACACTGACATACATCCAACCATACCTTTGTAAAAAGAGACTCATAATCTCAAAGAGAGAATGAAGAACGTCCGTTTTCTTGTGGTCTTGGTTCTCCTGGCAGCAACATCATTCGAGATCAATGCTCAAACTTGCAAACCTGATGGTGGTATCCGTGGAAAAAAACCACCTCCTGGACAATGCAACCGTGAGAATAACTCTGATTGTTGTGTCCAAGGAAAGTTTTACACCACTTATACATGCTCGCCTCCGGTGACAAGTGACACCAAAGCAACACTTACGATAAACAGTTTCCAAAAGGGGGGTGATGGCGGTGGTCCATCGGAGTGTGACAACCAATACCACTCTGATGACACACCAGTTGTGGCACTGTCAACAGGATGGTATAAGGGAGGGGATAGGTGCCACAAGTATATTACGATAAATGGAAACGGGAGGAGTGTGAAGGCAATGGTTGTGGATGAGTGTGACTCTACTATGGGGTGTGATGGTGACCATGACTATCAACCACCATATCCTAACAATATTGTTGATGCTTCCAAAGCAGTGTGGAAAGCGTTAGGGGTATCCGAGGATAACTGGGGAGATTTAGATATTACTTGGTCGGAATGATGAGAATCCCTAATCACAAGGGTTGTGGCGTGGTGGTAAAGGCCTGGGGAGTTCATAGCGCTTGCCCGGGTTCGAGTCCCACACGCAACACTTGTGGCCACTGGGGATTATCTCAGGGCTGCATTACTTCGCGGTCGGTGTGTTTGCCAGGGATGTACTGGGCCGAAGGCCCAGGAACCCTATCCAAAAAAATGATGAGAATCCCGTCTCTTGTACATGTAATTAAAGAGATTTTAATGCTATGTTATTACTTGTGAATGTAATTGGTGAAACCATATATGTATTTAATTAACTTGGGTATCCTACACAACTAAACAAAAGATAACTACTTTGAAGCAAATATGGAAATAAGGGGTTGCCAGGCCACCCAACCAGACTACACCATATATTGCCGATCGAATAGCACATTTGAATATAACAGTCTAGATCCTAAAATACGAAAAAAGAGTTTTTTGGTTCCATCATGATGGCAAGACATTGGCGTTTTGATTTTTAGATAAGGAATTAACATCCATTCCTCATCTAGAATGATTTAGTGTTCTCCATCAAAAAGAGCACCACCATTTTGACCTACTTTCCTAATTGCTTGCATCTTATTAAAGCGTCATTGAATTTATTCCAACCATTGTACAAATACCACATTTTTACAAAATGTGGGTGGCCACTTTTTGTTACAAAAGGTTCATCACTAGCTTTAGTGACCAAGCACGAAAAGAGTCACTAATTTGTGACGAAACTTGAGTAGTCACTGTGTTTGTGACGACCAATCTGGTCACCACTAACTTGATTAAACTGGTGACCAAAGTTAGTGACCACGAAGCAGGTCATTAAATGGGTCTAAGATAACAGCTCTATATATGGTTGTTTATGGTCACAGACCATTAATGGTTGTTAGTGACCAAAAAGATGGTCACTTGTTAATCAATGACCGTTTATAGCAAGACCAAAAAGGTGGTCATATGAAAAAATATTGATTGTATCCCAATTTTAGTCCTTCAGAAAATATCAACCTTACACAAAGAAGAGCTTTCTTACTGATCCAGAAAATAATTCAAGTTAACAATTTTTCATCAAAGTTGATAACATTTAGTAAAAGTAACTAGTGATGTAAAGAATATGGAAGTTCAGCTGCAGTTCGTTCTTTCTTTTTAGGCCTCTTATATATATCTTATAAATCAAGATAGAGGGGGTTCGGCTGCAGAGTAGACTTTTAACACCTATTTTTAAAATTAGGTTTTTATCTACTTGAAGAGTTAAAATTATTTTTAAAATAAACGGAAACCCACTACAAAACAAATGACTTTTACCCAGAACATTCACCTAGAGATTTTCATCGCTGATTACCCAGGGATCATCTAGAAAATATCAATGGTTCGGTAGAATCCGATGTTTTCGTGAAAAAACCCAGGGAATCCCTGGGTAATCTGTCACTGACTTGCTTTACCCACCAAAAATTTACCCCCAACTTTTGTGATGGTTTGTGACGAATCACCATTTAGCGACAGATTTCCAGGGGAAAAGTTCATAGATAAAAGTCTTTCGTTTAGTAGTGACCTTCAGCGACGACTTGTCATTGTCGTAGGTTTCCAGAACATTGTAAAATTATTTTGTAGTATGGGTTCCAAAAATAACAAAACTTCAAACTTTTTGCGAAAAAAATAGTAGCATTATTTTCATAGACTTACTACTATCAGTTAAGAAGGGTGATAGAAAACTTGCATATGCAAACAAAAACATTTTTTAATAGCATCTTACACCACATGCTTTCCCAATAGTCAAACTAAAGCTACAATTTTGTATCCTTAAAGAGCAAGACCTTAGAGCATCTCCAACAGCTTCCCTAAATTTTTTCTAAAATGGGGAAGTAAAAGTTAAAATCCCCCAAAAAAATTGCTTCCATCTCCAACAGATTCCCCAGTTTGGAGAATTCTAGTTTTGGGGTATTCTCCATATTTGGAGAAAATTTTAGGGAATCTCCAACTTTCTGCAAAATGGGGATGAGTTTGGGGAAGCTGTTGGAGCTCATTTTAGGTCCAAAATCCCCATATTCCCCGTTTTCTCCAAAATGAGGAAGCTATTGGAGCTCATTTTAGGTCCAAAATCCTCATATTCCTCATTTTCTCCAAAATCCCCATATTCCCCATTTTAGTACCAGAATAGACAAATTTATACTCAACTCCATAGTAGATAATTTTGCCCTTGTTGGTAAATCAGTTGACACGGCAATTAAGATTTCTTTATTTTATAATTTTCCCAAGGAAGGTGCAAGCTAGCAATTGAAGGTGTTGTTGTCATGGCCCTTTGTCCTTTCTATTGATGTTGAAAAACAAAATTAATGCCACATGACCACAATGCAGTCTTGTTGTGAAGGCTTTTAGCCTATAAAAGAGAAATCACATTACATTGTCATATTGTTGGTGATTTTAGTGTCATCAATCATTTTGGTGTAATTGTGATTTAATTGAGATCGATTAAGACGATAAGGCAAACATACGTAAGTTAGGAGGTGCGGAGTGCACACTTACAAGTTTCCATTATCATCTTAGATCGCCTTAAAGCGGTGTCGAAGTTCGAAAAGACTAGAATTTTTCTAAGGGCTGTCGCTGAAAAGCTGAAAGTTGTCGCTAAAATGCTGAAAGTTGTCGCTGAAAGCTATCAGTTGTCGCTAATAAGTGTTGCCAGCTTTTGATCTTATCCATAAACGGTTGTAACCGTTTCTCAACCGCTCAACCGCTTGTAACCGCTTGTAACCGTCGATTTCTTTCTATAAATATGTGATCGAGAATTTGGATAACGATATATAGTTCTCATATCATAGCCTTTGGTGTGAGAAAATCTTAAGAATTATCCCAATACAAAGTTCGTGAACCCAAGGCTTATAGGGTCGAATTGTTGTATTCGGAAAGTGCCTTTCCGACACGATTCTTAAGATTATCCGGTCTCGACACCATCATACAATTACAAAAGATCTAACATTCGAATACAACAATTTCTGTTTGATTAACGATGGCAAATCGAGAGGAATCCGTTCGTGATATGACTTCGAAATTCGGCAAACTAGAGAAGTTTCTAGGAAACGATTTTCGTCGATGGCAAAAGAAGATGCACTTTCTTCTCACCACTTTGAAGGTTGCGTATGTTTTTAGCACCCCCATGCCGGAGATCGATGAAGATTCACCTTTGGAGGCAATCCGACGTAAAAACAAATGGGAGAACGACGACTACATATGCCGTGGGCATATTCTTAACGGTATGTCTGATGCTTTATTTGATGTTTACCAAAATGTAGAATCATCAAAAGAATTGTGGGATGTCTTGGAATCGAAATACATGGCCGAGGATGCTTCGAGTAAGAAGTTCCTTGTAAGTAATTTTAATAATTACAAGAAGATCGATTCCAGGCCCGTAATGGAGCAATACAACGAATTGCTCCGGATCCTTGGTCAATATACTCAACACCATATGCATATGGATGAATCCATATCAGTGTCGAGCATAATTGACAAGTTGCCACCATCATGGAAAGACTTCAAACATACACTTAAACACAAAAAGGAAGAACTTTCTATGGTGCAACTTGGGAGCCACTTACGTATTGAGGAATCACTACGTGTGCAAGAAAGTGGTAAGACCAAGGATAAGGATATCCCAAGTTCATCCAATGTCAACATGGTTGAGGAGCGTAAGAACACGACCAAGAAGAAATTCGACAAAGGTAAAAAACGGATGTTCGACAATCCCAAACATGGACCCAACAAAAAGTCAAAAATGACTTGTTGGATCTGTGGTCGAACAGGACATTTCAAACGAGATTGTCGAGTTGGTAAAGGTAACAAGAATGGAGCGAGTACGAGTGGTGCGGGACAAGGGTCGAACGATCAACCCCCAAATCAAGGTCAAAATTCGATCATTTCTAATAATTCAAGTAAGAATTATGTACCACTAATTTCCTATGCATTTTATGTACAGGATGATAATATTGCGTGGTGGGTAGACTCGGGTGCCACGAGTCACGTGTGCAAGGATCGAAGATGGTTCAAGAAGTTCGAACCGGTGGAAGATGGATCGGTCTTGCATATGGGCAACGAGTCTAGTGCTCCAATCTTGGGTCGTGGTTGTGTGGATTTGAAGTTTAGCTCTGGGAATTTGTTGAAATTAAACAATGTTTTATTTGTACCTAATATCCGGAAGAATCTAGTCTCCGGAAGTGTGTTGAACAAATTAGGTTTTAAACAAGTATATGAAAGCGATAAGTATGTACTATCGCGGTGTGGTATGTTTATTGGATTTGGTTACTACAATTCTGGGATGTTTATGTTAAATATAATAAACGAATTTGGTTGTGAAAATTCTGTTTGCATGGTAGATAATAGCAATTTGTCCTTTCTTTGGCATGCTAGACTTGGACACGTGCATTACAAAAGAATGCATGAAATGTCCAAGGATGGCATGATACCCTCCTTTAATTTAAATTTGGAAAAGTGTAAGACTTGCATGCTTACAAAAATCACACGTCAACCTTTCCCTAAATATAAAAGATCATCTATGGTTTTGGATTTAATCCATAGTGATCTGTGTGACTTGCATGCGACTCCTTCACTTGGAAATAAAAAGTATTTTGCTACATTTATAGACGACGCTTCGAGATTTTGTTATATTTTTCTACTCCATTCGAAAGACGAAGTTTTAGAAAAATTTAAGATTTATAAAACCGAAGTGGAATTGCAGCAAAATATTTTAATTAAAAAGTTGAGAACCGATAGAGGCGGTGAATACTTTGATCCTCTATATTTCCAATCTGTTGGAATTATACACGAGACCACGGCACCGCATACACCTCAACAAAATGGTGTTGCGAACGAAAGAATCGAGTTTTAAAAAGAAATGGTTAACTCGATGTTATCCTACTCCGGTCTTAGTGACGGATTTTGGGGTGAAGCCATGTTGACGGCTTGCTATGTTTTGAACCGGGTACCAAACAAAAGGAGTAAGGATACTCCTTATGAACTTTGGTTCAAGAAGAAACCAAACTTAAATTATTTACGAGTTTGGGGTTGCCGAGCTGTGGTAAGGTTAACGGATCCCAAAAGAAAAACTTTGGGAGAAAGAGGAATCAATTGTATATTCATCGGATATGCCGAGCATTCAAAGGCATATCGGTTCTATGTTATTGAACCCAACGACTCTATTTCGGTTAACACCGTTATAGAATCAAGGGATGCAATATTCGATGAGAATCGATTCACCTCGATTCCAAGACCGAAAGATGTGATTCCAAGTACGAGTGGAATCAAAGATAGTGGAAAAGAAAAGGAAATTTCTTTGGAAATTCCCGAACCTCGAAGAAGTAAACGAGGAAGGATTGAGAAATCTTTTGGTTCCGACTTTCAACTATACTTAGTTGAAGGTTCACGAGATGAAATTGAATTTCAATATGCTTATTGTTATAGCATAGAGGAAGATCCAAGAACCTATGATGAGGCTATGAAGTCTTAAGACGTCGCCTTTTGGAAAGAGGCAATAAATGATGAGATGGAGTCTATCATGGGGAATAACACATGGGTGTTGGCCGACTTACCACCGGGTTGCAAACCTTTGGGTTGCAAGTGGATTTTCAAGAAGAAAATGAAAGTCGATGGTACCATCGATAAGTTTAAAGCCCGGTTGGTAATTCAAGGATTTCGGCAAAAAGAAGGTATTGATTATTTCGATACCTATGCACCGGTCGCTCGAATTTCCACCATTCGATTATTAATAGCGTTGGCAGCTATTAATAATTTGGTAATTCACCAAATGGATGTCAAGACGGCATTTCTTAATGGTGATTTAAAGGAGGAGGTTTACATGAAGCAACCGGAAGGCTTTGTGATGTCGGGGAATGAACATAAAGTATGTAAATTAATTAAATCACTTTATGGTTTGAAGCAAGCCCCAAAACAGTGGCATCAAAAGTTTGATGAAGTGGTTTTGTCTAATGGTTTTCATTTAAACCAATCGGACAAATGTGTGTATAGCAAATTTGACGATTCCGGTTGAGGCGTCATAATTTGTTTATATGTTGACGACATGTTAATCTTTGGCACGGACCAAAGACAAGTCGACTTGACAAAAGAGTTCTTGTCATCCCAATTCTCGATGAAGGATTTGGGGGAGGCCGAAGTGATCCTCGGGATAAGGATTAAACGGGAGAACAAAGGTTTGGCCATAATGCAATCTCACTATGTCGAGAAAGTGTTAAAGAAGTTTAATATGTTAAATTGTTCGCCCGTGAGTACTCCGATGGATCCAAGTGAAAGGCTTATGCCTAACGAGGGTGAAGCCGTTTCACAATTAGAATACTCTAAGGCAATCGGGTGCTTGATGTATGCCATGACAAGTACACGTCCGGACATTGCCTATGCCGTTGGTAGGTTGAGTCGGTTTACTAGTAGACCGAGTACTCATCATTGGCAAGCGGTAAGAAGGGTATTCAAATATTTAAAGGGAACCATGAGTTATGGTATAACATATATTGGGTTTCCTTCGGTGATCGAAGGCTACACGGATGCGAGTTGGATATCCAATGTAGAGGATCATTCTTCTACTAGTGGATGGGCATTCTTGCTCGGTGGAGGCGCCATCTCTTGGGCCTCAAAGAAACAAACTTGCATCACAAATTCCACCATGGAATCTGAATTTGTAGCTTTGGCAGCCGCCGGTAAAGAGGCAGAGTGGCTAAAGAATTTAATTTATGAGATTCCTTTGTGGCCGAAGACGATATCACCTATAAGTATTCATTGTGATAGTGCTGCGACTTTGGCTAAAGCATATAGCCAAGTATACAATGGAAAGTCGAGGCACTTGGGAGTGAGACATAGCATGGTTAGAGAATTAATCATGCATGGGGTGATATCCGTAGAGTTCGTTAGAACTCATAACAATTTAGCCGACCACTTAACAAAGGCATTGGCTAGGGACTTAGTGCACAAGTCCGTGATCGGGATGGGTCTAAAGTCCATATAGATCTTTATTAATAAGATACCCAATTCCCCTTTAATATAACGTTAAAGGTTGAATTCAATGTGGAAGGCTTATTGATAAAATTGAAGCACATAATATTATCATCCCAAGGTATGTGCTTAGACCTGCAAGTGTTGTAAGGCTGAAAATTTTATTTCTTAATGATTCTTTTGAAAATTGCATATGCAGGTGCAAGATGTAAAAGAATCACCTAAGTGGACGTGAAGTGTGGCCGCTTCAAGAAAATTTTCGACTTGGCTTTCTATACGTTCATGAATGGATAAGGACGCAAGGCCTCTACAAAAGTGTCAAGTTATGTTATCTAGATTTGTACGAACATATGTGTATATTATCTTCATGTATTCAAATGGGTTGAAGGGTTCAATTCTTAGAACACCCCGATTCTCGAATATTTGGAATGTGTAATATACTAAAATGGAAATTCAATCTTCGTGACATTTTCATTTATGCGTCTGTTTGAATTTCACATATTTATAGTACGTTGTAAATCAAAGGATTACACTAAAATGGGGGAGGAATGTTGGTGATTTTAGTGTCATCAATCATTTTGGTGTAATTGTGATTTAATTGAGATCGATTAAGACGATAAGGCAAACATACGTAAGTTAGGAGGTGCGGAGTGCACACTTACAAGTTTCCATTATCATCTTAGATCGCCTTAAAGCGGTGTCGAAGTTCGAAAAGACTAGAATTTTTCTAAGGGCTGTCGCTGAAAAGCTGAAAGCTGTCGCTGAAATGCTGAAAGTTGTCGCTGAAAGCTATCAGCTGTCGCTAATAAGTGTTGTCAGCTTTTGATCTTATCCATAAACGGTTGTAACCGTTTCTCAATCGCTCAACCGCTTGTAACCGTCGATTTCTTTCTATAAATATGTGATCGAGAATTTGGATAACGATATATAGTTCTCATATCATAGCCTTTGGTGTGAGAAAATCTTAAGAATTATCCCAATACAAAGTTCGTGAACCCAAGGCTTATAGGGTCGAATTGTTGTATTCGGAAAGTGCCTTTCCGACACGATTCTTAAGATTATCCGGTCTCGACACCATCATACAATTACAAAAGATCTAACACATATATCCAACCATACCTTTGTAAAAAGAGACTCAAACTCAAAGAGAGAATGAAGAGCTTCCGTTTTCTTGTGGTCTTGGTTCTCCTAGCGGCAACATCATTCGAGATCAATGCTCAAACTTGCAAACCTGATGGTGGCATCCGTGGAAAAAAGCCACCTCCTGGACAATGCAATCGTGAGAATGACTCAGATTGTTGTGTCCAAGGAAAGTTTTACACCACTTATACATGCTCGCCTCCGGTGACAAGTGACACCAAAGCAACACTTACAATAACAGTTTCCAAAATGGAGGTGATGGTGGTGGTCCATCGGAGTGTGACAACCAATACCACTCTGATGACACACCAGTTGTGGCACTGACAACCGGATGGTACAAGGGAGGCGATAGGTGCCACAAGTATATTACCATAAATGGAAACGGGAGGAGTGTGAAGGCAATGGTTGTGGATGAGTGTGACTCTACTATGGGGTGTGATGGTGATCATGACTATCAACCACCATGTCCTAACAATATTGTTGATGCTTCCAAAGCAGTGTGGAAAGCGTTAGGGGTATCCGAAGGTAATTGGGGAGATTTAGATATTACTTGGTCGGAATGATGACAGATCTCCAGGATCTCTTAAAATGTAAAGAAATTGTCATGTTTTTTTGTTACTTGTGAATGTAATTGGCGAATCCATATATGTATTTAATTAAACAGGGAATTCTATACAACCAAACAAAAGATAACTACTTTTAATTCTTGGACTATGCATGATTTAGTTAGGTTTCCAGCATTAAAGTATCCTTCGTCTATATATTGTTTAACAATTAACATGTATCTTTGCACCTTTGGAACTTACCAATGGTATATACGTCATATATTTTTTATCTAACGGTGTGAGTATTTTGTAACCGGGATTTTCTAGCGAAAATGCCTACTTCAAGTACAAGGATCACTTTTTAGGACCAGGTATTTAGTATAAAATCTAGGGAAAATCTAACCTACATTCCTCCTTTTAAATCTTTAGTAAAATCGTTAAAGTAGCTATTTCGCCGAACAAACCAAACTATTGCTTCCTCTCTAATTGAAACTTGTAAAAGGAGCTCATAAGAACCGTATTGTCTTGATTGTCCAGTCTCTATGGATTCGATTCTGGTATTTTACCAACTATTACTTGCTGTGACGATCATAGTGGACAGTGTACACTTGCACTTCCCACTGTGGACAGTTTGCAACCCACTGCGATTAAAACACATATTTCGCACGTACCAAGTTTTTGGCGCCGTTGCCGGGGACTGGCGTGATTTTAAATCTCAAGACATTAGTTTTTGTTCGAGCCCGAGTAACTCGTTTTTCTAAGCTGTTCGTGTTGCATGCCACGGCAACAACACGAACCTTTGGTACCAATCGATCTTGAAATAGAGAAAACTTTTCGAAGAAGACGTAAAAACAAGAACAAAAATCGACAACCCCCTGTGACCCCACTGTAAACATGGAAGCAATACCACCACCTATAGTGGAGACCACAGTGACGATTGCCGATAGCAAAGATCGAAAAATACGGGACTACGCTACTTCCGGAGTTGGTGATTTGAGCTCCGGAATTTTAAGACCCAACATTGTTGCAACTCATTTTGAACTCAAACCGGTGATGTTTCAAATGATCCAAGCCATGGGTCAGTTTGGAGGATCACCATCTGAGGATCCGCACTCGCACTTAAAATCTTTCTTGGAAATGACTGATTCCTTTCAATTGCAAGGTGTGAGTGATGAAGCCTTAAGACGAAGACTTTTCCATTTTTCACTAAGGGATAAGGCAAAGTCATGGCTGAACTCGCATGCACCTCACTCGATAACCACTTTGCAAGAACTTGCCGATATATTTTTGCAAAAATACTTTCCTCCAACGAGGAATGTAAGGTTTCGAAATGATATAATTTTGTTTAGGCAAGAAGAAGATGAGGTTGTTTCGGATGCATGGGAACGATTTAAAGATTTACTTCGAAAGTGCCCACATCATGGCATCCCACATTGCATCCAATTGGAGACCTTTTACAATGGTCTTTCCAATGCAGCCAAAATCATCTTAGATGCAACAGTCGGTGGAACATTCACGAGTAAAACCTACAATGAAGGATATCAAATCTTAGAAAAAGTGTCCAACAACAATACCGAGTGGTCCAATCCTAGAGCAGTAGTACCAAAGACCAACACCATCGATTCCGAAGCACTCAAAACCATGAATGCACAGTTAGTGGCCTTACCAAAAATCGTTTTGAACCAAAATAGGTTTAGGATATCACAAAAAATCTTGCCATTTTTTGGTTATGTTCTATGCTAAGTGTATCACATTGTGTATTGTAAATGTATCATACTGTATATTCTATGTTTTTCTGATTCCTTTTCTTAAAATCTTGTTTAGATCCAAATAATTTGGTTTTAAGTTAGAAAAACAACCATATTTTTGGTGTTTTTTTTTATCACGGACTAGAAAGGCTTTAAGACCTCTAAAAGCATTGGTCAAATTGCAAGTTCTTGTGAGAGGATTTCTAGTCACAAAAAACGATGTTGTTACTTTACATTGTATACAAGCTTTGATTAGAGGCTTGACTGCCATCGGATTCGAACGGGTTTGGCGTTTGTTCATCAAAGATGACGAAATCCGTCATAGAAAGTCCATCTTAGAATGGTATCACATGTATCACATTTGTATCACAATAGTATTCTAGTGGTCTCAACCCATGCTTAAAACGGTATCACAGTGGTATCACGTGTAGGGGTGTCAATTTTGTACCGATACAAACCAACCAATTCCCGTACCAACCGTACCAATTTAATTGGTACCAACTTAGTTGGTACCAACCTAATTGGTTGGTATACCGTACCAACTATTTAAACTTGGTTGGTACGTGGTATTAGAAGTCGTGTACCACGGTAATACCGTACCATACCGACTTATTTTTTTAATTATTTATTAATTAAAGTTTAATCAGTAATACAAAATATTTTGATTTATAAATTTATAAATTATCTTGTTTTACATTTTGTTAAGTTATAATACAAATTGATATATAGAACTTGATTAAATTCATTCGTTCATCCTTAACAACTTTGATAACTTGCCTACACCTTCACTCTTCATGGTCCATTCTCACTCCTTAATTGTCGTTTGTATTTGACTATTAGTGAATGTTTGTGTTATATGAAGATTATTTGAATGTTTGTATAGGTAATGATAAATGGTACAACACATATCAACATGCTATTAATGCTCGACGTGGTTAGTGCATCTAGATCTAGTTGGTAAATATGTGAGATGTCAATCTAATTAATTCATAATTCAATTTTTGAGATGGTACAAAACCGTACCAACATGTACCAACCGAAAAAAGTTGGTACCAAGTATAATGGGTTGGTACATGGTATAAGATTTTGTGTACCGATAGTAATTGGTTGGTACATGGTATATGAAAAAAAGACATGATATCGTACCATGTTCACCCCTAATCACATGGGTTTGTGTTTTACTGTTGAAAAGCTTTTGGGTATCACAGTATCAAATGGGCTAAAACCCAGATCAAATTTGGTCTCAACCCATACTCAAAACTCTATCACAGTGGTATCACATGGGTTTGTGTCTTATTGTTGAAATTTTTTTGGTATCAAAGTGGGTATCACACGAGTTTGAGTTTTAATGTTCACCTGCTCGAGAGAGGCGGGATGAGAGAGGATAATTACCAAAGTTGATATTTTTTTATAATTACCAAAAGACTAATTTACACTTAAATATTATCTATATATTTGAAATTTATTGAAATTTAATAGATAATTACCAAAACTAATATTTTTAATAATAGCCATTTATTATTAATAATGTATGGTTAAGATTGGATCTCACGGTTATCACAAACAACCAAGTTCTCCCTTGAATGGCCCCATATATATATAGAGGGAGGTTCAAGGGAAAACCTCAAAAAAACGGAAAACTAAGGAACACCAGCCCTTCATCTGTACGGTATGCACTTGTGCATACAGATAAATTAGGTTATTTTTTTGGTTTTTATGCACTTGTGCATATGCACGTGTGCATGTTACAAATCACCTATATGCACAAGTGCATACCGTCCAGATGAAGGGCTATCAGAGTGTTCCTTAGTTTTTCGTTTATTTGAGGTTTTCCCTTGAACCTGACCCTATATATATATATATACGGGGAAACCTCAAAAAAACGGAAAACTGAGGAACACTTGTTCCCTAGTAACCCTTCATCTTGATGTCATGCACTTGTGCATACAAATAATTTGTAACATGCACAGTGCATAATGCACTTGTGCATAAAAACATAAAAACAACATACCGTCCGGATGAAGGGTCAGGGTGTTCTTCAGTTTTCCGTTTTTTTGAGGTTTGTATATATATATATATATATAAAACTAAAATTTATAAATAATTAAATAAACGATATTGTTAGTACACAATGTATCCAAGATTTAGGGGTAATTGTATTTAGTCTAATTGTATTAGTCAAAGGTCAAAGTCAAAATAGCTAGGTTTGGTCAAAGGGTATATAAACCCAATTTGTAGGGTTTGTGTGAGTGTGAGGTCATTAGTGTATCTAGACACCAAGAGTGTGTGTGTGTGTGGCCTCCAAGAGAAATTGTTCCTAAATCTCATCTTTTACATTTTCTCAATCAATCCATGTTCTAATTGCAAAATCATTGTTATTTGATTCATTCTCAATTGGTATCAGAGCCTACCAGTGAAGAATTTGTGCATCGTTCAGAAATTTTTATCAATTTTTGAGAAATTGATGGGTTTTTGAGATTTTATTGAAAATCTTCAAAAATCTGAAAAGTGTTTGAGTTTTGATTTGATTCAAGTTCATAGATCGATTTTACCTGTTGATTGGAACAGTTTGCAATTTATATAATTATTTTTCATCAACAAACCAATTGATTTTAAAAATTAAAATGTCAACAGTGACATTCATATGTGTGCTCTAAGGATTCATGAGAAATGATGATTGATTGTTGTGTTTGGATTGTCCTTTTGGTTATTTGAATCCACATATCAATTTTGTTTCTGATTTAGAACAACATCCTTTCTACAGATTTGTGTTTAAGCATCAAATCTGTGTTTTGAAATTTTCTGGGTTGAGAAGTGTTCATCGAAGCTTCATGAAAATATTTTGATCGATCCTAGATTTAAATGTGATTTAGTTGTGTTGTTTATCATAGATCAGTTTGTATATGATGTTATAGTCGTATACAACTTTCATATCGAAATTTCAGCAACTTATCATCGATTTTGGCACAGATCTGAGTTCGAAAGTTCATCAGTTTTCACCTTGATGATGATCAATCTGTTTTTGTTGTTAGTGTGTTGTTAACCTGATTTGATTAATCAGACAGATTCGTATTGAAATTCCACGCACGAAGCAACTTTCAGATTCAAAAACCACCAAGGATTCAGTAAGATAAGAGGTTTGAAAGTGGTTCGTCGGAAAACCGGATCTCGCCGGAATCTGGGTTTTCTTCGCCGGATTCTGCATTTCATCGCTGGAAAATCGCAAAACCCACCGGAGTTCATCCATATCGCAACAGTCCCCATATCGCAACATTCATTGCGATATCGCAACCAAATCATATCGCACCTCAAGTGTGTCGCAACCTCAGTTGCGATATCGCAACCTCGCCGGAAAAACGTGGGTCGCCGGAAATTCTATATCTCGCCGGAAAAACGTTTTGTATGCAAATCTCGCTATTTTTCGTGGAAATCCGTTGGTTAATGACTTAATAACGCAAAGAAACCAAAAACAATCGTTTTGGACGTGAAAATCAGAACAAAAGAGAAGCTCAGATCTGGAAATCGTCGATGATGATGGTGATGAACAGTACTAACGGTCACCGTTAGTACTCCGTTATTTTGCTTACATTTTTGGTCATTTTCTGTTAGTTTTCGTTAGACACAGTTAGTTTTTCCGTTAATTTTTGTTAGCTTTATTTCATTTTTAGTCCTTTTTCCGTTAAGGGTCAGTTAGTGTCAGTTAGTTGGTTCAGTTAACGTTTCCGTTAGTTTTCCAGTTAGTTTTCTTACAAAATAAGTCCTTCCGTTAAGTATCAGTTAAGTCTAGTTTGCGGTTTTAGAGTTTTACACTTCTGGTCCCTGGACTTCTAGTTTCAGGATTTAGCAATTTAAGTCCCTGTAGTTTAGGTTTTTGTTTTAGTCTGTTTTAGTCCCTTTAGTTTTAAGTTTTTGATTTTTACTTTTTTAGTCCTTAGAGTTTATTTTTCTTTTAGGATTTTTCATTTTTGGTCCTCTGAGTCGTAACTTTAGGATTTTTGTCATTTTTAGTCCTTGTCTTTTATTAGTGATAGTATTTTTACACTTTTAGTCCTTATTTTTCGTTTTAGTTTCGTAAGTTGTCAGTTTTAGTCCTCATTTTTCATTATTTTTCATTTTTCATCGTTTTTATCAGTTTTTGCCTGCAATTATCCGTAACTGATATATCTTTCTCATATTTTGCAGGTTTGATTATTTAAAGTCCAGTTTTCCGCATTAATTTTTCGAAATTAATTTTTGAAGACAAATTTACAATTTGTTTTTCAAATTTTATTTTTGAGAATATTTTTCTGACTTTAATCGTGTTTTTCTCTGATCGTACAAGCGCACAAATTCTACTTCTCACGAAGTATCTGTTAACGATCCGACGTTTTTTAAAATTTCAGGTAACAATGTCTCTAGAGGAGAAAAACAAAACTAGCGTATTCGGAAAGAATGACTGAATGCAAAACAAAACTAGCGTATTCGGAAGCTAGGAAAAATGAACTTGAACATCGTTTGCGTGATTATAAAGACAAAAACACCAGTCTCCTTAATGAAGTTATAGGATTGGAAGGAAGACTTTACGATATCGTTCAAACTGAACAAACAAGGGAGATAGAAAATCTGAAAGAAGAGATCTGTACTTTACAGAAAACTAATCAAGTTCTCCAACAACAACTTTCTGATCTGAAAACACAAGCTGATGTGAAGAAGTGTGATTGTGAATCTAAAGCAAGTCTGATGATTTCTTTAGAGGAAAAGAATGTCGAGCTCATAAAGAAAATATCTGATTTTGAACAAGTAATGAGAAAGGAAAACGAAGATATTCAAAAAGAAAGATCATTTTTTGAAAAAGAAAGGGCAAGCTTTGGAAAGAAATTTTCTGAGTTTTCCAAGAAGTGTTTTGATGAAAGAAAGCTATTGAGCTCAGATGCATAAAACTTTTAAATCAAAATTCAGATTTTGAAAAAGTTTTATTTTTAGAAAAGGAAAAGCTTGAGAAAAAGATGTCTGAGTTTAATGCTGAAAGAAAATCTTTTGAAGCAAAGATTGTTGAGCTTTCATTGAAAATATCTAATTTGGAGCAAGAATTAGACATCGAAATAAAAGAATCTGAAAAGAAGAAAATTAAAGATTTTCAAGCGAAAAGTGTGAAAGATGTCTATTCAAATGAAAGAAAAGTGTTTCAGGCCGAAATCTCAAAGCTAACGAGGAGAGTGTCTGCTTTAGCATCGGAAGCTATGAAAGAGCAGAAGATGAAATCTGATCAACAAAAGAAGTTTGATTTGATTTCTCGAGAAAGGAATGCTCTGTCCGACAAGGTTCAGAAACTCGAAACAATTAACATCGTTGAATTATCTGAACAATCTAGTGCCGATACTATTGTTCAATTGCCGTATGATGATTCAACTGCTTCGGAATGTTCATTCAAGACTGCTTCTGGTTCAATTCATGAACATCTTTCTTCGGCAAAGTCCGTCAAATCAAGCACTTCTTCAAAGGATCAGATGCGCCCTTCTAATCTTTTCTATAACCATGCTGCTACAAGTTCAGATACTCCTATCTTTAAGCTTGTTAAGATGGTTTGGAAGGTAAAAGGATCTACTTCTGAAAGAGATGCCCCAAAGTCATATGTTCCTCCACCTACGGTGAACAAGAAGAACAATGCTCCGAAAGGTAAGTCTTTTGTTAAGCCTAATCTTGTTTATTCTGCAAATCATTTGATTAGGTTAGCACAAAAGCACATAAGTCTTTAATGCACTTTCTCTCATCGATTATCTCTCAATTTACAGAATCTCTCTACAAAATCACTCAACCTCGCTCTTCATTTGGTGCTACCAGTCTCTGTAGTTTCTCTCAGGTATGTGACGATTTACCGAATCTGTGTTTCCGTGTTGTTTGGCTGCAATTTTGCTCCCTATGTTCTAATTGCTCCTTTGTTTTCTTCTTTTTGGGGGTTGGATTGTTTGGAATATCCTACTTTCAAAGCTTTTATTTTTAAATATGGGTGGGGTTGCTACAGGGTTTATATCAGATTTTTGGTTGGTAGATTGTTGGCTTTAATTATGAAGATGCTCTTGTTTTTTATACCTATTAAATCTTATTATATGCTTTGACAGATAAATGATTGTTGGCTTTAGTTATGAAGATGCTCTTGTTTTTTATACCTATTAAATCTTATTATATGAGCAGATAGATTTAGTTTTTTTTATTAGGTTTACTATGTTGTTGATCATGTCCTCCGATCCTAGCTGCATTGTATTCTCAACTATTGTAGACAGTTTTTTTTTGAATAACAAACATTTGAATGGGAATTTCCGAATTGTGTAATTGGAAATTAGAATTGCCTTATTAGGGGTTGTTTGTTTTTCAATTAGCTGTGTGATCTTCTCTTGATGGAAAAAAATTGCATTATTCATGCTTAAATTCAGCGAACCAACTAGAATTGCATCATTAGGGGCTGTTTGTTTTTCAGTCAGCTGTTTGATCTTCTCTTTATGGTAAAAAATTTCATTATTCATGCTAAAATTCAGCGAACCAACTAGAATTACATTATTAGGGGCTGTTTGTTTTTCAATCAGCTGTGTGATCTTCTCTTGATGGTAAAAAAATTGCATTATTCATGCTAAAATTCAGCGAACCAACTAGAATTGGGCTGTTTGTTTTTCAGTCAGCTGTTTGATCTTCTCTTTATGGTAAAAAAATTGCATTATTCATTAACGTAAGTATTTTTGTTATCATTTTAACCAATTGGTGAGTTGAGTCAAGTTAGTTGGATGAGGAACTCTAAATTTTAACCTTATACATACGTTTACTATATATCCATTCTAATTTTTAATACATAAAACAGTTATGGCAATTGATAAAAGTTGGACTACATTGAGAAATCGTAATTCTGATGAGTTTTGGGATGGTCTTAATAACTTTATGGAGATTGCAAAGGCCCATGCCAATAGTGATGGGTTAGTGAGATGCCCGTGTATGGATTGTTTGAATATGTCGTGTCACACCCCGGATACTATACATGCTCACATACATAGCAAAGGCTTTCAACAATCATATCAACGGTGGATATTTCACGGTGAAGTAGACCCTCCAGTTGTAGAGGAGGTAGCCCTACGGACAGATGAGATGATTGATGTCCTTAATGACCTTATCGGGGAGCAAACCTCAAATGAAGTGACCTTAGATGAAGGAAATTCAGATTCAAGGGGAAGTGGTGTGGATCAAGAATTTGTTGAACTATTTGAGGAGATTGAAACAGAGTTATACCCTGGTTGTACTTGGTTGTCTTCTTTAAACTTCTTAGCAAAACTTCTACACATGAAGGTCATGAATAAATGGACTAATAGTTCGTTTGACCAACTTTTAGAGTTCCTGAAGTTTGCATTCCCGAAAGATAACAAGATTCCAGCTACATATTATGAAGCAAAGAAGAAAATGAGAAAGATTGGGTTAGGGTACGAAGTGATCCATGTTTGCAAAAATGATTGTTGTTTGTTTTGGAAGGAGAATGAGTCGAAGGATAATTGTCCAGTTTGTGGTGATAGTAGATGGTTTGATGACAAGACAACGGGGAAAAAGTTCCTCATAAAGTCTTACGCTACTTTCCCTTGACTTCGAGGCTTAGACGTATGTATAGTTGCAGACACACTGCAAAAGACATGACTTGGCATAGTACTGGACGATCGGAAGAGGGTACAATGCGTCATCCTGTGGATGGGGCCGCTTGGAAAGAGTTTGACATGAAATATCTAGCATTTGCCGAAGAACACAGAAATGTTCGGTTAGGTTTGGCTGCCGATGGTTTTAATCCATACGGTAGCCTGACTCACCCTTACAACATGTGGCCAGTCATATTAACAACATACAATACACCTCCATGGGTTTGTATGAAAGAGTCTTCTTTCATGTTGAGATTGTTAATACCAGGTCCTAAATCACCCGGGAAGGACATGGATGTATTTTTACGGCCTTTGGTGGATGAATTAAAAATGTTGTGGGATGGAGTCCAAACGAGAGATGCCTCAACAAGCACCACCTTTGAAATGCGTGTCGCACTCTTGTGGACTATCAATGACTTTCCTGCTCGTAGTAGTTTATCTGGTTGGAGTGGCCAAGGATATAAAGCATGTCCTACTTGTAATGAAGACACCCCTTCATGTCGTGTTATTGGGAAGACGACTTATGTTGGTCACAGAAGATGGTTATCCACTCGGCATCCTTGGAGGTCAAGTCTCTTGTTTGATGGTAAATCCGAGAGAAGAGGACCTCCTAAACGATACAACACCGCGGCTGTTTTACGACAGCTAGATCATGTACCGATTTGTAAGCCGGGAAAACATCCGCGTGTCGGTGGTGTGAAAAGAACCCGTGATCCAAAACAGTTGAATTGGTTCAAGCGGAGTATCTTCTACGAGCTTGAGTATTGGTCTTGTCTTCAACTAAAACATAATTTGGATGTTATGCATATAGAGAAGAATGTTTGTGAAAGTTTGTTGAATACATTGTTGATGAACGATAAATCCAAAGACACACAAAATGCAAGAAATGACTTGAGAGAATTGAATATCCGAGAAGAGTTATGGCTTCAAGAGAGAAACAGTAAGATGATAAAACCGCATCCCAAGTACTCATTCACTACAGAAGATAGACGTCGTTTCTGTCAATTCATAAAAGGAGTCAAACTACCGGATGGCTTTGGATCAAATTTCAAGAAGAAAGTTAGTGAGAATGATACCAACATAACAGGGTTGAAATCTCATGATTGTCACATTCTTATGCAACGCTTGCTACCAATAGGGGTTCGAGGGTACTTAGAGAAGGAGATTGCAACCACTATTTGTGAGCTTTGCACGTTTTTTAAACAACTTTGTGCACGGACATTGGTGGTTGAAGATATGATGAAAGCCGAAAAGGAGTTGATTAGCATCTTGTGCAAATTGGAAATGATATTTCCTCCGGCCTTTTTTGACATAATGATTCACTTAGTTCTTCATCTGCCAGAAGAAGCTATTCTTGGGGGACCTGTTTATTTTAGATGGATGTATCCCTTTGAAAGATACATGAAGAAGTTGAAAAATTATGTCAGGAATAAAGCTAGGCCCGAGGGTTCCATAGCGGAAGGTTATGTAGCAGATGAAGCTTTAACCTTTTGTTCCATGTATCTTCACGGTGTACAAACTAAGTTCAATCGTCCAGACAGAAATGAGGATGTTGTCATTCCCAAAAAGCAGTTATCCGTGTTTCAATCACAATGTCGGCCAACAAGCAAGAATACAATTGTATTTCTTGAAGAGAGGGATCGAAAAGTACTTGAGTGGTATGTACTCAACAACTGCCCTGAGATTCAAGTTTATATGGAGTAAGTATCTCTAACTAAATTTTTTCTTGAATTAAATTAAATTAAAGTATTCTAATACTTATTATAATAATGTAGCCAATTTACCTCCGAAACCCCCGAAGGGAATCTCCAAAACGACTTTGCTTCATGGTTTTACTCGAAGGTAAACACATTTTACAAATAGTAGACTACTTAATAAAAGAATATTGATTGAACTTATCACATTTATTGTTCTCTAGATGTATCATTTGCGAGAAGTTGGGTCTCCCGAGTGTACGGAGGAATTACATGCTTTGGCATATGGTTCGCATACCAATGCAAACTATTACACCTCTTGTGTAGTCAATGGTGTGAGATTTGTGACACACGCTCGTGACATTCGACGCACCACTCAAAATAGCGGCATTGCAGCTCCCGGAGAAGATGGTTCTACATTTTATGGTCAATTGGAGGATATTGTAGAGTTGCGTTATTTGCATGGTAATTCGGTTGTGTTGTTTAGATGTAAGTGGTTCAACACTAATAGAAGACAGGGCCGATGTGTTACCAAAAATAATATCACTAGCATCAATGTGAGTTCCGAATCTTTTAAAGACGACCAGTTTATTCTTGCTACGCAAGCAAAACAAGTGTTCTACGTTGAAGATCCTTCTCAAAACCGTCATTGGAGGGTTGTGGAAGATGTTAATCATCGAAAAATATGGGATCTTCCAACCATCACCGATGTTAACGAGATAGATGTAGTACACAACAACAACTCGTCTAATCTTGTGTTGACTGTTGACTTAGGAGAATTGCCTTATGTGAGTTCAGAAAGAGTTGGTCAATCAAGTATGGTTGATGATATCCCTACTACCGATCCAATTTTGGAAGATGACAATATCATTAGTGATGAAGATGAAGAAGATGAAGAAGTTGATTTAGACGAATACGATCTAGATGATGTTGATGGTGATTGTGTGGTCGAATATTGTTCTAGTGATGGTCCCGATTGATATCTTGTAATTCGACTTTTTTCATAGTAATTTGACTTTCTTCATTGTAATTTGCCTTAAACGGTTCTATTAATGCAAAATTATATCAACTATAATTATTGTAATTCTTCATTCGTGTATATTAATTATCATTGTTGTGAAGCGATGTGTGCTGTCGTGGCTCGCGGACATGGCGGAGATTGTGGTGGTGATCCTCCTGATCGTCGTTTGAGTAGGATACCTGCTTCATGCGAAGGCTGTAAGTTATTTTTTCTGTTTCATGTTTTTATATTGTCAATATGTTGTTACATTCTAATTTGTATGTTGTTGTAGCGAAACCAAAAAACAAGCGAGGTCCATCAAAAGGAAAGAATCTAGAGGCAGCATGGAAAGCTAATGGTCAACGGCCTTTGCCTGTAATGTTTGACAAAACTCATGAGAGAACATATAGTGCTATTGGAGATAACGGGAGGATGATGAACAGCTTAATTGGAAGCCTGATACGTTCTCTCATCCCTCCATACTATCTGACTTGGGAAGATGTTCCTAGCGAGGACAAGATGCAGATACTACCGCGGGTTGAGGTAACACCTACTTATTGTTACTCAATCTGATTATGACTTTGCACTTTATGATTTAAAATTTTTTTGGGGCTGTTTGTTTTTCATAAAAAAAAGCATCTGAATGCAAAAAAATAATTAGGGACTGCTTGTTTTCAAAAAAAAACATCTGATTGCAAAAAAAAAATTAGGGGTTGTCTGTCTGTTGTCTGTTGGGTTAAGTGATTATAAGAACCCGGAACTTTTTTTTGGCTTTATATGATTAATTTATGCCTAATATATGGTTAATTTATGCCTCGTAGTCTTTTTTCGATATCGGTCGCAACACGCTCGATTGGCCCGCCATAGATAATGGCCTCAACAGATATTGTGCGAATCGATATGCGGGTGCTAAATATCGATTACATGCACATTTCAATCAACATGGAGGTCTTCAAGATGTGAATAACGCGAGAAGAAATCCTCCTTCACACTTGAGACCCGCATCATGGAACCAATTGATAGATAGAATTTTCCTAAATCGTCAGTGGCAACATCGTGCGAGGAGAAATTCTGAGAATCGAGCCAAACTACCTTATTGTAGTTTTCACGGATCTCGATCTTATGTTAGTTCACGATTTAAAAAGGTAAAATGTTGAACTTTGTAATAGGGGAAAACATGGGGAAGAGGTGCTGGTTTTCTAATGATATGTATTTTCTTTTATAATAGATGAATCCTGAGACGCGGAAAATCCAAGGCCCAATTAAAAATTGGTATGACATGCATTATAAGCCGACGAAGGGTTGGGTAAATGAGCAGGCGAAAGCTGATTATGTAAGTAAATATTTAAGTTTGATGAATTACATTATGTAAGTAGTTGTTTAGTTTTAATAAATTAGTGAATTCATGGTTTGTATTGCTAACCATCCTCGTTTAAAAATTTAGGAGAAGCTGGTTGCAGAGTTGGAAAGTCAGACTCAAAATGCAACGTCATCATCTAACCCCGATGGTTCGTCATCATCTAACCCCGATGGTTCATCATCGATTAATGAGCAAGAAATCTTCAAGAAGGTGTTTGGTGAACGTCGTGGACACAACGTCGGACTAGGACGAAAGTTAAAACGTCCGTCGGGTCTTCCTTCCTCGTCTACCACTTCAACACCAGCTTCAAATGAGATGCAAGATATGATACGCGCTGCGCAAAAAGCTTGGGAAAGACACCACGAAGAACAAGAGCGAAAACGGTACCAAGACTTGGTGGCATACTTCTCAAGTATGATTCCTAATTCCAATATAGCCAACTTACCACCGTTTGTATCAACACCGGCCCCTCCATTTGACTATAATGCCTACAAGGAAAATCAACCATCATCATCACAATCTCAGGATGATGATGATGACGATGATGATGACGAAGATTCACACGCTAATGAGGAAGATTAGAAGATGACATTAGTTAGTTTAACAACTTTTGACTTGTGATGATTAGTTGGTTTAACAACTTTAGTTATTACCAAACTATAATTTTTGGGTAAGTGTTACCAAACTATAACTTTTGGGCAAGTGTTTACAAAACACTAACTTTTGGGTATGTGTATACCGAATATTAACTTTTGGTTTAGCGTTTATGAAATCATAGCTTTTGTATTGATTTATCATCTATTAAAGTTAGTGTGTAATATAAAAAAACAGGAAAAAATATGAAAAATGGTCTCCAATAACAATTTATTTTTATATCAGCTATTTTTTACCACGACATGTGGTCTCTAAAAGTAGTTATGTATTTTACTTGACTTTTGTTTTTAGAGACCAATTCTCGTGGCAAAAAGTAATTAGTAATTTAAATCAATAATTATTTTTACAGACAAGTCGTCGTAGCAAAAAGTAATTAATAATTTGAATTAATAATTACATTTGCAGACTAAATGTCGTGGCAAAAAGTATTTACTTTTAGAGACAACAGAATGTGGTAGCAAAAGATACTTTCAGAGACGGGGTTTCAGAGACGGAAGCTTTTGGGACGATTGTGGTCTCTAAAGAGTTTTTGAGACGACTTTTTTGCTTTTTGCCACGACTTTTGTGGTCTCTAAAAGTCATTTTTCTTGTAGTGAAATGTGATTCGTTAAAAACTATTATACTCTGTGTGTTTCTACCAAAATAGTTAAACCAAATAGTTTATCCAACGCTTCTGCACATTAAGACTATTATACTATGTTTTATAACATTTGGTTTAAATATCATTGTTGAGTTCAAATCAGGGATCAACATTCATTAACAACCATTTAGTCAAATGTGATTCGTCAAGGACCATTAACTGACCGGTGCTACTCATATGTATATGTATATGTATATATATATATCATATATCATATTTATTTGAGGTTTTCTCCTGAACCTCCCTCTATATATATATATATATATATATATATATATCATATGCATATAAGTGTATGTGACCCATCCCAACACAGTTGATTGACAGTCACCGAATCCCATATGAGAATTATATTTTATTTTGAGTTTATATTGGTAAAAGATAAGTTTGTTTCACCTTGTTCCAGTTTGTTCCATGGGGTAGAGGCAGGGGCGGAGCCAGCTAATGCCCAGAGTTAGCTTAAGCTAACCCTGTTTTTTTTTTAAATTTATAGGCCAAAAGTCCACTAAATGATAAGCCCATTTAACTAATATTATATTAGGCTAACCATAACCCATCCACTAAATGATAAGCCCATTTAACTAATATTATATTAGGCTAACCATAACCCAATTACCCGATCACTAAATATTTAAATTGAAGAGGATCACCCTAGTTAATTTTTCTGGCTCCGCCCCTGGGTAGAGGTGGAAAAGGCCTGTTCCATCTTGTTCCCACTCTGTTCATATTTGTTCCACATAAAAGTTCTGCCAAACATGGGACAATGATCTATGTTCTATTCTGTACCGTCCTGTTCAGTGTACCAAACATAGAATTTAAACTTACATATGCAAAATAATGATCAATTTTTAACAGCATTGTACACACCAGATTTCCTAGAGCACATGCTTTCCCAATACTCAAACTAAAACTACTATTTTGTAATGTGAAGAACAACAACCTAGCTAGGGAACCAGAATGGACAAATTTATATTCAACTCCATACTGGATAATTTTGCAGCCTGTTAGGCCGTGCGTACCGCCATCGGGTACCACGGCCGGGTTCACATCGTCTTCCAACGGGTAGCCCGGGTAGGCGGTACTCATGGGGCGGGTTCACCATCGGGTAGGGGGTCGCGGGTAGGGTTGGGTTCGTGAACTAGATTTGGCGGTACTCATGGTCTTAGTAAATCACTTGACACGGCCATCAATATTTCTTTATTTTATGAAAAAGGGAAGTGAACGATCCAGGTCAACTACCATTTTTCCCAAGGAAGGTGCAAGCTAGCAATTGAAGATGTTGCAGTCATGGCCGTTAATTTGTCCTTTTTATTGCTGTTGAAAAACAAAACTAATGTCACATGACCACAATGTAGTCTTGTTATGAAGGCTTACCCTATAAATTAAAAGAGAATTCAATATTACACTGACATACATCCAACCATACCTTTGTAAAAAGAGACTCATAATCTCAAAGAGAGAATGAAGAGCGTCCGTTTTCTTGTGGTCTTGGTTCTCCTGGCAGCAACATCATTCGAGATCAATGCTCAAACTTGTAAACCTGATGGTGGTATCCGTGGAAAAAAACCACCTCCTGGACAATGCAACCGTGAGAATAACTCTGATTGTTGTGTCCAAGGAAAGTTTTACACCACTTATACATGCTCGCCTCCGGTGACAAGTGACACCAAAGCAACACTTACGATAAACAGTTTCCAAAAGGGGGGTGATGGCGGTGGTCCATCGGAGTGTGACAACCAATACCACTCTGATGACACACCAGTTGTGGCACTGTCAACAGGATGGTATAAGGGAGGGGATAGGTGCCACAAGTATATTACGATAAATGGAAACGGGAAGAGTGTGAAGGCAATGGTTGTGGATGAGTGTGACTCTACTATGGGGTGTGATGGTGACCATGACTATCAACCACCATGTCCTAACAATATTGTTGATGCTTCCAAAGCAGTGTGGAAAGCGTTAGGGGTATCCGAGGATAACTGGGGAGATTTAGATATTACTTGGTCGGAATGATGAGAATCCCGTCTCTTGTACATGTAATTAAAGAGATTTTAATGCTATGTTATTACTTGTGAATGTAATTGGTGAAACCATATATGTATTTAATTAACTTGGGTATCCTACACAACTAAACAAAAGATATATAACTACTTTAAAGCAAATATGGAAATAAGGGGTTGCCAGGCCACCCAACCAGATTACACCATATATTGCCGATCGAATAGCACATTTGAATATAACAGTCTAGATCCTAAAATACGAAAAAAGAGTTTTTTGGTTCCATCATGATGGCAAGACATTGGCATTTTGATTTTTAGATAAGGAATTAACATCCATTCCTCATCTAGGATGATTTAGTGTTCTCCATCAAAAAGAGCACCACCATTTTGACCTACTTTCCTAATTGCTAAAGCGTCATTGAATTTATTCCAACCATTGTACAAATACCACATTTTTACAAAATGTGGGTGGCCACTTTTTGTTACAAAAGGTTCATCACTAGCTTTAGTGACCAAGCACGAAAAGAGTCACTAATTTGTGACGAAACTTGAGTAGTCACTGTGTTTGTGACGACCAATCTGGTCACCACTAACTTGATTAAACTGGTGATCAAAGTTAGTGACCACGAAGCAGGTCATTAAATGGGTCTAAGATAACAGCTCTATATATGGTTGTTTATGGTCACAGACCATTAATGGTTGTTAGTGACCAAAAATATGGTCACTTGTTAATCAATGACCGTTTATAGCTAGACCAAAAAGGTGGTCATATGAAAAAATATTGATTGTATCCCAATTTTAGTCCTTCAGAAAATATCAACCTTACACAAAGAAGAGCTTTCTTACTGATCCAGAAAATAATTCAAGTTAACAATTTTTCATCAAAGTTGATAACATTTAGTAAAGGTAACTAGTGATGTAAAGAATATGGAAGTTCAGCTGCAGTTCGTTCTTTCTTTTTAGGCCTCTTATATATATCTTATAAATCAAGATAGAGGGGTTCGGCTGCAGAGTAGACTTTTAACACCTATTTTTAAAATCAGGTTTTTATCTACTTGGAGAGTTAAAATTATTTTAGAAATAGACAGAAACCCACTACAAAACAAATGACTTTTACCCAGAACATTCACCTAGAGATTTTCATCGCTGATTACCCACATGCTTTCCCAATAGTCAAACTAAAGCTACAATTTTGTATCCTTAAAGAGCAACGACCTTAGTACCAGAATAGACAAATTTATACTCAACTGGATCCATAGTAGATAATTTAACAGCCTGTTGGTAAATCAGTTGACACGGCAATTAAGATTTCTTTATTTTATAATTTTCCCAAGGAAGGTGCAAGCTAGCAATTGAAGATGTTGTTGTCATGGCCCTTTGTCCTTTCTATTGATATTGAAAAACAAAATTAATGCCACATGACCACAATGCAGTCTTGTTGTGAAGGCTTTTAGCCTATAAAAGAGAAATCACATTACATTGCCATATATCCAACCATACCTTTGTAAAAAGAGACTCAAACTCAAAGAGAGAATGAAGAGCTTCCGTTTTCTTGTGGTCTTGGTTCTCCTAGCGGCAACATCATTCGAGATCAATGCTCAAACTTGCAAACCTGATGGTGGTATCCGTGGAAAAAAGCCACCTCCTGGACAATGCAACCGTGAGAATGACTCAGATTGTTGTGTCCAAGGAAAGTTTTACACCACTTATACATGCTCGCCTCCGGTGACAAGTGAAACCAAAGCAACACTTACGATAAACAGTTTCCAAAATGGGGGTGATGGTGGTGGTCCATCCGAGTGTGACAACCAATACCACTCCGATGACACGCCAGTTGTGGCATTGTCAACAGGATGGTACAAGGGAGGCGATAGGTGCCACAAGTATATTACCATCAATGGAAACGGGAGGAGTGTGAAGGCAATGGTTGTGGATGAGTGCGACTCTACTATGGGATGTGATGGTGACCATGACTATCAACCACCATGTCCTAACAAAATTGTTGATGCTTCCAAAGCAGTGTGGAAAGCGTTAGGGGTATCCGAAGGTAATTGGGGAGATTTAGATATTACTTGGTCGGAATGATGACAGATCTCAAGGACCTCTTAAAATGTAAAGAAATTGTCATGTTTTTTGTTACTTGTGAATGTAATTGGCGAATCCATATATGTATTTAACTAAACAGGGAATTCTACACAACCAAACAAAAGATAACTACTTTTAATTCCTGGACTATGCATGATTTAGTTAGGTTTCCAGCATTAAAGTATCCTTCGTCTATATATTGTTTAACAATTAACATGTATCTTTGCACCTTTGGAACTTACCAATGGTATATACGTCATATATTTTTTATCTAACGGTGTGAGTATTTTGTAACCGGGCTTTTCTAGCGAAAATGCCTACTTCAAGTACAAGGATCACTTTTTAGGACCAGGTATTTAGTATAAAATATAGGGAAAATCTAACCTACATTCCTCCTTTTAAATCTTTAGTAAAATCGTTAAAGTAGTTATTTCGCCGAACAAACCAAACTATTGCTTCCTCTCTAATTGAAACTTGTAAAAGGAGCTCATAAGAACCGTATTGTCTTGATTGTCCAGTCTCTGTGGATTCGATTCTGGTATTTTACCAACTATTACTTGCTGTGACGATCATAGTGGACAGTGTACACTTGCACTTCCCACTGTGGACAGTTTGCAACCCACTGCGATTAAAACACATATTTCGCACGTACCAAGTTTTTGGCGCCGTTGCCGGGGACTGGTGTGATTTTAAATCTCAAGACATTAGTTTTTGTTCGAGCCCGAGTAACTCGTTTTTCTAACCTGTTCGTGTTGAATGCACGGCAACAACACGAACCTTTGGTACCAATCGATCTTGAAATAGAGAAAACTTTTCGAAGAAGACGTAAAAACAAGAACACAAATCGACAACCCCCTGTGACCCCCACTGTAAACATGGCAGCAATACCACCACCTATAGTGGAGACCACAGTGACGATTGCCGATAGCAAAGATCGAAAAATACGGGACTACGCTACTTCCGGAGTTGGTGATTTGAGCTCCGGAATTTTAAGACCCAACATTGTTGCAACTCATTTTGAACTCAAACCGGTGATGTTTCAAATGATCCAAGCCATGGGTCAGTTTGGAGGATCACCATCTGAGGATCCGCACTCGCACTTAAAATCTATCTTGGAAATGACTGATTCCTTTCAATTGCAAGGTGTGAGTGATGAAGCCTTAAGACTAAGACTTTTCCCTTTTTCACTAAGGGATAAGGCAAAGTCATGGCTGAACTCGCATGCACCTCACTCGATAACCACTTGGCAAGAACTTGCCGATAAATTTTTGCAAAAATACTTTCCTCCAACGAGTAATGTAAGGTTTCGAAATGATATAATTTTGTTTAGGCAAGAAGAAGATGAGGCTGTTTCGGATGCATGGGAACGATTTAAAGATTTACTTCGAAAGTGCGCACATCATGGCATCCCACATTGCATCCAATTGGAGACCTTTTACAATGGTCTTTCCAATGCAGCCAAAATCATCTTAGATGCAACAGCCGGTGGAACATTCACGAGTAAAACCTACAATGAAGGATATCAAATCTTAGAAAAAGTGTCCAACAACAATACCGAGTGGTCCAATCCTAGAGCAGTAGTACCAAAGACCAACACCATCGATTCCGAAGCACTCAAAACCATGAATGCACAGTTAGTGGCCTTAACAAAAATCGTTTTGAACCAAAATAGGTTTAGGATATCACAAAAAATCTTGCCATTTTTTGGTTATGTTCTATGCTAAGTGTATCACATTGTGTATTGTAAATGTATCATACTGTATATTCTATGTTTTTCTGATTCCTTTTCTTAAAATCTTGTTTAGATCCAAATAATTTGGTTTTAAGTTCGAAAAACAACCATATTTTTGGTGTTTTTTTATCACGGACTAGAAAGGCTTTAAGACCTCTAAAAGCATTGGTCAAATTGCAAGTTCTTGTGAGAGGATTTCTAGTCACAAAAAGAGATGTTGTTACTTTACATTGTATACAAGCTTTGATTAGAGGCCTGACTGCCATCGGATTCGAACGGGTTTGGCGTTTGTTCATCAAAGATGACGAAATCCGTCATAGAAAGTCCATCTTAGAATGGTATCACATGTATCACATTTGTATCACAATAGTATTCTAGTGGTCTCAACCCATGCTTAAAACGGTATCACAGTGGTATCACGTGTAGGGGTGTCAATTTTGTACCGATACAAACCAACCAATTCCCGTACCAACCGTACCAATTTAATTTGTACCAACTTAGTTGGTACCAACCTAATTGGTTGGTATACCGTACCAACTATTTAAACTTGGTTGGTACGTGGTATTAGAAGTCGTGTACCACGGTAATACCGTACCGTACCGACTTATTTTTTTAATTATTTATTAATTAAAGTTTAATCAGTAATACAACATATTTTGATTTATAAATTTATAAATTATCTTGTTTTACATTTGGTTAAGTTATAATACAAATTGATATATAGAACTTGATTAAATTCATTCGTTCATCCTTAACAACTTTGATAACTTGCCTACACCTTCACTCTTCATGGTCCATTCTCACTCCTTAATTGTCGCTTGTATTAGACTATTAGTGAATGTTTGTGTTATATGAAGATTATTTGAATGTTTGTATAGGTAATGATAAATGGTACAACACATATCAACATGCTATTAATGCTCGACGTGGTTAGTGCATCTAGATCTAGTTGGTAAATATGTGAGATGTCAATCTAATTAATTCATAATTCAATTTTTGAGATGGTACAAAACCGTACCAACATGTACCAACCGAAAAACGTTGGTACCAAGTATAATGGGTTGGTACATGGTATAAGATTTTGTGTACCGATAGTAATTGGTTGGTACATGGTATATGAAAAAAAGACATGATATCGTACCATGTTCACCCCTAATCACATGGGTTTGTGTTTTACTGTTGAAAAGCTTTTGGGTATCACAGTATCAAATGGGCTAAAACCCAGATCAAATTTGGTCTCAACCCATACTCAAAACTCTATCACAGTGGTATCACATGGGTTTGTGTCTTACTGTTGAAACTTTTTTTGGTATCAAAGTGGGTATCACATGAGTTTGAGTTTTAATGTTCACCTGCTCGAGAGAGGCGGGATGAGAGAGGATAATTACCAAAGTTGATATTTTTTTGTAATTACCAAAAGACTAATTTACACTTAAATATTATCTATATATTTGAAATTTATTGAAATTTAATAGATAATTACCAAAACTAATATTTTTAATAATAGCCATTTATTATTAATAATGTATGGTTAAGATTGGATCTCACGGTTATCACAAACAACCAAATTCTCCCTTGAATGGCCCCATATATATATAGAGAGGGAGGTTCAAGGGAAAACCTCAAAAAAACGGAAAACTAAGGAACACCAGCCCTTCATCTGTACGGTATGCACTTGTGCATACAGATAAATTAGGTTATTTTTTTGGTTTTTATGCACTTGTGCATATGCACGTGTGCATGTTACAAATCACCTATATGCACAAGTGCATACCGTCCAGATGAAGGGCTATCAGAGTGTTCCTTAGTTTTTCATTTATTTGAGATTTTCCCTTGAACCTGACCCTATATATATATATATATATATATATATATATATATATACGGGGGAAATCTCAAAAAAACGGAAAACTGAGGAACACTTGTTCCCTAGTGACCCTTCATCTTGATGTCATGCACTTGTGCATACAAGTAATTTGTAACATGCACAGTGCATAATGCACTAGTGCATAATGCACTAGTGCATAAAAACATAAAAACAACATACCGTCCGGATAAAGGGTCAGGGTGTTCTTCAGTTTTCCGTTTTTTTGAGGTTTGTATAAATATATATATATATATATAAAACTAAAATTTATAAATAATTAAATAAACGATATTGTTAGTACACAATGTATCCAAGATTTAGGGGTAATTGTATTTAGTCTAATTGTATTAGTCAAAGGTCAAAGTCAAAATAGCTAGGTTTGGTCAAAGGGTATATAAACCCAATTTGTAGGGTTTGTGTGAGTGTGAGGTCATTAGTGTATCTAGACACCAAGAGTGTGTGTGTGTGGCCTCCAAGAGAAATTGTTCCTAAATCTCATCTTTTACATTTTCTCAATCAATCCATGTTCTAATTGCTAAATCATTGTTATTTGATTCATTCTCAATTGGTATCAGAGCCTAGCAGTGAAGAATTTGTGCATCATTCAGAAAATTTTATCAATTTTTGAGAAATTGATGGGTTTTTGAGGTTTTTGAGATTTTATTGAAAATCTTCAAAAATCTGAAAAGTGTTTGAGTTTTGATTTGATTCAAGTTCATAGATCGATTTTACCTGTTGATTGGAACAGTTTGCAATTTATATAATTATTTTTCATCAACAAACCAATTGATTTTAAAAATTAAAATGTCAATAGTGACATTCATATGTGTGCTCTAAGGATTCATGAGAAATGATGATTGATTCTTGTGTTTGGATTGTCCTTTTGGTTATTTGAATCCACATATCAATTTTGTTTCTGATTTAGAACAACATCCTTTCTACAGATTTGTGTTTAAGCATCAAATCTGTGTTTTGAAATTTTCTGGGTTGAGAAGTGTTCATCGAAGCTTCATGAAAATATTTTGATCGATCCTAGATTTAAATGTGATTTAGTTGTGTTGTTTATCACAGATCAGTTTGTATATGATGTTATAGTCGTATACAACTTTCATATCGAAATTTCAGCAACTTTTCATCGATTTTGGCACAGATTCGTGTTGTTAACCTGATTTGATTAATCAGACAGATTCGTATTGAAATTCCACGCACGAAGCAACTTTCAGATTCAAAAACCACCAAGAATTCAGTAAGATAAGAGGTTTGAAAGTGGTTCGTCGGAAAACCGGATCTCGCCGAAATCTGGGTTTTCTTCGCCGGATTCTGCATTTCATCGCTGGAAAATCGCAAAACCCACCGGAGTTCGTCCATATCGCAACAGTCCCCATATCGCAACATTCATTGCGATATCGCAACCAAATCATATCGCACCTCAAGTGTGTCGCAACCTCAGTTGCGATATCGCAACCTCGCCGGAAAAACGTGGGTCGCCGGAAATTCTATATCTCGCCGGAAAAACGTGTTTGTATGCAAATCTCGCTATTTTTCGTGGAAATCCGTTGGTTAATGACTTAATAACGCAAAGAAACCAAAAACAATCGTTTTGGACGTGAAAATCAGAACAAAAGAGAAGCTCAGATCTGGAAATCGTCGATGATGATGGTGATGAACAGTACTAACGGTCACCGTTAGTACTCCGTTATTTTGCTTACATTTTTGGTCATTTCCGTTAGTTTTCGTTAGACACAGTTAATTTTTTCCGTTAATTTTTGTTAGCTTTATTTCATTTTTAGTCCTTTTTCCGTTAAGTGTCAGTTAGTGCCAGTTAGTTGGTTCAGTTAACGTTTCCGTTAGTTTCCCGTTAGTTTTCTTACAAAATAAGTCCTTCCGTTAAGTATCAGTTAAGTCTAGTTTGTGGTTTTAGAGTTTTACACTTCTGGTCCCTGGACTTCTAGTTTCAGGATTTAGCAGTTTAAGTCCCTGTAGTTTAGGTTTTTGTTTTAGTCTGTTTTAGTCCCTTTAGTTTTAAGTTTTTGATTTTTACTTTTTTAGTCCTTAGAGTTTATTTTTCTTTTAGGATTTTTCATTTTTGGTCCTTTGAGTCGTAACTTTAGGATTTTTGTCATTTTTAGTCCTTGTCTTTTATTAGTGATAGTATTTTTACACTTTTAGTCCTTATTTTTCGTTTTAGTTTCGTAAGTTGTCAGTTTTAGTCCTCATTTTTCATTATTTTTCATTTTTCATCGTTTTTATCAGTTTTTGCCTGCAATTATCCGTAACTGATATATCTTTCTCATATTTTGCAGGTTTGACTATTTAAAGTCCAGTTTTCCGCATTAATTTTTCGAAATTAGTTTTTGAAGACAAATTTACAATTTGTTTTTCAAATTTTAATTTTGAGAATATTTTTCTGACTTTAATCGTGTTTTTCTCTGATCGTACAAGCGCACAAATTCTACTTCTCACGAAGTATCTGTTAACGATCCGACGTTTTTTAAAATTTCAGGTAACAATGTCTCTAGAGGAGAAAAATGTTATTCTCAAGGACATGATGTCAACTTCCGACCCTCTTGTGAAATGTATTCATATACAAAAAGTCCAACAAGATAAGTTAGATGATTTGACTGCTCAACTGAAGAAATCAAGAGAATCAATTGCTTATAAAAATAAAATATTGCGAGAGCAAGAGATTCTCTTTGATAACTTGAAAAAGAAAAAGAACGAATTTGATGGGGCTCTAGCGTATCATTCGGAAAGAATGACTGAATGCAAAACAAAACTAGCGTATTCGGAAGCTAGGAAAAATGAACTTGAACATCGTTTGCGTGATTATAAATACAAAAACACCAGTCTCCTTAATGAAGTTATAGGATTGGAAGGAAGACTTTACGATATCGTTCAAACTAAACAAACAAGGGAGATAGAAAATCTGAAAGAAGAGATCTGTACTTTACAGAAAACTAATCAAGATCTCCAACAACAACTTTCTGATCTGAAAACACAAGTTGATGTGAAGAAGTGTGATTGTGAATCTAAAGCAAGTCTGATGATTTCTTTAGAGGAAAAGAATGTCGAGCTCATAAAGAAAATATCTGATTTTGAACAAGTAATGAGAAAGGAAAACGAAGATATTCAAAAAGAAAGATCATTTTTTTAAAAAGAAAGGGCAAGCTTTGGAAAGAAATTTTCTGAGTTTTCCAAGAAGTGTTTTGATGAAAAGAAAGCTATTGAGCTCAGATGCATAAAACTTTTGAATCAAAATTCAGATTTTGAAAAAGTTTTATTTTTAGAAAAAGAAAAGCTTGAGAAAAAGATGTCTGAGTTTAATGCTGAAAGAAAATCTTTTGAAGCAAAGATTGTTGAGCTTTCATTGAAAATATCTAATTTGGAGCAAGAATTAGACATCGAAATAAAAGAATCTGAAAAGAAGAAAATTAAAGATTTTCAAGCGAAAAGTGCGAAAGATGTCTATTCAGATGAAAGAAAAGTGTTTCAGGCCGAAATCTCAAAGCTAACGAGGAGAGTCTCTGCTTTAGCATCGGAAGCTATGAAAGAGCAGAAGATGAAATCTGATCTACAAAAGAAGTTTGATTTGATTTCTCGAGAAAGGAATGTTCTGTCCGACAAGGTTCAGAAACTCGAAACAATTAACATCGTTGAATTATCTGAACAATCTAGTGCCGATACTATTGTTCAATTGCCGTATGATGATTCAACTGCTTCGGAATGTTCATTCAAGACTGCTTCTGGTTCAATTCATGAACATCTTTCTTCGGCAAAGTCCGTCAAATCAAGCACTTCTTCAAAGGATCAGATGCGCCCTTCTAATCTTTTCTATAACCATGCTGCTACAAGTTCAGATACTCCTATCTTTAAGCTTGTTAAGATGGTTTGGAAGGTAAAAGGATCTACTTCTGAAAGAGATGCCCCAAAGTCATATGTTCCTCCACCTACGGTGAACAAGAAGAACAATGTTCCGAAAGGTAAGTCTTTTGTTAAGCCTAATCTTGTTTATTCTGCAAATCATTTGATTAGGTTAGCACAAAAGCACATATGTTGTTCTTATTATGGAACTAATGATTTTGTTAAGAAAGAATATGTTCAGTACTGGTATGGTACTTACAATATTCCTTCAAATCAAACTGCACATAACAAGCCAGGACCCAATTGGCAATGGGTACCAAAATCAACTTAATCTGTTTTGCAAGTTTATCATGTGTGGGGCTGATTGTCAGAACTATACCAAACACATGACTGGGAAACAAAAGAGAACTGTGCAGATTTGAAGAAGAGTACCTATGCTGAACTACTTGCATAATTTCAGGGGGATAGATTCTATATTTGTTGATATATTTGTGCTTATTGACATATCTTTTTATGCTTCTTTGTAGGGGGAGCATACACAATAATGGCTTCTGAATAATTCAGTTCAGAACCCGTACTTCAATGATGTTTTAATGGTTTCTAAACACATCAGTTCTTAATCTTTAAATAAATAAATAAATAAAATAGTCTTTGACTGGTACATGTGCTGATTTTGTCAAATTAAGATCTTTGCAGATTTTGAGGGGGAGCTTATCCGATTCTTAAATCAGTCGATCATAATTTGAGGGGGAGATAATACTGATGACTGTAAGTATCTTCTGAACTTAACTTGAGACTGTTTGAAAGAAGAACGACTTTCAAACACGAAAATTTGTTTTCTTAAATGTTCAAACCACTTCTCTAATTCAAACAGATTTTATAATTTTAGAAATGTGATTTTAAATGTTTTTCATGATTATCTCAGATTACATCATTATTTCTGACCGTGTGTTTCCAAAGATTAATACTTGTGTATTATCTTGTCTATATACTTTCAAGTATTCATACACACCGGTTCAGCTTCATATTGACTTTGTTATTACCACGTCTCAAAACGAAACAACATTATCGATGGTAATACTCCCGTTTGAATCTCCAATTTTGTTGAGCATCATACATTCATTCAGCGTGAGAACTTAAGCGTTTCATTCAAAGGTTGTTTATATTTGTTCATATAAACAAAACATCCAATTCTTTGATACCTTTAACCTTACATGATTGTCTTTCATTTTTTTTATCTGATTGATACATTGTCAGATACCATTTGTAACGACCCGGTTTCCCAAACATACAACAAATAACATACAACGCATAACTTTATTACATTCATAATAAAAGATACATCACAAACCAAGTACGGTCTCAATAGTCTTGACATTACAAAATATATATAAGCTTCCTAATCAACATCCATCAAAAGCTTCCTACACTTCATCCTCTCCTGCCGATCCTTAACCTGGAAAACATATTTTTGAAAACAAAATGAGGGTTAGACCAAACGGGTCTAGTGAGTTAATCCCGGTCCTTTCCAAAATCATTATAAAACCTTTTATGTAAATCCTTTATATCAAAATAGTTTATATACAACCTTCGTGTCAAATCACACATATACCGTAAGTATGCAAACACCACATATAGCACACGTATAAACACCACATTAAGGCTCATGCATCTCATCCCACCTTATTCCTCCACAACTGGCCATATTAGTTGGTAGCAAGCCAACTAATCATCGTCACTGTACCCAAATACAGTCAACTCTGCTGCAATCACACACAGCTCCGCTGCAATTACCTACAGCTCCACTGTAATTCCATACAGCTCCGCTGCATTTCCATACAGCTCCGCCGACTAACAGATCGGCTAACGTATCCTCGTGTAGTGCAGTGCTCATATAAATACAATATATATCTCATTACATCATATTGTCATTTATATACACATAATCATATTCCTACCACATAATCATCTCATATATATATTTATACACATATGTATTCCAGTTCAAAATGTTTTACATCAAAACTCACATTGAATGCTTAAAATACGCTTCCAAGCCTTTCTCCGAGCTATCCGATCCTTTATCCAAATACCTCAGAATCTGAAACCATTTACATACAAATATCTCCTTACCAACTTATGTATAAGACTTACTAGCAGGTTATGGACTCTAGATACATCTACATAACTTTTATCCTCAAAATTACCCAAACAGCCAAGTTATCCGGACAACCCAAACAACCCGGACAACACCACTTTTTCCGGACAACATGACTTTTCCGGACAACCTCAGTAATCCGGACAGCAAGACTAATCCGGACAACACGAGGAATCCGGATGCCATCCGGACTCTAAATCATCCGGAAACCATCAATCCAATCGTCCGGACTCTATCAACAACTTACCCGGACACCACCCAACAGAACTATCCGGACACATTCATATCATCCGGACACCTCTGTCGGTTTGGTACTTTTTACCCAGAAAACCGACTGAAATTCATACCAGTTCGATTCTATTGATTCTAATCCGACAGAAACCATTTACCAACCATTACAAACATAAATTGCAAAGAAAACATACCTTAATCTCTTCCAAGTACACCAAATGATGTCCTATTGCTTTCTTTTCTTCCTTTTCTTCTTTTCTCTCAAAACACACACACACACACACTAAAAATCTGATTTTGTGAAATATCTAAACACTAAAGAGATAATATCTAACTCAATTTTCCTTTTAGCCCTTAAACTATTCAACAATAACCCAAACACCCTTAACTTATAAACTTATCCAAACTTTCCCTAAATAGAAACTTTAAAGTTAAATAAACTTAACGGCATTAGATTTTTAACTAACGGATTTACCCGGGGTATTACATTATCTCACTCTTAAAAGAATTACGTCCCGGAATTCGGTTAAGCAATAAACGAGGGTAACTACTTATCACGTCCTATCCAATGGTCCTTCACTCTGATCATTACATTCGTCTACTTTCTCCCACTCTCTTCTCAACATAAAACACGTTTTCCCAAGGATAGCTCACTAGGAGGTACTCACTCTTAACGGATCCTATGAGCTAGCTTTCTTTCACCTCCAAACCAATTGCACGCACCCAATTTCAACAATTACCATACTTTACTAACAACTTCACCATACCTCATATCAGAAACTTAATCGAGTCAATCCAAAATCACACTCAATGCTCAATATAACTTCACATTTTCCATTTCTCAAACGGTAATACTCTATTCTTTAGCTAACCATCTACTGCCACTTCATTCTCTTATTCTTGAATAATACTACTACACATCACCTCGACATCCATGCCTCTCCACACATACTTTTGGGACATCTAAAAAACTTATAAACAAAATCCCGAGCAGAGGTTTCCACTTATACTCACCCCATATCGTCACAAATTCACCACTTAATCATCACGAAATTCATTACTACTACACCTCGCACATTCACTAATTATAAACTGCCATCATCTTATCCACATTACCCCACACATTTAAACAATACCTTTCTTGGTAGCGTCAACAATCACATTAAGTATAATCTTCACAACATACTAAATCGTCGCCTTCATGACAAGGTCAAGACTTCACACATTACCGTTACTCTCTACACATAATCGTCACGTTCCACATACTACTATTATTCTTTACACTCAAGCCATCACACTCCATACATTAACAAATTAAAACAACAATAATTAAACACACCCTTCTATACCTCTAACACAATTATCAAATATTTTTCTAACACAAATAATAAAATTGAAAACACAAAAAAAATCGGTTTGCACCCAAGTCAGATAACACCTTAGCACGTATAGAGTTTATAGAAATATACCTGTCTTCATATCTATCCATACGTCGAGTCCGATCTGCCACTCTGTTGATTTTTATAGAGTTAATATACACATAAGCACATACCCCATATAATAAGGTATTCCAGTCCAAACATGCACCTGTAAGATCACAATTACACTGGCCAGGTGTAATATGAAATTACCTTACATGATGTTCCTTCTACCTTTTATACTTCATCATCCCAAGGTTCTAATATATAGAGGACATCCTACTTCACATGCAGTTTAAGTCTAGGTACGGGTACAAATACCTAAATCCCTTAAACTAGGGCTCTGATACCATTTGTAACGACCCGGTTTCCCAAACATACAACAAATAACATACAACGCATAACTTCATTACATTCATAATAAAAGATACATCACAAACCAAGTACGGTCTCAATAGTCTTGACATTACAAAATATATATAAGCTTCCTAATCAACATCCATCAAAAGCTTCCTACACTTCATCCTCTCCTGCCGATCCTTAACCTGGAAAACATATTTTTGAAAACAAAATGAGGGTTAGACCAAACGGGTCTAGTGAGTTAATCCCGGTCCTTTCCAAAATCATTATAAAACCTTTTATGTAAATCCTTTATATCAAAATAGTTTATATACAACCTTCGTGTCAAATCACACATATACCGTAAGTATGCAAACACCACATATAGCACACGTATAAACACCACATTAAGGCTCATGCATCTCATCCCACCTTATTCCTCCACAACTGGCCATATTAGTTGGTAGCAAGCCAACTAATCATCGTCACTGTACCCAAATACAGTCAACTCTGCTGCAATCACACACAGCTCCGCTGCAATCACACACAGCTCCGCTGCAATTACCTACAGCTCCACTGTAATTCCATACAGCTCCGCTGCATTTCCATACAGCTCCGCCGACTAACAGATCGGCTAACATATCCTCGTGTAGTGCAGTGCTCATATAAATACAATATATATCTCATTACATCATATTGTCATTTATATACACATAATCATATTCCTACCACATAATCATCTCATATATATATATTTATACACATATGTATTCCAGTTCAAAACGTTTTACATCAAAACTCACATTGAATGCTTAAAATACGCTTCCAAGCCTTTCTCCGAGCTATCCGATCCTTTATCCAAATACCTCAGAATCTGAAACCATTTACATACAAATATCTCCTTACCAACTTATGTATAAGACTTACTAGCAGGTTATGGACTCTAGATACATCTACATAACTTTTATCCTCAAAATTACCCAAACAGCCAAGTTATCCGGACAACCCAAACAACCCGGACAACACCACTTTTTCCGGACAACCTCAGTAATCCGGACAACAAGACTAATCCGGACAACACGAGGAATCCGGATGCCATCCGGACTCTAAATCATCCGGAAACCATCAATCCAATCGTCCGGACTATATCAACAACTTACCCGGACACCACCCAACAGAACTATCCGGACACCACCCAACAGAACTATCCGAACACATTCATATCATCCGGACACCTCTGTCGGTTTGGTACTTTTTACCCAGAAAACCGACTGAAATTCATACCAGTTCGATTCTATTGATTCTAATCCGACATAAACCATTTACCAACCATTACAAACATAAATTGCAAAGAAAACTTACCTTAATCTCTTCCAAGTACACCAAATGATGTCCTATTGCTTTCTTTTCTTCCTTTTCTTCTTTTCTCTCAAAACACACACACACACACACTAAAAATCTGATTTTGTGAAATATCTAAACACTAAAGAGATAATATCTAACTCAATTTTCCTTTTAGCCCTTAAACTATTCAACAATAACCCAAACACCCTTAACTTATAAACTTATCCAAACTTTCCCTAAATAGAAACTTTAAAGTTAAATAAACTTAACGGCATTAGATTTTTAACTAACGGATTTACCCGGGGTATTACATTATCTCCCTCTTAAAAGAGCATAAGTTGCTTCAATCATTTCTACACTTGCACGTACACACAAGGAATATGTTTTCTTGTCATAACGTTCATAGAATTTCCTTTGTGTCTTTCGATGATTGAATGGAAGCCTTGAAGGAGTGAACATCAAAAAGCTCCTTTCCAAAGTACATCTGTTGTAGTAAGTGGCTTTGTGCAACTTACAGGCATTTTAACTGATTCATCCGTTGTTTCAGGGTTACCACTTTATATTATCTGAATTTGAAAAGATTCGGATAAACATTTTTGGAATTGACGGTTATACAGGTCAAAGGAGGACATTGTTTCTGGTATTCATAGACTGCTGAAACTGAAAAAGAATTTTGATGATCATGATGCTCACAATCTTCAAAAAGGGGGAGAAATGTCAATCAGAAGAAAAGAGGAAGATAATTCGAATATTTCAACTTTATTGTTCAGATGTGAAGATACAAAGACAGTTCGTGCTTAAAGATTATTCAAGAATGTCTTAAAGTTCAAAGCCCGTTGAAACCTCAAATCCTGTTCATAATTCAAAGACTGAAGAATTTGCCAAAAGACCAATGATTTGAAGATTATAAAGATTTTGTTTGAAGACCTTGATCAACCTTTCTCAAATTTGAAGTTCGTGTTTCAAGACTTGTTGACTATTTGTTTCGGAAGAGCCTAAATGAAGATTAAAGCCGCCAAAGTGGATTCTTGAAGATAAAGCCTATCTGAAGATTAAGAGCTGAAGACTATCGTCATATTTTTTTTTAAATCTTGGATCCATAGGGGGAGATTGTTAGTACACAATGTATCCAAGATTTAGGGGTAATTGTATTTAGTCTAATTGTATTAGTCAAAGGTCAAAGTCAAAATAGCTAGGTTTGGTAAAGGGTATATAAACCCAATTTGTAGGGTTTGTGTGAGTGTGAGGTCATTAGTGTATCTAGACACCAAGAGTGTGTGTGTGTGTGGCCTCCAAGAGAAATTGTTCCTAAATCTCATCTTTTACATTTTCTCAATCAATCCATGTTCTAATTGCTAAATCATTGTTATTTGATTCATTCTCAGATATACATCTATATTATATTATAAAACATTTGAGAAAAACTCTCAAAAACAACTTTTTATGCATCATGTACTGTTTATTGATACATCTTACTTAAAATTTAAGATTACAAGTATATGATGCGTGAGTACAACTTTTTAAAGCCGGTTATTTGAATTTATAACTAACTGATAAACATAATCAAATACAGGATAAACATCTCATTTAAATATAAGTAAAATAAAACATACTAGGGTAATCATTAAAATCTAAGAGAAAGCTCATTATTAGTTAGAGAGATTGATGTTGTAACCCGAGCGCAACTTTTGCCTCGAATTTGTATCCTTAACTTTTCGCTTGGTTTGTTGCTTGTTAATATACTCTGTCGTTCCAAAAAAATCTCAGAGAATACATAATATTTAATTTATAAAAAAACATTATATTATTAAACCTAAAATAAGTTACATGTCAAACCAAAATTGTAATTATATGAAAAACTAAAGTAAACAAATTTATTATAAAAACATTATCGTTTTCTTAAAACCATACAAAACCGTATTACAAAATTGACAAAAAAACATTAAAATCAAGATGTATCGCGTTGCATTGCGCGAGTACACTTCTAGTATTTACCTAAAGCTCCGATAACATCTCCATCTTCACGTTCTAACCTGAGTTCCCAACTCTGATCCCAACTCTCTTTATGTATCCAGATATTAAAACCTATACACTTCCCTATGGGCTTGCTCAATAGGAATTACGATCATCGATAGATACACTGACACTACAAAATTAAGAGGCTTGACCCGCAACTTTTTCCGCCGGTAATTTACGACGTACTTGGCAGATTACTAACGGATTTTTCATTCAGTGATGAAACTATGCTCGTAGCCAGTTTCTCTCTGGCGATAAGATCTGCTGATGATGGCTTAGGAACTCTATTTGTTAGGAAGTAGACACAATACGAGAGTGTCACATTTTCTTATTGAATTTTAGCATCTGCAACCGGTTTCCTTCCACCGATAAGTGAAGTTTTCATGGTAGCATATTATAGTTCATGTTAACAATTTATCATCAAAGTTAATACTCCATCCGTCCCAAAACAAGTGTCTACATTACTATTTTTGTTTGTCCCAAAATAAGTGTCCACTTTCAAAAGTAAATCTTCACTTTCCCAATCTACCCTTAATTATGTGATGGATAAATTTCACTCTCTATATTAAGTTTAAAATTTTACTTTAGTTAATTAAAAAGTGTAATAATTACATATTTCTAAAACTGTGTCTTTTTCATTGTGAACATTTATGTTCACCACCAGTTTGTCCTCTCATGGCCTTAACCTTCCAAAGTAGACCTTAATGGCTTAACACCTATATATTATTGCAAAAACCTTTTCTCTGAAACCTAAAGATGGAGAGAATAAGGAATAAGATTTGTGCAAAATATTGAACAATTGAATGAATTCAGATATTGGTCATTTTTTGCTATTCTACTGTTACCAAGTGATCTAAGCATTATTTGTAGGTAGAACTATGATATCTCTTCCCTTAAGCATTTTCTTCATCATTTTGAACTATCGGCTCCAAGATCGAATAAATAAACTTCAAACTCCCTGCCAAAAAAGAGGTAGTATTGTTGCATGTCACAGACATATTATTATTGGTACTTTGGTAGGGGGATAAAAATGTGCATGTATGTGCAAAATAAGCATTTTTTAACAACATTGAACACACCAAGTGTAGTCAGTAAACCCATGTGCAAAATGGTAAGAAGGATTAAAAGGATCCACAGCGGGGGGTTCATAAACCCACGTGGATGAAAAAGAACTGGTTCATGAAAAACACCACCATTGGGAAGGAGAGGTTCTTTCCACATGGCAAGTCAGAGGTACATGTTTAAGGACCGCTTCTTTCTCATTTATGTGAAGCCCATCTAAATAAAATATATATAAATAATCAATTTAATTGTATAATAAATAATTGAATTGTATATCTGCTCCTCCTGATTTCTTTTTATTGTACATAATAAATAATCAATTTTTCTAGATTAATAATCAAATTTAATTAACTGTAATAAAATAAAATTGTATTAGCGTTTTTAGTTGTTTTTTATTTTAAAAATTGTATTTTATAATGACATTTATTAATTAGTGTTGATTGTAATAAGTATTTTTTAACAATTATAATTTTTATTATTATAGTTTTTTATTATAAAACTATGGACCGGTCCATGATTGAGAGTGAAATGTTTATAAAATGTGTAGGAAAGAGAAAGTTGAGAGAACAAAACCATGAACCTCTAAAGAGGTCCATGATTGTGGATGCTCTAAACTTGTAGATGTCCTACACAACATAACATGCTTTTCTAGTAGTCAAACTAATTAAAGACCACAATTTTTTTGACCGGTTTATATATTTGGGATCAATGGTTTATTTATTTATGAAAAAGTCCGAGACTATCATTCAAAATGAGAAAGTTTATTGAGTTTTTTTATAGACTTTGACGAATAAAGAAATAAGGAGTTGTTACCCAACCAGATTACAGCAAATTAACTAATATTGCCGAATAACACATTTATGTAAAACAAAGTCTGTTAGATCAATTAATAAATAAGTGTTCTTTTGGTTCCTTTGATCATGATGGCTACGCATTCGCATTTTGATATATATAGATAAGAAAATGTTGCAGAATGTCTAAGATGATTAACAAAGTGTTTTCCATCGATAAGAGCACCACCATTTTGACCTAATTAACAAAACTTCAAACTTTCTGCCAAAAAATGGTAGTGTTGCTGTCGTAGACATGCTATCACTACTAGAAAAACTCAAATTTCCGACGAAAATTACCGACGGATACCAGCCGTCGGTAATTACCGACGGATTACCGACGGATTACCGACGGATTACCGACGGATTTCATTTAAAAAAATTAAAAAAATAAATAAATAATTATCCGTCGGTAAGTCGTCGCTAATTACCGACGGATTTAAATCCGTCGGTATTTAGCGACGGCTTACCGACGGATTAGTTAATTATAAAAATAAAAAGTGAATAATAAATAATCCATCGGTAATCCGTAATTACCGACGTATTAGTTAATTAAAAAATTAAAAAATCCGTCGGTAATTACTGACGGATTACCGACGGATTAGTTAATTAAAAAAATTAAAATTAAAAAATCCGTCGGTAATTACCGACGGATTAGTTAATTAAAAATTAAAAAATCCGTCGGTAATTACCGATTACCGACGGATTAGTTAATTAAAAAAATAAAACATATGTTTATATATGTCTATATGTTTATGTGTATATATGTGTGAATGTTTGTATGTATATACATGTAGAGGAAGGTTCAAACGAGGAGCGCACCAAAACGTGAGAACGTGAGGAGCAATAGACAGTTATGAATCACATGTGATTGGTAGTTGTGGATCACATGTGATTCACAACTGATCTGGAGGAGCAATTGACAGTTATGAATCACATATGATTAACAGTTGTGAATCATTAATGATCCGCGACTTGCCACCTCGCGCCACATCTTGCGCGAATTTTCGATTTGTTCCGATTTTTTAGTAGTTGTTGATCACATGTGATCAGAAGCATGGGAGTGCTCCTCACGTTCTCTTAAATTGATGCGCTCCTCGTTTGAACCCGCCTCTATACATGTATGTATGTGTGTATACATATGTAAGTGCTTATATGTATACAGTACATACTATACATACATATGTTTGTATATGTCATACATGTCTAGCTATATGTGTATGTAAGTTTGTATATATGTCATTAAGAGTACTTGGAGTCCATCAAAGCCCGATCAAGTTCATTAAGAGTCACTCAAGCCCACAAAGGCCCAAATAAGATTCATTAACCACCATTTAGTCAAATGTGATTCGTTAAAAACTATTATACTCTATGTGTTTCTACCAAAATAGTTAAACCAAATAGTTTATCCAACGCTTCCGCACATTAAGACTATTATACTATGTTTTATAACATTTGGTTTAAATATCATTGTTGAGTTCAAATCAGGGATCGACATTCATTAACAACCATTTAGTCAAATGTGATTCGTCAAGGACCATTAACTGACCAGTGCTACTCATATGTATATGTATATATATATCATATGCATATAAGTGTATGTGACCCATCCCAACACAATTGATTGACAGTCACCGAATCCCATATGAGAATTATATTTTATTTTGAGTTTATATTGGTAAAAGATAAGTTTGTTATACCTTGTTCCAGTTTGTTCCATGGGGTAGAGGTGGAAGGCCTGTTCCAGCTTGTTCCCACTCTGTTCATATCTGTTCCACATAAAAGTTCTGCCAAACATGGGACAATGATCTCTGTTCTATTCTGTACCGTCCTGTTCAGTGTACCAAACATAGAATTAAAACTTACATATGCAAAATAATGATCAATTTTTAACAGCATTGTACACACCAGATTTCCTAGAGCACATACTTTCCCAATACTCAAACTAAAACTACTATTTTGTAATGTGAAGAACAACAACCTAGCTAGGGAACCAGAATGGACAAATTTAAATTCAACTCCATACTAGATAATTTTGCAGCCTGTTAGGCCGTGCGTACCGCCATCGGGTACCACGGCCGGGTTCACATCGGCTTCCAACGGGTAGCCCGGGTAGGCGGTACTCATGGGGCGGGTTCACCATCGGGTAGGGGGTCGCGGGTAGGGTTGGGTTCGTGAACTAGATTTGGCGGTACTCATGGTCTTAGTAAATCACTTGACACGACCATCAATATTTCTTTATTTTATGAAAAAGGGAAGTGAACGATCCAGGTCAACTACCATTTTTCCCAAGGAAGGTGCAAGCTAGCAATTGAAGATGTTGCAGTCATGGCCGTTAATTTGTCCTTTTTATTGCTGTTGAAAAACAAAACTAATGTCACATGACCACAATGTAGTCTTGTTATGAAGGCTTACCCTATAAATTAAAAGAGAATTCAATATTACACTGACATACATCTAACCATACCTTTGTAAAAAGAGACTCATAATCTCAAAGAGAGAATGAAGAGCGTCAGTTTTCTTGTGGTCTTGGTTCTCTTGGCAGCAACATCATTCGAGATCAATGCTCAAACTTGCAAACCTGATGGTGGTATCCGTGGAAAAAAACCACCTCCTGGACAATGCAACCGTGAGAATAACTCTGATTGTTGTGTCCAAGGAAAGTTTTACACCACTTATACATGCTCGCCTCCGGTGACAAGTGACACCAAAGCAACACTTACGATAAACAGTTTCCAAAAGGGGGGTGATGGAGGTGGTCCATCGGAGTGTGACAACCAATACCACTCTGATGACACACCAGTTGTGGCACTGTCAACAGGATGGTATAAGGGAGGGGATAGGTGCCACAAGTATATTACGATAAATGGAAACGGGAGGAGTGTGAAGGCAATGGTTGTGGATGAGTGTGACTCTACTATGGGGTGTGATGGTGACCATGACTATCAACCACCATGTCCTAACAATATTGTTGATGCTTCCAAAGCAGTGTGGAAAGCGTTAGGGGTATCCGAGGATAACTGGGGAGATTTAGATATTACTTGGTCGGAATGATGAGAATCCCGTCTCTTGTACATGTAATTAAAGAGATTTTAATGCTATGTTATTACTTGTGAATGTAATTGGTGAAACCATATATGTATTTAATTAACTTGGGTATCCTACACAACTAAACAAAAGATATATAACTACTTTAAAGCAAATATGGAAATAAGGGGTTGCCAGGCCACCCAACCAGATTACACCATATATTGCCGATCGAATAGCACATTTGAATATAACAGTCTAGATCCTAAAATACGAAAAAAGAGTTTTTTGGTTCCATCATGATGGCAAGACATTGGCATTTTGATTTTTAGATGAGGAATTAACATCCATTCCTCATCTAGGATGATTTAGTGTTCTCCATCAAAAAGAGCACCACCATTTTGACCTACTTTCCTAATTGCTAAAGCGTCATTGAATTTATTCCAACCATTGTACAAATACCACATTTTTACAAAATGTGGGTGGCCACTTTTTGTTACAAAAGGTTCATCACTAGCTTTAGTGACCAAGCACAAAAAGAGTCACTAATTTGTGACGAAACTTGAGTAGTCACTGTGTTTGTGACGACCAATCTGGTCACCACTAACTTGATTAAACTGGTGACCAAAGTTAGTGACCACGAAGCAGGTCATTAAATGGGTCTAAGATAACAGCTCTATATATATGGTTGTTTATGGTCACAGACCATTAATGGTTGTCAGTGACCAAAAAGATGGTCACTTGTTAATCAATGACCGTTTATAGCTAGACCAAAAAGGTGGTCATATGAAAAAATATTGATTGTATCCCAATTTTAGTCCTTCAGAAAATATCAACCTTACACAAAGAAGAGCTTTCTTACTGATCCAGAAAATAATTCAAGTTAACAATTTTTCATCAAAGTTGATAACATTTAGTAAAGGTAACTAGTGATGTAAAGAATATGGAAGTTCAGCTACAGTTCGTTCTTTCTTTTTAGGCCTCTTATATATATCTTATAAATCAAGATAAAGGGGTTCGGCTGTAGAGTAGACTTTTAACACCTATTTTTAAAATCAGGTTTTTATCTACTTGAAGAGTTAAAATTATTTTAGAAATAGACAGAAACCCACTACAAAACAAATGACTTTTACCCAGAACATTCACCTAGAGATTTTCAACGCTGATTACCCACATGCTTTCCCAATAGTCAAACTAAAGCTACAATTTTGTATCCTTAAAGAGCAACGACCTTAGTACCAGAATAGACAAATTTATACTCAACTGGATCCATAGTAGATAATTTTGCAGCCTGTTGGTAAATCAGTTGACACGGCAATTAAGATTTCTTTATTTTATAATTTTCCCAAGGAAGGTGCAAGCTAGCAATTGAAGATGTTGTTGTCATGGCCCTTTGTCCTTTCTATTGATGTTGAAAAACAAAATTAATGCCACATGACCACAATGCAGTCTTGTTGTGAAGGCTTTTAGCCTATAAAAGAGAAATCACATTACATTGCCATATATCCAACCATACCTTTGTAAAAAGAGACTCAAACTCAAAGAGAGAATGAAGAGCTTCCGTTTTCTTGTGGTCTTGGTTCTCCTAGCGGCAACATCATTCGAGATCAATGCTCAAACTTGCAAACCTGATGGTGGTATCCGTGGAAAAAAGCCACCTCCTGGACAATGCAACCGTGAGAATGACTCAGATTGTTGTGTCCAAGGAAAGTTTTACACCACTTATACATGCTCGCCTCCGGTGACAAGTGACACCAAAGCAACACTTACGATAAACAGTTTCCAAAAGGGGGGTGATGGTGGTGGTCCATCCGAGTGTGACAACCAATACCACTCCGATGACACGCCAGTTGTGGCATTGTCAACAGGATGGTACAAGGGAGGCGATAGGTGCCACAAGTATATTACCATCAATGGAAACGGGAGGAGTGTGAAGGCAATGGTTGTGGATGAGTGCGACTCTACTATGGGATGTGATGGTGACCATGACTATCAACCACCATGTCCTAACAAAATTGTTGATGCTTCCAAAGCAGTGTGGAAAGCGTTAGGGGTATCCGAAGGTAATTGGGGATATTTAGATATTACTTGGTCGGAATGATGACAGATCTCCAGGATCTCTTAAAATGTAAATAAATTGTCATGTTTTTTGTTACTTGTGAATGTAATTGGCGAATCCATAAATGTATTTAACTAAACAGGGAATTCTACACAACCAAACTGATAGTCCCATTTTTAACAAAGCAACGATTCATATATTGGTAGAGATTGGTAACAAGAAGATAGATAATCAAAGTGGTGTATTATTCAAGATGAAAGCAACCTAGAGAGAGAATGGATCTCTCTCTAGAACACACACAAACACCTTGGAGGCTACATTGCAATAGACACACACTAAACCCTAATTACACACACTAAACATTATATACCCCCTTGTTACACTATTAAGCCCAAGCCCATTACACTATATCCAAGCCCATATTACTATTAATTACCCCTTTACAAAACTATCTTATAATTAGGACATTTTGTGTCCTAACACAAACAAAAGATAACTACTTTTAATTCCTGGACTATGCATGATTTAGTTAGGTTTCCAGCATTAAAGTATCCTTCGTCTATATATTGTTTAACAATTAACATGTATCTTTGCACCTTTGGAACTTACCAATGGTATATACGTCATATATTTTTTAGGAGCATTAGGTCTACTTTGAAAATATATACGATTAATAATTATATATTTTTCCTAAGTGTATACTAAATAATACAAATTGAATTGTATTGTACATGTATCGCTGAGTTAAGAATATTATGACATTGGTAATCTTTCCGTATCAACAAGTTAGTATTTGGAGAACAAAGTAGGCGACATATTTTCGTCAGCAACATCCATTGATATAAATTATTTTCCGACAAAGTTTTCGCCGACGGATAGCCAACAGTTAGCCGACGGAAACAAACATCGCATGTGAACAAGTTCTCGCTATAAAAATATTTTTATTGTTTTAATTAGTATATAATTTTAATATTTACAAAGGTTTTAGCGACGACATGTCATTCCAGTAAGCGACTTTTTCAATTCTTCCTTTTTGGAATTCTTATAAACACAACGATTTATATTAATTTAATTGTAACAAATATTAATAAATAAAAATACAAATGTCGATCCTAAACACGAACAAAGTCAAGTGTACAAAATGAAGTGTTAAAGCTAAATGCAAATATAAGTGTTAAATATCTAATCGCCCCCAAACTATTCAACATCAAGACGCCCTTCTCACGGAGCCGTACGTGGACGTTACCGCTCATACAGCTCCCCAGATAGAATGAGTTTTCCTAGCCCTAGTCTTACTAAGAGGTTGAATGCTATTCATTCATGAACTGTCTTGCCCGTGCCATCAAGAGCTACAGCTATATCTCTCAAAGGTGTCTTATAGGGAACGGGTGAATAATTAAAATTGTGGCATTAGGGTCCATGCTCGAAATTGCATCCTAGAGAGCTTGTTTGGTTTGCATTACTATGAGTAATAAACGCGTTGTGATTTTTTGGTGTATTGCGCTTCATCAAACATAGATGTGGACGCAACACCCTTAAATTTTATTGTGGACTTCGTGCCCACAACATACGTTCTCCCACTACTTTGTATCGAGTAGAAACATATGATAAGGATACATGAAGACTCAGGAATTGATCGAACCTTTGTCTTACTTTCATAAAATTTCTTTGATCGGTTTTTATGTCTGGATCAAGGCTCGATGACCTTATTCAATCTCCCTAATTAAGAGCAGGTGAATGATTCTTTCTTGCACTGTCCACAACATCATAACTTCCAACATTCATGTAATGCTAATTTGATAAGGCTCACGCTAGGTGCTCACGTTTTTTGGCTTTCCTAAAATAGCAGATTGTTTTGGTTTTTAGCCTTTGTATTTGCATAGGCACTCACTATTGTTGTTAATTGATTCGGCAACATAATTGATATAAATTAAATATATTAAAAAGGGAAAATGGAAAATTACGGCACAAAGCAAACCAAAAAATGGAAGGGATATATAGTAGCATCCGCGATATTGTTTTCAACTTTTGAGGTTCTGATTATTGTTCAATATACCATTTGGGTTATCAATTTTTCTTCGGTGGGTGAAATTTTTTAGAGTCAAGGCTAGCTCTCGTGCCAGCCCGTGCGACCACATAGGACATTATAAGCCCAAGGGGCATCAAGTTTATATGAGTTATTAGCTTTGGTTTAATCTTGTGGGCTATAAACAACACCAAGCCTCCTAGGACATCAACTAAGTGTCTAATTTAATTAAAGAATTTCCTTTTATTCTTTATATCTCCTCATTCGATGCTAGAAATTCAACTATTAAGTTGTTTAGTGTGTTGGTCCCAGCTATGGAGTAGCAAAGATAACCAAGTATTGTAGAAAGGGGGGGGGGGTGAATACAATACACAAAAATTTTCACTTAATTAATTCTTTATAAATTTAAAATCAAGAATTACATATAGAAAACTTAAAGATTGTTGCGGAACAGAACAGATAAAATATGTTCAAACAATCTAACACAAAGTCACACAGAGAATGAAGAACAATTGAAAATACACTTAGGAAACAATGAACTTTTTGAGAGAGAGAAATGCCAACACTTGTGAGTCTTGAGAGTTTGTAAACTGGTAATCTTTGCAAGGTTGAAGACGATCTCTTTATATAGTGCCTCATGCATTAAATGCATGCACACTTGTCAATCAGGGGTAGGAAGGCATGTCTTCTGAAAAGTACTGAGATGTACCTTTTGTCTTGAAGCGTTGACCTGCAGCGTGTTATAGTTGATCTTTCTTGAAAGAGATAAGAAAGCCAAACAACCTTTTCCTGATCTTCGGATGATGTCTCCATCAGTGCAAGATATCACAAATATATTTTGCAGATAAAGTACAATACCTGCCGAAGACTTCTTTGCCGAAGATGTCGTCAAGTGATCCTTCCTGAAGATGTCTTCAAATATCTTGCCTAAGATGTCTTCAAGTATCTTGCCTAAGATGTCTTCAAGTATCTTGCCTAAGATGTCTTCCAGTAGTGTTGGCCGAAGACTTAGGATGTCTTCAAGTAGTGTTGGCCGAAGACTTAGGATGTCTTCAAGTAGCAGCTTAACCGTTGGTTGAGAAATCCATCTTCAATCCGCTTTGAAGATACACTTCTACTTTGTTTCTTCGGTTGATCTTCGACTTCACCGAAATTTTTTATATAATTAAGCTGCTTGTAAAGAACCTAAAAATTATTCTAAGTATGAAATGTGTAAAACTGAAAGACTGGAGGTCATCTTCAAATCTTAAGTGACCCAACAATCTCCCCATATTTGAGGATGACATCCATACTTAGAAACTGAGGAGTAAATACTGAATAATTCATTTTGACCCTTGTTTACTCTTTTTGGGTTCTTTTCACGTAGTCCATTCTTTTTGTTCTTTTTGGATTTTTTTTTAATTGTATCCGACATTTACAAGTAAAATGAAATGGTAAAGTATAGTTGTACAAACTAATAACAAAAACGTACTTGTATTGAAAACTTGAAAGAACAATAATTTAAGTTACAAGTACATATCAAAAGCATATAAATAAAAAAACATGATCACTTCCTCCTTTTTTGAAGTTCGACTGCGATGTCATCTCGGAAGAAAGTGGCTTTAGGTAAGTCCGGGACGATAGCGAGGATGGCTTCAAGGAAGATGGAGTCGGCGATGGGCATCTTAGCATGTCGAAAGAATTCTTGAGTGCCTTGGGCATTGTTGAAGAAGATGACCCGAAACGGTCTAAAGATCACGGAAGGAGTCTTCCTGAAAGGTTGTCTGATCCCAACTCTCTTTATGTATCCAGATATTAAAACCTATACACTTCCCTATGGGCTTGCTCAATAGGAATTACGATCATCGATAGCTACACTGACACTACAAAATTAAGAGGCTTGACCCGCAACTTTTTCCGCCGGTAATTTACGACGTACTTGGCAGATTACTAACGGATTTTTCATTCAATGATGAAATTATGCCCGTAGCCAGTTTATATGGCGATAAGATCTGCCGATGATGGCTTAGGAACTCTATTTGTTAGGAAGTAGACACAATACGAGAGTGTCACATTTTCTTATTGAATTTTAGCATCTGCAACCGGTTTCCTTCCACCGATAAGTGAAATTTTCATGGTAGCATATTATAGTTCATGTTAGCAATTTATCATCAAAGTTAATACTCCATCCGTCCCAAAACAAGTGTCTACATTACTATTTTTGTTTGTCTCAAAATAAGTGTCCACTTTCAAAAGTAAATCTTCACTTTCCCAATCTACCCTTAATTATGTGATGGATAAATTTCACTCTTTATATTAAGTTTAAAATTGTACTTTAGTTAATTAAAAAATGTAATAATTACATATTCCTAAAACTGTGTGTTTTTCATTGTGAACATTTATCTTCACCACCAGTTTGTCCTCTCATGGCCTTAACCTTCCAAAGTAGACCTTAATGGCTTAACACCTATATATTATTGCAAAAACCTTTTCTCTGAAACCTAAAGATGGAGAGAATAAGGAATAAGATTTGTGCAAAATATTGAACAATTGAATGAATTCAAATATTGGTCATTTTTTGATATTCTACTGTTACCAAGTGATCTAAGCATTATTTGTAGGTAGAACTATGATATCTCTTCCCTTAAGCATTTTCTTCATCATTTTGAACTATTAGCTCTAAGATCGAATAAATAAACTTCAAACTCCCTGCCAAAAAAGAGGTAGTATTGTTGCATGTCACAGACATATTATTATTGGTAGGGGGATAAAAATGTGCATGTATGTGCAAAATAAGCATTTTTTAACAACATTGAACACACCAAGTGTAGTCAGTAAACCCATGTGCAAAATGGTAAGAAGGATTAAAAGGATCCACAGCGAGGGGTTCATAAACCCACGTGGATGAAAAAGAACTGGTTCATGAAAAACACCACCATTGGGAAGGAGAGGTTCTTTCCACATGGCAAGTCAGAGGTCCATGTTTAATGACCGCTTCTTTCTCATTTATGTGAAGCCCATCTAAATAAAATATATATAAATAATCAATTTAATTGTATAATAAATAATTGAATTGTATATCTGCTCCTGATTTCTTTTTATTGTACATAATAAATAATCAATTTTTCTAGATTAATAATCAAATTTAATTAACTGTAATAAAATAAAATTGTATTAGCGTTTTTAGTTGTTTTTTATTTTAAAAATGGTATTTTATAATGACATTTATTAATTAGTGTTGATTGTAATAAGTATTTTTTAACAATTATAATTTTTATTATTATAGTTTTTTATTATAAAACTATGGACCGATCCATGATTGAGAGTAAAATGTTTATAAAATGTGTAGGAGAGAGAAAACTGATGTGATGGAGAGAGAAAGTTGAGAGGGCAAAACCATGAACCTCTAAAGAGGTCCATGATTGTGGATGCTCTAAACTTGTAGATGTCCTACACAACATAACATGCTTTTCTAGTAGTCAAACTAATTAAAAACCACAATTTTTTTTGACCGGTTTATATATTTGGGATCAATGGTTTATTTATTTATGAAAAAGTCTGAGACTTGATCATTCAAAATGAGAAAGTTTATTGAGTTTTTTATAGACTTTGACGAATATAGAAATAAGGAGTTGTTACCCAACCAGATTACAGCAAATTAACTAATATTGCCGAATAACACATTTATGTAAAACCAAGTCTGCTAGATCAATTAATAAATAAGTGTTCTTTTGGTTCCTTTGATCATGATGGCTACGCATTCGCATTTTGATATATATAGATAAGAAAATGTTGCAGAATGTCTAAGATGATCAACAAAGTGTTTTCCATCGATAAGAGCACCACCATTTTGACCTAATTAACAAAACTTCAAACTTTCTGCCAAAAAATGGTAGTGTTGCTGTCGTAGACATACTATCACTACTAGAAAAACTCAAATTTCCGACGAAAATTACCGACGGATACCAGCCGTCGGTAATTAGCGACGGATTTCATTTAAATAAATAAATAAATAATTATCCGTCAGTAATCCGTCGGTAAGCCGTTGGTATTTAGCGACGGCTTACCGACGGATTAGTTAATTAAAAAAATAAAAAGTAAATAATAAATAATCCGTCGGTAATTACCGACGGATTACCGATGTATTAGTTAATTAAAAATTAAAAATTAAAAAATCCGTCGGTAATCCGTCGGTAATTACCGACGGATTAGTTAATTAAAAATTAAAAATTAAATAATCCGTCGGTAATTACTGACGGATTACCGACGGATTAGTTAATTAAAAAAAATAAAAATTAAAAAATCCTTCGGTAATTACCGATTACCGACGGATTAGTTAATTAAAAAAATAAAAATTAATAATTAAAAAATCCGTCGGTAATCCAATGGTAATTACCGACGGATTACCGGCGGGTTTTTTAGTTTTTATTTAAATTTTTAAAAAATTCAAAAATTAAAGAAATAATTTTTTATATATTTTTAAATATCTTAAAATATATATTTTTTCACGACTTAAACACAAACATATGTTAAAAGATGCACATGTATTTTATATGTGTGTATGTATATGTGGATGATAGTATATGTGTGTATGTATTTATGTGGATCATAGTACATACACGTATGTATATACAATACATGTATATTTGTATGTCATGTGTACATGTCTATATGTTTATGTGTATATATGTATGAATGTTTGTATGTATATACATGTATGTATGTGTGTATACATATGTAAGTGCTTATATGTATACAGTACATACTATACATACATATGTTTGTATATGTCATACATGTCTAGCTATATGTGTATGTAAGTTTGTATATATGTCATTAAGAGTACTTGGAGTCCATCAAGGCCCGATCAAGTTCATTAAGAGTCACTCAAGCCCATAAAGGCCCATACAGTCCATTATCAATCACTAAGTCAAATATGATTCGTCAAGGACTATTATAGTTCATTAGTAATTGTAATTAATCAAGACCCGGTCAATCATTAAGAGTCACTCAAGCCCACAAAGGCCCAAATAAGATTCATTAACCACCATTTAGTCAAATGTGATTCGTTAAAAACTATTATACTCTGTGTGTTTCTACCAAAATAGTTAAACCAAATAGTTTATCCAACGCTTCTGCACATTAAGACTATTATACTATGTTTTATAACATTTGGTTTAAATATCATTGTTGAGTTCAAATCAGGGATCAACATTCATTAACAACCATTTAGTCAAATGTGATTCGTCAAGGACCATTAACTGACCAGTGCTACTCATATGTATATATATATATATATATATATATATATATCATATATCATATTTATTTGAGGTTTTCTCCTGAACCTCCCTCTATATATATATATATATATATATATATATATATATATATATATCATATGCATATAAGTGTATGTGACCCATCCGAAAACAGTTGATTGACAGTCACCGAATCCCATATGAAAATAATATTTTATTTTGAGTTTATATTGGTAAAAGATAAGTTTGTTCCACCTTGTTCCAGTTTGTTCCATGGGGTAGAGGCAGGGGCGGAGCCAGCTAATGCCCAGAGTTAGCTTAAGCTAACCCTGATATTTTTTTTTTTAAATTTATAGGCCAAAAGTCCACTAAATGATAAGCCCATTTAACTAATATTATATTAGGCTAACCATAACCCATCCACTAAATGATAAGCCCATTTAACTAATATTATATTAGGCTAACCATAACTCAATTACCCGATCACTAAATATTTAAATTGAAGAGGATCACCCTAGTTAATTTTTCTGGCTCCACCCCTGGGTAGAGGTGGAACAGGCCTGTTCCAGCTTGTTCCCACTCTGTTCATATCTGTTTGATAGCTACAAATCAATGGATAAAGAACCCTTCTCAGAGAACAGCTCTGATCAGTATATTCTCTTCATATAATGAGTAAAAACTGAATGCCAATTACATTATCTAGGCGTGGTATATAACCAGCCTGGGAACCAAAACGGAAAAGGTAAAGACCAGTACCAATGCCACACCTGGCAATTGGTAGTCCAAGGGTTTAGGGTTTATTAAATTCTAGAAGAGTAAAAGACAACGTATCAAAATCCTCTTCATCAAAACATCCTTGACCTCAAGGATGGTAATGAGCCCATATGTCGAAGTCTGGGAATCTTCCTTGCAACTCCTCATAGTCCTCCCATGTGCTATCTTCAGGTTCTGAATTGCTCCAGTGCACCAACACCTCCGATGCTACTTTGTTTTTCTTCCCCACCATTCGTTTGTCTAATACCTTCCAAGGTAAAGGAGCGAATTCCCCTGTTTCTGTAACTGGAGGTAGTATACTTGAAGTAACATGATCGCCTATCTTCTTTTTAAACAAGGAGACATGAAACACATTGTGGATTCTGGAGTCTGGGGGAAGATTCAGTTTATACGCTGCCGCTCCTATCCTTTGAATTACTTCAAATGGGCCGAAGTATTTGGCAGCGAGTTTGTGACAAGCTCTCCGGTTAACCGATTGCTGCCTATAGGGCTGTAACTTGAGGTACACCCAGTCTCCCACTTCTAAAATTCTTTCTTTACGATGTTTGTCAGCCTGTGTTTTCATCCTCTGTTGAGCTTTTGACAGGTTAACTTTGAGCACACGAACCTGCCTCTCCCTTTCTCGTAATTCAGCATCCACCGCTTGGTTTCTTGAGTCTTTTGGGTGGTAATGGATGTAGCTTGGGGGACTCTATCCAAACAAGGCTTCATAGGGAGACATACCCAAACTCGAGTGATGTGACGTGTTGTACCACATTTGAGCTAAAGGAAGCCACTTACTCCACGACGTAGGGGCCTCCAAGATGAAACACCGTAAATAGGTTTCTAAACACCGATTTACAACCTCCGTCTGTCCATCCGATTGCGGGTGATAAGCCGTTGAGTATGCTAATTGAGTTTTGTGGGCCTGAAAAAGTTCCTTCCAGAAGGTGCTAAGGAAAATCGCGTCCCTGCCTGATATTATCTTATTCGGCATTCCATACAAGGTTGAAACGTTCTCCATGAAAACTTTGGCTACTATGGCTGCCGTATACGGATGTTTCAAGGCAATTAAATGGGCGTATTTGCTCAATTTATCGACCACCACGAAGATGGTAGAATACCCTCCAGACTTAGGTAGGCCGTCGATGAAGTCCATTGAAATTACTGACCAAAATCTGTCCGGAATCTCGATGGGTTGTAGCAACCCGGAAGGGTTTGAGGTGTCATATTTGCATTGTTGACAAATATGACAGCTTATCACGAAGTCTCGAACTTGAGCCTGCATTCCCTTCCAGTACACAACCCTGGATAAACGTTGGTTGGTAGCGTGAATGCCAGAATGCCCTCCCATAGCACTCTCATGAAAAAGTTTAATCAGATCGTTTTTAAGCTCGTTATCTTCCCCGACGACCATCCTTCCTTTTCTTAGTAAAGTCCCCTCTTCCAAGTGGTATTTTCCTACCGAAGCGGGATACTCCTTAAGAACATCCACTACAGCTTGAAGTTTGCCATCCATGCGCACACTTCGCACAATCTTCTCTTTCCAATCCGAAAAAATGCTGGAAATGGCCAAACACGATAAGGAGACTTCATTAGGCCTCCTTGAAAGGGCATCTGCTACTTGGTTGTTACACCCTCTATTATAAACGACCGTATAGTGCAACCCGAGAAGTTTACTCAACCACTTTTGAAGAGTCGGATTACATTCCTTTTGTTCGAGTATATGCTTAAGAGCTTGGTGATCCGTTTTGATGATGAAGGGTCGTCCCAACAAGTACCCTTTCCAGCGCTGAATTGCGGCCACGATTGCTAACAATTCTCTCTCATACGTAGCAAGTTGCAGATGTTTCGGTCCTAAGGCTCGGCTGAAAAAAGCTACGGGGTGCTTTTCTTGTATGAGTACAGCGCCTATTCCCACCCCCGAAGCATCTGTTTCGATAATGAATGGTTTCTCAAAATCTGGTAGAGCCAACACAGGAGTCATGGAGACAGCTTCCTTCAATTTTTGGAATGCTATTTCCGCTTCATCGGTCCACTTGAATCCCCCTTTTATGAGAAGTTCTGTCAATGGTTTAGCGATCTTCCCGTAATCGAGGACAAACCTTCGGTAGTACCCTGTGAGCCCCAGAAATCCCCTGAGCTCTTTGACTGTTGCAGGTTGAGGCCAACACACCATATATTCAATTTTCTTTGGGTCCGCCATAACTCCTAGACCGCTGATCACGTGGCCTAAGTAATCAACATGATCACTGCCGAAAGTACACTTGGAAAATCGTGCAAATAGGGAATTAGTTCACAATGTCTGTAAAACCACTTGAAGATGTTGTAAGTGCTCCAGCCAAGTCTTGCTATAAACCAGAATGTCATCAAAGAAAACAAGCACGAATTTCCTTAAATATGGTTTAAAAATCGAATTCATCAAATTTTGGAACGTGGCCGGAGCGTTCGTTAATCCGAACGGCATAACGAGGAATTCAAACAAACCTTCATGGGTTCGAAAAGCTGTCTTGCCGATGTCTGCCTCCTTCATCCGGATTTGGTGGTAACCACTCCTTAAGTCGAGCTTTGAAAAACAGTGGCTACCAAAGAGCTCATCAATTAACTCTTCTACTATTGGAATTGGAAATTTATTTATGACGGTAAGATGATTGAGCTTTCTATAATCAACACAAAATCTTCATTTTCCATCCTTTTTTTAACTAAGACCACCGGGGATGCGAAGTTACTGCTACTGGGTCGTATTACTCCGCTGCTCAACATTTCCTGCACAAGTTCTTCAATGATATTCTTCTGTAAAGTACCATATCTGTAGGCCTTGAGGTTAATGGGGTTGGACCCTTCTTGTAAAACGATAATGTGATCTAGTGACCTCTTAGGTGGAAGTTTTGTGGGGGTTTCAAACACGTCCTTAAACGTGTTGATGAGTGCTTCCAATTCTTTGGTGAGATGGTCATCCGGCTTCCCCATGTTCGTTTGAGCTAGTTTAATCGACCACAATTCTGAACACTTTTCATCCGAACTCATAATATATGCTTGATCGTCCAGCCATTTCATCTTTTTCTGGCTGTTTTTCCCATCGTTTCCCTTAACATTCGAGACCCCTTGCAGTTTTACCGTCTGATTTTCCCACAAAAATTCCAACGAAAGTTGGTTGAAATTGCATTTGATGTCCCCTAAAGAGGATAACCATTGTACTCCCAACACTACTCTGTAACCCCCAATCGGCATTGTTAAGAAATCGTCACAGAAATTAACTCCTTGCACTGACCATTGTACTTTCTTACACAGGAATTGGACCGGAAGTTTAAACCCATCAGCTACTGTTACTTCTCTTAACTTGATTGGCGTTAATTTCAGACCCAACCGTTTTGCCAATCTAATATCCACAAAATTACTAGTGCTTCCACTATCAATTAACATAGTAACTGGTTGGTTTTTTATGAATCCCCTGATTTGAATGGTTTGGAGCCCGAAAGTACCCAATAATGCATGAATCGAAAGTGTTGTATCACCTTGATTGCCCAATAATTCTTCGATAGTCTCTTCCCCCACTGTTTCGTCCCCTTCGAACATTTCCTCCGAATTTTCCGGGCAAATCAACATATACAGTTTGTTGTTTCTACATTTGTGACCAGGTACGTATTTCTCGTTACAAAAGAAACATTGATTGTTTCTTCTCTTTTCCTCATATTCTTTTTTTGAGAGTTGTTTGAAGGGAGTTGATTTATTTTGGGACGTTTGAGATGCAGGTTGTTGAGGTTTAGGAGAAAATTTCGGGGATGGTTTCCTAAACATTGATCCTCCATAATTTGAGAGGTTGGGGGGCACTGATGGAAGGAATTTAGGGGCAGGAAGTGATGAGGGGGCTGGTGAACTGGATTGTCTGGTTGCCCCCGATTGTTCACCGGTAGTTTTTCCGACTTCTGCAATTGAGACAGTAGCCTTAGGTGGTTCCAATCCCCATAATGCATAGTAGGCTCCCTCCTGAATCCTAGCTAGTTTCATCGCTTGATTCAAAGTTTTTGGGTCCATGAGTTGCACAGTATGCATAATTTCATTACAAAGGCCCCCAATATATAAATCCAACAATATCTCAGATGGAACATCCACTTGATTACGGAGAGCATTAAATTGGGCATTATAATCACTAACCGTGGTGGTGAGTTTGAGATTCCGGAGTTCAATAAGAGGTTTGGAAACGAGCCCTCCGATGAACTGCTCCCTGAGTTCCTCCAGGTAGGTTTTCCAGTTTACTGATTTTCCTTCCATCTCCTTCATGAACCCCTGATGCCATTGCAGTGCTCTCCCTTTTAAGTGAATTGCCACCAACCGAATCTTCATATTTTCCGGGGTATTATCCAATTCAAAAAATTGGTTACACTTGTAATGCCATTCCTCGAATGCGACTCCATCGAATGACGGAAACTCCAGCTTCGTCATCCTGTTCACCAATTGGTATCCCTGGTAAGGTGGGGGCGGTGGTGGTGTATCTTCTTCTTCTTCCTCAAATGTCTTCTTACCTTGAGCCACCACCAAAAGCTTCACTGCTTCTGTCAGACCTGAGATACTCTCCTGTACCTTCTTAAGAGCCTCATCGTGACCCTCCAGTTTCTGCTTCAATTCTTCATATCTCTCCATTATTTTCACGTTGGTTACTCTAACCATACACCCACCAGGGGGAGGATGCAACTCTGATACCAATTGATAGCTACAAATCAATGGACAAAGAACCCTTCTCAGAGAACAGCTCTGATCAGTAAATTCTCTTCATATAATGAGTAAAAACTGAATGCCAATTACATTATCTAGGCGTGGTATATAACCAGCCTGGGAAACAAAACGGAAAAGGTAAAGACCAGTACCAATGCCACACCTAGCAATTGGTAGTCCAAGGGTTTAGGGTTTATTAAATTCTAGAAGAGTAAAAGACAACGTATCACTGTTCCACATAAAAGTTCTGCCAAACATGGGACAATGATCTATGTTCTATTCTGTACCGTCCTGTTCAGTATACCAAACATAGAATTAAAACTTACATATGCAAAATAATGATCAATTTTTAACAGCATTGTACACACCAGATTTCCTAGAGCACATGCTTTCCCAATACTCAAACTAAAACTACTATTTTGTAATGTGAAGAACAACAACCTAGCTACGGAACCAGAATGGACAAATTTATATTCAACTCCATACTGGATAATTTTGCAGCCTGTTAGGCCGTGTGTACCGCCATCGGGTACCACGGCCGGGTTCACATCGGCTTCCAACGGGTAGCCCGGGTAGGCGGTATTCATGGGGCGGGTTCACCATCGGGTAGGGGGTCGCGGGTAGGGTTGGGTTCGTGAACTAGATTTGGCGGTACTCATGGTCTTAGTAAATCACTTGACACGACCATCAATATTTCTTTATTTTATGAAAAAGGGAAGTGAACGATCCAGGTCAACTACCATTTTTCCCAAGGAAGGTGCAAGCTAGCAATTGAAGATGTTGCAGTCATGGCCGTTAATTTGTCCTTTTTATTGCTGTTGAAAAACAAAACTAATGTCACATGACCACAATGTAGTCTTGTTATGAAGGCTTACCCTATAAATTAAAAGAGAATTCAATATTACACTGACATACATCCAACCATACCTTTGTAAAAAGAGACTCATAATCTCAAAGAGAGAATGAAGAGCGTCCGTTTTCTTGTGGTCTTGGTTCTCCTGGCAGCAACATCATTCGAGATCAATGCTCAAACTTGCAAACCTGATGGTGGTATCCGTGGAAAAAAACCACCTCCTGGACAATGCAACCGTGAGAATAACTCTGATTGTTGTGTCCAAGGAAAGTTTTACACCACTTATACATGCTCGCCTCCGGTGACAAGTGACACCAAAGCAACACTTACGATAAACAGTGTTAGTACACTAATGTATCCAAGATTTAGGACTAATTGTAATTAGTCAAAGTCAAAATAGCTAGGTTTAGTCAAAGGGTATATAAACCCAATTGCTAGGGTTTGTGAGGTGAGGTCATTAGTGTATCTAGACACCAAGGTGTGTGTGGCCTCCAAGAGAAAGTGTATCCCATTCTCATCTTCTACCTTTCTCAATCAAATACAATGGTTTTAATGGTTTAATCTTGTTACCTAATTTGTTCACAATTGGTATCAGAGCCTAGCAGAGAAGATTTGTGCATCAATCCAAGTATTTTTATCAATTTTATGAGAAATTGAAGTTTTGTTGGGTTTTTGAGATTTTATTGAATTTTTCCAGAAATTTAGAAATTGTTTGGAGTTTGGATTGATTCAAGTTTATAGATCCACTTTAGTTGTTGTTTGGAACGATTTGCAAGTTACAAAATCATTTTTCATCAACAAATCATATTTTTGGAAAAACAAAAATTTCAACGATGTGTTCTTCGTGTAGATCCATATTGTTTGATGTGTTTTAATTGATTTAAATTGCACATTTATGTTCGTTTTTGTTTTTCGATCATCCAGCAATTTTTAGGTTCGAAAAAGGATGAAAAATCAGTGAGATAAGAGGTGTAAAAGATTCGTCGGAATATTCACCTCGCCGGAAAAACGATGGTCGCCGGAAAATTCTTGGGTCGTCAAAACGTGTTACTGATCTCGAATTAATTGTTGAAAAACGTTTATTGATGCTATAAAAACCCAAAGGAACCAAAAACACATCGATTTAGACGTGAAAACCAGAAGAAAATCGAGTTTGAAATTCTCAGTCCGTTAGTTATCCGTTAAATGTGTAACATTTTTGGTCCTTTTCCGTTAATTCGCGTTAGTTTTGTCTTCTTTCCGTTAGTATTAGTTAGTGTCGTTTCATTTTAGGTCCTAAGTTCGTTAGAGGTCAGTTAGGTTAGTTAGTTAACAGTTCCGTTAGTTTTCCTGTTAGGTTTCTTACAAAATAAGTCTTCCGTTAAGAGTCCGTTAAGTCAGTTAGGAAGTTTCAGGGTTTGTCATTTAGGGTCCCTATAGTTTAAGTTTCTTTTTATTACAGTTTTAGTCCTTATAGTTTTTAGTTTCTTTTTTGATCAATTTTAGTCCCTATAGTTTAGGTTTCAGTATTAAGTCAATTTTAGTCCCTCTAGTTTTAACTTTAGATTTTTTACAGTTTTAGTCCCTAGATTTTTAAGTTTTAGATTTTTACTTTTTTAGTCCTTAGAGTTTATTTTTCTTTTAGGATTTTTCATTTTTGGTCCTTTGAGTCGTAACTTTAGGATTTTTGTCATTTTTAGTCCTTGTCTTTTATTAGTGATAGTATTTTACACTTTTAGTCCTTATTTTTCGTTTTAGTTTCGTAAGTTGTCAGTTTTAGTCCTCATTTTTCATTATTTTTCATTTTTCATCGTTTTTATCAGTCTTTACCTGCAATTAATCATATCTGATATATCTTTTTCGTGTTTTGCAGGTTTGTCGATTTAAAGTCCAGTTTTCCGCATTAATTTTTCGGAATTAATTTTTGGAGACAAATTTACAATTTGTTTTTCAAATTTTATTTCTGAAAATTTTTCTGACTTTAATCGATATTTTTTTCTCTGATCGTTCAAGCGCACAAATTCTACTTCTCACGAAGTATCTGTTAACGATCCGACGTTTTTAACATTTCAGGTAACAATGTCGAAATATCAAAGTTGGTGGAGTGATTCTCAGAAGATAAACCATTTAGAAAAAGAACTTGAAAAAGAAAGTATAAGAGCTAGCCTAATTCAGAGCGATGATGTTAAATATATGGCTCAAATTGCAGAACAAAATAAACTTATTGCCGAATATAAAAACACGTTATATTATATAAACACACATCTGAAAACACAAGTTGATGTGAAGAAGTGTGACTGTGCATCTAAAGCAAATCTGATGCTTTCTTTAAAGGAAAAGAACGCTGAGCTAACAAAGAAAATATCTGATCTTGAACAAGTGATGAGAAAGGAAAGAGATGAATTTAAGAAAGAAAGAGATGAGATGAAGAAGAGTGAGGAAAAAGCAAGAAGAGCTTTGGAAACTGAAAATGCTGATCTGACGCATAAGAATTCTGAGTTTGCAAATGAAATTTCCAATTTACAAATGGAGTTTGGAAAAGAAAGAACTTTTTTTGAAAAAGAAAGGGCAAGCTTTGGAAAGAAATTTTCTGAGTTTTCCAAGAAGTGTTTTGATGAAAAGAAAGCTATTGAGCTTAGATGTATAAAACTTTCAAATCAAAACTCCGATTTTGAAAAAGTTTTATTTTTAGAAAAGGAAAAGCTTGAGAAAATGATGTCTGAGTTTGACACTGAAAGAAAAGTTTTTGAATCAAAAAGTGTTGAGCTTTCAATGCAAATATCTAATTTGGAGAAAGAATTAGACATCGAAATAAAAGAATCTAAAAAGAAGAAAATTAAAGATTTTCAAGCGAAAAGTGTGAAAGATGTCTATTCAGATGAAAGAAAAGTGTTTCAGGCCGAAATCTCAAAGCTAACGAGGAGAGTGTCTGCTTTAGCATCGGAAGCTATGAAAGAGCAGAAGATCAAATCTGATCTACAAAAGAAGTTTGATTTGATTTCTCGAGAAAGGAATGTTCTGTCCGACAAGGTTCAGAAACTAGAAGCAATTAACATCGTTGAATTATCTGAACAATCTAGTGCCGATACTATTGTTCAATCGCCATATGATGATTCAACTGCTTCGGAATGTTCATTCAAGACTGCTTTTGGTTCAATTCATGAACATCTTTCTTCGGCAAAGTCTGTCAAATCAAGCACTTCTTCAAAGGATCATATGCGCCCTTCTAATCTTTTCTATAACCATGTTGCTACAAGTTCAGATACTCCTATCTTTAAGCATGTTAAGATGGTTTGGAAGGTAAAAGGTTCAACTCCTGAAAGAGATGTGCCAAAGTCATATGTTCCTCCACCTACGGTGAACAAGAAGAACAATGCTCCGAAAGGTAAGTCTTTTGTTAAACCTAATCTTATCTATTCTGTAAATCATTTGATTAGGTTAGCACAAAAGCACATATGTTGTTCTTATTGTGGAACTAATGATTTTGTTAAGAAAGAAGATGTTCAGTATTGGTATGGTACTTACAGTATTCCTTCTAAGAAATCTGCACATAACAAGCCAGGACCCAATTGGCAATGGGTACCAAAATCTACTTAATCTGTTTTGCAGGTTTATCATGTGCGGTGCTGAATGCCTAATTACTACCAAACACATGACTGGAAAACATAAGAGAAATGTGCAATTTGAAGAAGAGTACCTGTGCTGAAACTATATGCACAATTTTAGGGGGAGAAATTCTTAAATTGTTTGGTTTATACTTGTGCTTATTGACATATCTTTTTATGCTTCTTTGTAGGGGGAGCGTAATGGTTTTTAAACACATCAGTTTAGAACCCGCACTTCAATGAGATAATGGCTTCTAAACACCTCAGTTTAGAACTCGTACTTCAAAGCAACATTGACTTCTGATCATATCAGATCAGGACTCGTTCTTAATCTCTAAAAATAAATAAAAAAAAATAAAAAAAAGTTATTAAAAATAAAATAAAATAAAAATTATTAAAAAATAAGGATTTTGATTGTTACATGTGCTGATTTTGTCAAATTAAGATCTTTGCAGATTTTGAGGGGGAGCTTATCCGATTTTAAATCAGTCGATCATAATTTGAGGGGGAGCTTAAATGTTAGCACTGTAACTATCTTTTGAACTCAATCTGAGATTGTTTGAAAGAAGAACAACTTTCAAGCATGAAAACGTGTTCTTAAATGTTCAAACCACTTCTCTATTTCAAACAGATTTTATAATTTTAGAAGTGTGTTTTAAATGTTTTCATGTATATCTCGGGTTGTTATATCATTATTCCTGACCGTGTGTTTCTAAAGATTAATACTTGCGTATTATCTTGTCTATATACTTTCAAGTATTCATACACACCGGTTCAGCTTCATATTGACTTTGTTATTACCATGTCTCAAAATGAAACAATTTTCGATGGTAATACTCCCGCTAGTATTCAAAGTTTGTTGAGCATCATATTCATTTCAGCGTAAGAGCATAACCGTTTCATTCAAAGATTGTTTATATTTGTTCATATAAACAAAAGATCCAATTCTTTGATACCCTAACCTTACATGATTATAATTCATATTTGATCTGATTGATACATTGTCAGATTCACAAACAAGTCTTTCAAATTCATTTCATTCATTCAATATTCTTGTTGTGTGAAATCTTCAAAGTTCAAATGCTCAAATATTTCATGATTTTATTGAGGAGCAAACATTCTGATGACAATGTAATTCAAAGCTGAGATTTTTTCATTGTTCAAGCTAAATTGTTGAACAACATATCTTTTAGGACAACATTTCATGGGAATCAGTGTGAGATATAATAGAACTTCTATGGATCCACGTTAACCAGTGTTTCCTACCCAAGAAGTTATCCTTGAGTGATTGAGTGGTGAGGGGTCAAAATCAAAGAGTGGGGGAGATAACTCATCCGGTTGAGTAATCTCATTGTGCTGAGGTAAAATGAAAAAGAGAGTTTGGTTAGCAGTGAGCAGATTAAAAACAGAAAGAGGGTGTGAGAACGGAGTTAAAAGAATACGAGAACTCTGCACCAGCCACTTTCTGAGCCGGGCAACCACATTACTGATTGGTTCACATTTCTTTGGTGACCGTCATTGAAACAGGCAACTAGCCCATGCCAACTCTTGCATTAAACCCCATCAGCTACTCATTTCTTTCTCGACAAAGAAATGTTTCAATTTTCTTGGGGATGCAGCATATTATCTATCTAATCTTCACTCGGAAGGTTGGATATTGAAAAGAAGGAAGTTTGCCCCCACCTTCGCTCTTCATTCATGCACATTGAGTCCGTGGAAAACTTGTTGCTGTCTCAACAGTTTACACAATTTGAGCCTAACTATTATCAAGCATAAGTTGCTTCAATCATTTCTACACTTGCACGTACACACAAGGAATATGTTTTCTTGTCATAACGTTCATAGAAATTCCTTCGTGTTTTTCGATTATTGAATGGAAGCCCTGGAGGAGTGAACATCAAAAAGCTCCTTTCCAAAGTACATCTGTTGTACTAAGTGGCTTTGTGCAACTTACATGCATTTTAACTGATTCATCCGTTGTTTCAGGGTTACCACTTTATATTATCTGAATTTGAAAAGATTCGGATAAACATTTTTGGAATTGACGGTTGAACAGATCAAATGGAGGAGATTGTTTCTGGTACTCAAAGAGAATGCTGAACTTGAAAAAGAATTTTGATGATCATGATGCTCACAATCATCAAAAAGGGGGAGAAATATCAAACAGAAGAAAAGAGGGAGATAATTCGAATATCTCAATCTCCAAGAGTCAAAGAGATATATGTCAAAGAGAACAAGTTCAACTCCAGATGCTTCAATGTTCAGAGATTATTATTGTTCAGATGTGAAGATACAAAGACAGTTCGTGCTTAAAGATTATTCAAGAATGTCTTAAAGCTCAAAGCCCGTTTAAACCTCAAATCTAGTTCATAATTCAAAGACTGAAGAATTTGCCAAAAAGTCAAAGGTGCAAAGATCAGTGATTCGAAGATATAAAGATTCGTTTGTTTGAAGACCTTGATCAACCTTACACAGATTTGAAGTTCGTGTTTTCAAGACTTTGTGACTATTTGTTTCAGAAGAGCCTAATGAAGATTAAAGCCGCCAAAGTGGATTCTTGAAGATAAAGCCTATCTGAAGATTAAAGTGCTGAAGACTAGCGTCATAATTTTTTAAATCTTGAATCCATAGGGGGAGATTGTTAGTACACTAATGTATCCAAGATTTAGGACTAATTGTAATTAGTCAATATTAGTCAAAGTCAAAGTCAAAATAGCTAGGTTTAGTCAAAGGGTATATAAACCCAATTGCTAGGGTTTGTGAGGTGAGGTCATTAGTGTATCTAGACACCAAGGTGTGTGTGTGTGGCCTCCAAGAGAAAGTGTATCCCATTCTCATCTTCTACCTTTCTCAATCAAATACAATGGTTTTAATGGTTTAATCTTGTTACCTAATTTGTTCTCAAACAGTTTCCAAAAGGGGGGTGATGGCGGTGGTCCATCGGAGTGTGACAACCAATACCACTCTGATGACACACCAGTTGTGGCACTGTCAACAGGATGGTATAAGGGAGGGGATAGGTGCCACAAGTATATTACGATAAATGGAAACGGGAGGAGTGTGAAGGCAATGGTTGTGGATGAGTGTGACTCTACTATGGGGTGTGATGGTGACCATGACTATCAACCACCATGTCCTAACAATATTGTTGATGCTTCCAAAGCAGTGTGGAAAGCGTTAGGGGTATCCGAGGATAACTGGGGAGATTTAGATATTACTTGGTCGGAATGATGAGAATCCCGTCTCTTGTACATGTAATTAAAGAGATTTTAATGCTATGTTATTACTTGTGAATGTAATTGGTGAAACCATATATGTATTTAATTAACTTGGGTTTCCTACACAACTAAACAAAAGATAACTACTTTGAAGCAAATATGGAAATAAGGGGTTGCCAGGCCACCCAACCAGATTACACCATATATTGCCGATCGAATAGCACATTTGAATATAACAGTCTAGATCCTAAAATACGAAAAAAGAGTTTTTTGGTTCCATCATGATGGCAAGACATTGGCATTTTGATTTTTAGATAAGGAATTAACATCCATTCCTCATCTAGGATGATTTAGTGTTCTCCATCAAAAAGAGCACCACCATTTTAACCTACTTTCCTAATTGCTAAAGCGTCATTGAATTTATTCCAACCATTGTACAAATACCACATTTTTACAAAATGTGGGTGGCCACTTTTTGTTACAAAAGGTTCATCACTAGCTTTAGTGACCAAGCACGAAAAGAGTCACTAATTTGTGACGAAACTTGAGTAGTCACTGTGTTTGTGACGACCAATCTGGTCACCACTAACTTGATTAAACTGGTGACCAAAGTTAGTGACCACGAAGCAGGTCATTAAATGGGTCTAAGATAACAGCTCTATATATGGTTGTTTATGGTCACAAACCATTAATGGTTGTTAGTGACCAAAAAGATGGTCACTTGTTAATCAATGACCGTTTATAGCTAGACCAAAAAGGTGGTCATATGAAAAAATATTGATTGTATCCCAATTTTAGTCCTTCAGAAAATATCAACCTTACACAAAGAAGAGCTTTCTTACTGATCCAGAAAATAATTCAAGTTAACAATTTTTCATCAAAGTTGATAACATTTAGTAAAGGTAACTAGTGATGTAAAGAATATGGAAGTTCAGCTGCAGTTCGTTCTTTCTTTTTAGGCCTCTTATATATATCTTATAAATCAAGATAGAGGGGGTTCGGCTGCAGAGTAGACTTTTAACACCTATTTTTAAAATTAGGTTTTTATCTACTTGAAGAGTTAAAATTATTTTTAAAATAAACAGAAACCCACTACAAAACAAATGACTTTTACCCAGAACATTCACCTAGAGATTTTCATCGCTGATTACCCACATGCTTTCCCAATAGTCAAACTAAAGCTACAATTTTGTATCCTTAAAGAGCAACGACCTTAGTAGATAATTTTGCAGCCTGTTGGTAAATTAGTTGACACGGCAATTAAGATTTCTTTATTTTATAATTTTCCCAAGGAAGGTGCAAGCTAGCAATTGAAGATGTTGTTGTCATGGCCCTTTGTCCTTTCTATTGATGTTGAAAAACAAAATTAATGCCACATGACCACAATGCAGTCTTGTTGTGAAGGCTTTTAGCCTATAAAAGAGAAATCACATTACATTGCCATATATCCAACCATACCTTTGTAAAAAGATACTCAAACTCAAAGAGAGAATGAAGAGCTTCCGTTTTCTTGTGGTCTTGGTTCTCCTAGCGGCAACATCATTCGAGATCAATGCTCAAACTTGCAAACCTGATGGTGGTATCCGTGGAAAAAAGCCACCTCCTGGACAATGCAACCGTGAGAATGACTCAGATTGTTGTGTCCAAGGAAAGTTTTACACCACTTATACATGCTCGCCTCCGGTGACAAGTGACACCAAAGCAACACTTACAATAAACAGTTTCCAAAATGGAGGTGATGGTGGTGGTCCATCGGAGTGTGACAACCAATACCACTCTGATGACACACCAGTTGTGGCACTGTCAACCGGATGGTACAAAGGAGGCGATAGGTGCCACAAGTATATTACCATAAATGGAAACGGGAGGAGTGTGAAGGCAATGGTTGTGGATGAGTGTGACTCTACTATGGGGTGTGATGGTGATCATGACTATCAACCACCATGTCCTAACAATATTGTTGATGCTTCCAAAGCAGTGTGGAAAGCGTTAGGGGTATCCGAAGGTAATTGGGGAGATTTAGATATTACTTGGTCGGAATGATGACAGATCTCCAGGATCTCTTAAAATGTAAAGAAATTGTCATGTTTTTTGTTACTTGTGAACGTAATTGGCGAATCCATATATGTATTTAACTAAACAGGGAATTCTACACAACCAAACAAAAGATAACTACTTTTAATTCCTGGACTATGCATGATTTAGTTAGGTTTCCAGCATTAAAGTATCCTTCGTCTATATATTGTTTAACAATTAACATGTATCTTTGCACCTTTGGAACTTACCAATGGTATATACGTCATATATTTTTTTGGAGCATTAGGTCTACTTTGAAAATATATACGATTAATAATTATATATTTTTCCTAAGTGTATACTAAATAATACAAATTGAATTGTATTGTACATGTACATGTATCGCTGAGTTAAGAATATTATGACATTGGTAATCTTTCCGTATCAACAAGTTAGTATTTGGAGAACAAAGTAGGCGACATATTTTCGTCAGCAACATCCATTGATATAAATTATTTTCCGACAAAGTTTTCGCCGACGGATAGCCAACAGTTAGCCGACGGAAACAAACATCGCATGTGAACAAGTTCTCGCTATAAAAATATTTTTATTGTTTTAATTAGTATATAATTTTAATATTTACAAAGGTTTTAGCGACGACATGTCATTCCAGTAAGCGACTTTTTCAATTCTTCCTTTTTGGAATTCTTATAAACACACCGGTTTATATTAATTTAATTGTAACAAATATTAATAAATAAAAATACAAATGTCGATCCTAAACACGAACAAAGTCAAGTGTACAAAATGAAGTGTTAAAGCTAAATGCAAATATAAGTGTTAAATATCTAATCGCCCCCAAACTGTTCAACATCAAGACGCCCTTCTCACGGAGCCGTACGTGGACGTTACCGCTCATACAGCTCCCCAGATAGAATGAGTTTTCCTAGCCCTAGTCTTACTAAGAGGTTGAATGCTATTCATTCATGAACTGTCTTGCCCGTGCCATCAAGAGCTACAGCTATATCTCTCGAAGGTGTCTTATAGGGAACGCGTGAATAATTAAAATTGTGGCATTAGGGTCCATGCTCGAAATTGCATCCTAGAGAGCTTGTTTGGTTTGCATTACTATGAGTAATAAACGCGTTGTGATTTTGTGGTGTATTGCGCTTCATCAAACATAGATGTGGACGCAACACCCTTAAAATTTCGTTATGGACTTCGTGCCCACAACATACGTTCTCCCACTACTTTGTATCGAGTAGAAACATATGATAAGGATACATGAAGACTCAGGAATTGATCGAACCTTTGTCTTACTTTCATAAAATTTCTTTGATCGGTTTTTATGTCTGGTTCAAGGCTCGATGACCTTATTCAATCTCCCTAATTAAGAGCAGGTGAATGATTCTTTCTTGCACTGTCCACAACATCATAACTTCCAACATTCATGTAATGCTAATTTGATAAGGCTCACGCTAGGTGCTCACGTTTTTTGGCTTTCCTAAAATAGCAGATTGTTTTGGTTTTTAGTCTTTGTATTTGCATAGGCACTCGCTATTGTTGTTAATTGATTCGGCAACATAATTGATATTAATTAAATATATTAAACAAGGAAAATGGAAAATTACGGCACAAAGCAAACCAAAAAATAGAAGGGATATATAGTTGCATCCGCGATATTGTTTTCAACTTTTGAGGTTCTGATTATTGTTCAATATACCATTTGGGTTATCTATTTTTCTTCGGTAGGTGAAATTAATTAGAGTCAAGGCTAGCTCTCGTGCCAGCCCGTGCGACCGCATAGGACATTATAAGCCCAAGGGGCATCAAGTTTATATGAGTTATTAGCTTTGGTTTAATCTTGTGGGCTATAAACAACACCAAGCCTCCCAGGACATCAACTAAGTGGCTAATTTAATTAAAGAATTTCCTTTTATTCCTTATATCTCCTCATTCGATGCTAGAAATTCAACTATTAAGTTGTTTAGTGTGTTGGTCCCAGCTATGGAGTAGCAAAGATAAACAAGTATTGTAGAAGGGGGGTTGAATACAATACACAAAATTTTTCACTTAATTAATTCTTTATTAATTTAAAATCAAGAATTACATATAGAAAACTTAAAGATTGTTGCGGAACAGAACAGATAAAATCTGTTCAAACAATCTAACACAAAGTCACACAGAGAATGAAGAACAATTGAAAATACACTTAGAAAACAATGAACTTTTTGAGAGAGAGAAATGCCAACACTTGTGAGTCTTGAGAGTTTGTAAACTGGTAATCTTTGCAAAGTTGAAGACGATCTCTTTATATAGTGCCTCATGCATTAAATGCATGCACACTTGTCAATCAGGGGTAGGAAGGCATGTCTTCTGAAAAGTACTGAGATGTACCTTTTGTCTTGAAGCGTTGACCTGCTGCGTGTTATAGTTGATCTTTCTTGAAAGAGATAAGAAAGCCAAACAACCTTTTTCTGATCATGATGTCTCCATCAGTGCAAGATATCACAAATATATTTTGCAGATAAAGTACAATACCTGCCGAAGACTTCTTTGTCGAAGATGTCGTCAAGTCATCCTTCCTGAAGATGTCTTCAAATATCTTGCCTAAGATGTCTTCAAGTAGTGTTGGTCGAAGACTTAGGATGTCTTCAAGTAGCAGCTTAACCATTGGTTGAGAAGTCCATCTTCAATCCGCTTTGAAGATACACTTCTACTTTGTTTCTTCGGTTGATCTTCGACTTCACCGAAAATTTTTATATAATTGAGCTGCTTGTAAAGAACCTAAAAATTATTCTAAGTATGAAATGTGTAAAACTGAAAGACTGGAGGTCATCTTCAAATCTTAAGTGACCCAACAATCTCCCCCTATTTGAGGATGACATCCATACTTAGAAATTGAGGAGTAAATACTGAATAATTCATTTTGACCCTTGTTTACTCTTTTTGGGTTCTTTTCACGTAGTCCATTCTTTTTGTTCTTTTTGGATTTTTTTAATTGTATCCGACATTTACAAGTAAAATGAAATGGTAAAGTATAGTTGTACAAACTAATAACAAAAACGTACTTGTATTGAAAACTTGAAAGAACAATAATTTAAGTTACAAGTACATATCAAAAGCATATAAATAAAAAACATGATCACTTCCTCCTTTTTTGAAGTTCGACTGCGATGTCATGTCGGAAGAAAGTGGCTTCAGGTAAGTCCGGGACGATAGCGAGGATGGCTTCAAGGAAGATGGAGTCGGCGATGGGTATCTGAGCATGTCGAAAGAATTCTTGAGTGCCTTGGGCATTGTTGAAGAAGATGCCCCGAAACGGTCTAAAGGTCACGGAAGGAGTCTTCCTGAAAGGCTGTCTGAATGGGAGCTCTAAGTTCAGGTTCTTGGTATCAGGAAAGATTCCTTTGGCAGCAAGGTCCTGGAAGATGATTTCCTGATAGTCTTTCTTTATCTTCTTTACTTTTTCAAAAAGTCCGTTCAGATAAGAATTTGTAGCAGCCAGGTTTGGACTTTTTGAATCTTTTAGACAGTCAAAAATTTCATACCATTCTGAAATACCATATGAGTCAAGATCGTGAAATCTTACCGGTGTGATGGTCTTATCAGCCCGAGTCAGTATCACATAGATATCCTTGGAGTCTTTGTGAGTGGCAAGTTTAGCTCCAACAATTTTTGAGTCACTGACCCTTTCAAGTAACACCTTCTTGTACCATACGAAATCTTTAGAGGGGCCAGATTGCTCCCCCTCAGCTGAACCACCGGCTTGTTCAGTAATTTTCTCCCCCTGAATTTGTGGATCAGATGGACCATGTTGGTCGCTGGAAAGAGTAGAAGGTGGTTGTTGGGGCCTTTTCTCCCCCTCAGTGGCCGACAGGTACTGAGACTTAACATACCCAACAAAGGTGGTGAGCACGCGAGCCTGGTTGGTAGGGAGAGCATCCATCTTTTCGTGAAGAGATGTAAGAGAACCAAGGAGTTGAGTGTTGATGTCCCGTTGGCTTTGAAGTTCAGACTCGAGCCTACGAACCTCTTGATCACGAGCATCGGAGGCGACTTTTAGATAAGATACGGAGAGAGTGAGACTACATTGGAGTCCAGAAGGGACTTAAGCTGAGAATGTAGAGCAGATATAGAATCCTGAAGGGATTCAAACTGACTTGTTGTGGAGACATATCTTGTGTAGGGAGCTTCAGACCCTTGATGAGTAGGTGTAGGAGGGTGATGAGGAAGATACCTTGAAGATGTAGGAGGGGATGGTGGCAGTGTGTCAATGATAGGATTGATAGGATCTCTAGTAGGTGGTAGACTTGAAGAGGAGTCGTCGGCAGATGAGCTTTGAAGTTCAAGATGGACTTGCGTACAGGAGTCAGTATGTGTAGGCGGTGTGAATACAATAGGAGCAGGTGATTCACAGAAGCTTGCAGAGGATGAAGACTCCTGAACTTCTTCGGTAGTAACCGGGGAGTGATCCCGGTCTTCAGTAATGGGAGAAACCTATGGAGTATCTTCAACAAGAAAGTCAAGTAAACAGGTAAGACCCTCATTGGGTCGTACAGAAACATCGATCGTGGAACGATCAGGAGATAAGCCGTGTAGTGAAAAAGCAGCACCTTGGGCTGGAGAGATGCCCAAGTCATCTTCAACCACTAGGAAGGTGGTGGGTGAAGGAGCATTGTGGGTCTCCAAATTTTCAACTGTAACCTGTTAGGAGGAGACAGAGGAGCTAGCTATGTGTTCAACAGATTCCCTGGGCCTGGTAGGGACAATTTCAACAACTTCAGATTGTTGAGAATCTGTTGCTGGATGGGTGGTTATGGCCCTCAAAGGATCCTTAAGCCTCTTTGGATGAGGCGTAAGGGGGGATGAGGAGTGACTCCGCTTCTTAGAGGGGGTGTTGACTTGGGAAGCCACCAAAGGTGCTTTTGGTGGCAGAGTCATAGAAGCGAGTGCGGAGCTACCGGAAGCTTTTGATTTTTTGGACTTGCTTGCCGGTTTCACTCGGGTAGAGGGATGAGGGACCACTACAGTGAGGAGAGCCACAATGGGACGAGGGTCCCGGGCATCTCCCCAACGTAGATCGGAAGTGTTAATGAAAGAAGACATACCTGGAAGGAGAGTGAAATCATCGGGGTAGCGCTGGAGAATTTGTTTGCTGACAATGGAAGGAGTGTAGTCAAACACAAATTTAGGAGTTGCCGACTTTCGACCAGCTTCAATAGCAGCTGCCATCTTGTGGGAGATGATGAGAGAGAGAAATCTAGGATACGCTACATGTGGCCGCATGGAAATGGTGATTACACTAACTATTTCATCAAAGAAGTATTGAGCAAAATCTATCCTCCTTTGAAACATAATGGCATGAGCAAGTTTGGTGGCATAAGATGGAACTTGGTCATAACCCCCAGTTTTACGACTAAGGCATAAAAGTACATGAGTAAAGAAGAAGTTCCATACCGGACCCATGTTTTTGTGCATGAGAGTGCATTGACCTTTATCACCAGCTTTGTGTTCGCAGTGGATTGCACTTACCACCTCAGCATGTTCGGTTTCGAGGGGAAACTTTTCATAAGATGGAAAAGTTGGGAGATGTAAAGCAGGCCAAACATCTTCAACCCCGAAACTAAGATCTGGTTCGTCATCAGAAAGGATGGAAGCCTTGATTTGTTTCGTATGTTCGTCGTAGAGACAAGAAATCCAGAAGTTACCAAGGAGCATTTTGCTCATTTTGACACTTTTGGTAAAGGCATATTGGAGAGGGGACTTTTGAAGAAAAAAATGAGACTTGGTTGTGTTCGGGATGTTCCGGGTCGTTTGCAAATCTTGCAAGGTGATTGCAAGAGTTGAAGATTAACTCTGTATGAGAGAAGGTAGGAGGAGAAGATGCCATCTGGAGATTTAGAGGTTAGGGATGAGAGAAGGTTGGAAGATGAGAGGTGTGAAGAAATGAGAAGGTAATATGGGATATTTATAGTGGGGTAAGAGAGAATAAAAAGGAAGGTGAGGATATGATGGGTATTAGGATGTAGGGTATTTGAGGGTGATTGGAGAGAAGGGTATAGGGTTTAGGAAAGGTGAGTGTGATGTGAGAGGTTGAGTGTTTAGGGAAATGAGAAAAGATATGGAGAATAGGAGAAATAAAGGTTGAAAGAGAGATGATAAGAAAAATTCAAACCGTGGGTAAGGGGAATGGACGGCAGGAAGTAGTCGGGAAGGGGTGGTCGGCGTAGGCAAGGTGGGGGAGTCTTCGGCAGGAATTTCGGCAAAAAGGGGGGGGGGATTTCGGCAGAAAGGAATCGGTGGGGGGGAGGGAGTGTCGGCAGCAAGTAAGTGGGGGGTGTCGGCAACAGGTTCGTCGGGGGGGTGCTGTCAGCAGCGCCGATATTGGAGTAGGGAGCCGACAGGGGTGGTTTTCGGCAGGCAAGGGTGCCGATAAAAGGGCTGCTTGGACGTGGCTTTCGGCAGCAAAAGGAGGCGTTGTCAAAGGAAGGAAATCGGTGGGGTGGGTGGATCAACAACTACTTGGTCGGCACCAAGTATTCGGAAAGAGGAGGCAAATCGGCAGAGTTGATCTCGGCTGGAGCGGGTTCGGTGGAGCTTCGGTCGGCAGCGCCGATTTGGCGATCGGCAAAGGCTTCGTGGCTTCGGCAGCTGGAGTGGCGACAAAAAAAAATCAGCCGATAAGGCTGTTAGGCGACGCAAATCGGTAGAAACAAAAAAAAGATGGATCGATGGTGTTTGTCGATCGGTAAGAAAAGAGGAAATTGGAGAGATGATTTTGGAAGAAGGATGGGGCCGATTTTTATAGAGGGAAAGAGGGAATATGTTGTGTTTTTAGAGGTTAAGGGAAAGGGTTGATTTTTGAGAGTAAAATAGGGATAATAGGTTGTGTTTTTTGATATGGAAAAAGAAGGGTTAGGATTAAAAGTAAGTTTAGATTGGTAAAAGAATGGATGGTAGAGATTGAGGATGACGTGGATTGAAGAGGTAAAAGGTAAGGGTGTTTGTTGGGTGAGGTAAGTGGTAAAAAGTAAAGTAGGAAAGAATTAATAGAAAATATGTAGGAGATTTCTCATACCAAAATAAATTCAGTGTTTAAGATATCTAACTGATAAAAATATAAACACAGTATATATATTTTTTCTTTTTTTTATTTTTCTTTTCCTTTTTTTTATTTTTATATACATCTAAATTTAACATTCCAAGTTCTCCTAAGAGAAACTTGAACCGAGCTTCTTCTAGAGGCTTTGTGAAGAGATCCGCCAGTTGAAGATCGGTGGGGAAGAAATGCAGCTCAATATAACCTTTGGAGATGTGATCTCTGATAAAGTGATATCTGATGTCAATGTGCTTGGATCTTGAGTGAAGCACAAGATTGTTGGCAATTGCAATCGCACTTGAGTTGTCACACAGTATAGGAACTTGAGAGTAGATTTGATTGTAGCCCCTCAGTTGATTCTTCATCCATAGGATTTGAGCACAGCAGCTACCAGCAGCAACATATTCAGCTTCAGCCGTGGAGGTGGAGACTGAGTGTTGCTTCTTGCTGGACCAGCTAACAAGTTTACCACCAAGGAGTTGGCAACTTCCAGTAGTACTCTTTCTATCAACCGTTGATCCTGCAAAGTCAGAATCTGAATAACCCATTAGATCAAAACCTGAGTCTTTGGGATACCAAAGACCCAGATTCATGGTACCTTTCAGATACCGGAAGATGCGTTTAACCGCAGCCAAACGAGATTCCTTAGGATTGGCTTGGTAACGCGCACACAGACAAGTAGCAAACATAATATCAGGTCTACTAACAGTAAGATAAATAAGTGACCCAATCATTCCTCTAAATTTTGTTACATCAACAAATACACCATCTGTATCAGCATCAAGTTTTAGAGGTGGTGCCATATGAGTTTTCATGGGAGAGCATGTATCAAATTTAAACTTTTTCAAAAGATCACGAATGTATTTGCTTTGGTTTATAAAAATACCTTCAGAAGATTGTTTTACTTGGAGACCCAAGAAAAATGTTAGCTCCCCCATCATGCTCATCTCATATTGACTCGTCATGAGAGAGGCAAACTCATCACACAGTGATTCATCGGTGGCACCAAAAATGATGTCATCTACATAGATTTGAACAAGAATAAGATTACCTGAGGTTTGTTTGATGAAAAGAGTGTTCTCAATCTTCCCCCGAGTATATTTGTTCTTCAGAAGAAAGTCCGCTAGAGTATCATACCAGGCACGAGGAGCTTGTTTAAGGCCATAGAGAGCCTTATCCAATGTGTACACATAGTCAGGATGAGAGGGATCTTCAAATCCAGGAGGTTATTTCACATATACTTCTTCAGATATTTCTCCATTGAGGAAAGCACTCTTGACATCCATCTGGAAGACTCTGAAGTTCTTGTAAGCAGCATGAGCAAGGAAGATTTTGATTGCTTCAAGTCTGGAAACTGGAGCAAAGGTTTCATTATAGTCATTTTTTTCTCTTGCCTATACCCTTGAGCAACCAGCCTGGCTTTATTTCGGATGACAGTGCCTTCTTCGTCCATCTTGTTTCTGAAGACCCACTTGGTTCCTATGATTGTTTTTCTGGGAGGACGAGGAACCAATCTCCATACCTTGTTTCTTTCAAACTGAGAGAGTTCTTCTTGCATAGCAGTGATCCAACATGGATCAGCTAGAGCTTCTTCAGCCTTCTTAGGCTCTGATAGGGTTATTTTATTAACCCTATTTTAGCCATGTTTCATATTAATTTTGAGCTAAAATCCCACATTTATCGCTTTATTTATAGTCATTCTTAGTTAAATTCAACAAAAATAAATATTAGATACGTTTCGTTTTTAATCACGAAAATGCATCACAAAAACACAAAAATAAGTATATTTTACATGTATTTTGTAGGTACGAAAAGTGAGGCCGCATTTGAAGTCTAAAATATGGATCTTGAAGGACGGATCACGAAACTTAAAGTAAAGAATTCGATATTTTGGACCGATTGTTGGTGACGTGTTTTGAACTATGGAAAACCGATTTTTGGGCTCGATGTAATTGTATGAATGGGCCGATAAACAATCAAACATGGATCGATTTTGTAATCGCCTTTTGGACCGAGAGTCTAAACTTTCGGTTAGGCTTAAATCTCGGATTGGGCCGTTTGTTTTGTGGTATGCATGGGCCGATCGTTATTTCCATTTGGGCCGAAGATTGAACATCCACATGGGCCGAAGATGTTTGGTTATCCATGGGTCGGATCTATGACCCATGGATGCTCCATTTTGAGTAAACTTGGTCACCAAGATTAGTGTTAGTATAAATAGAAGTGTTTAGTTAGTATTAGAGGTGTGCTTGGTACTTGGATTTTCCTTGTTACCTAGGCACCATGGCTCGTTTATGATCAATGTCAAACACCCCTAGTTAATCTGAAGCTCTCGACTTTTGTAACTTAATCGACTTGGTTTGCAACTTTAATCTTAATCGTAATTGCATGTTAACGTTACTTAAACTTTAAGTTAAAACTCCTTTTCTTAAACTCTTAAATTAGTTTTCAAAACTCTTAAACTCTTAAACTCGTTTTTCTAACTCTTAAACTCTTAAATTAGCTTTCACAACTCTTAAACTCTTAAACTCGTTTTTCTAACTCTTAAACTCTTAAATTAGCTTTCACAACTCTTAAACTCTTAAACTCGTTTTCTCAACTCTTAAACTCTTAAACTCTTAAACTCGTTTTCCTAACTCTTAAACTCTTAAATTAGCTTTCACAACTCTTAATCTCTTAAACTCGTTTTCCTAACTCTTAAACTCTTAAACTCACTCTTTAATCCTTAAACTCGTCAACTTCTCAAACTCATCTTAGTTCACTTTAATTGCTTTCCAAATCACGCTTTTAATTAATCTTGCAAACAACTTACGATTCTCTTTCCTTACTCTCATTCTCGACTTTTGATAAAATTTGGTTCTCGCGTAATCTCACTTGCAATATAAGCCGGAAGTCTGAAATAATCACTTTGGATTCCCAAGTAAAATTGGTTCACGGTTTGGTAAGTGATTTCACAAAAGTTCCATCTTTTCTCTCGTCTCAAATGCACGTTACATTTAGTTTCCATAATTGTCATGTTAAATTAGTAACTTTTCTCAAAGCTTTGATAACTTGTGCAACAATTCACGACGTTCCACTCAAGTAAGTTTAATTTAATTAACGCATTGTCCATTTCCATTATTTGTTTTAAAACTCGTAAATCTTTTATAATTGGAATCTGAACGATGATGGAATAATCGCCTTAGTTCGGGGTATAAAGAGAAATTGGGACCAAGACTAATAAAAGGATAAAAAGGTGTATCGTATGGTATGATTGTATGACGTTATTTAAATCAAGGTTATATTTTGTGGTGGGTCACAATTGACCAACTGACAATTGCTACGTTGTATCATGAAATATTCGACAGTTGAGATAACTGAAGAATACTGTCTCATCTCGATATCTAATTATTAATCTAATCCCAATGGACCTTTATACCCCGTGGTTTCCTCTTATAATTGTTAATTTTCATTAGATGTTAACAACAAACTCCCAACAAAAGATTACCTTCGTATTCGCCATCTGAAACCTGCTTTTAAATAATTGGATCTTTAAAGAGAAACTTTTCCACGCTTCCCTGTGGGATCGATATTCGGTACTTTTGTACCATTATTACTTGTTAGAAGACGATAATAGACTGAGATGTATACTTGCTTCATGGTTTATTTCTGACTGAAATTGCTGATAGTTCTCTCAACAATACACACATCTCTGGTATGATATTACCCTCTTGCATTTCTAATATTATTCTTGTTTCTTTTTAGCAGGGGTAGCATCAAATCAGAGCGAACAAGTTTTTGGCGCCGTTGCCTGGGAAGCAAGCCAGAAGTTTTTTTTTATATAAGTAAAAAAAATGCAAGTTTTTCTACCACAATTTTGAGAAAAGAAATATTTATTTATTTTAATTATAGTGCATGCCAAGGTTGCCACACGGTGAGATTTTCCAACTTGATACTGACATTGAAAGAACTTTTAAACAACGAATAAGAATTCAAAGAGCTAATCGAGTCTTAAATTCTTTAGAAGTGTCTGAAAGTGATTCTTCGTCAGACCATGCGGACGGTCCCCAGTTTGGACCTAATGGGCGGCCTAATAATGAAGAAAATCTTGAAAACCCGCCATTTATAAATAATCTTGATGATGAGGAACAAAACATTTTTCGGTTAGCTAATTCAAAGGATGGTGGTATTATGTCTTACGTTGTTCATGTTTTAACACAGTTACATTCAGGAATTCTTAAACCAACTTTGCAAGCCCGCCACTTTGAATTAAAACCGATAATGTTTCATTTGTTTCAAACTAACGGCCAGTATGCTGGTTTGGCATCTGAATATCCTCATTCTCATTTAAGGTCTTTCATGGAAATTACAGACTCTTTTAAGCTTCCAGGTGTAGAAGACGATGCACTAAAATTAAAACTTTTTCCATACTCTTTAAGAGATAGTGCACGGTCTTGGTACAACTCAATGAAGCCAGATTCTATAGTTACCTGGGCCCAAATGGCGGAGAAATTTCTAAAAAAATATTTCCCACCCACGAGGAATGCTAAGTCCAGAAACGCAATTTGCACATGAGGCAGTTCCTGATGCATGGGATACATACAAGGAGCTTTTGAGAAAATGCCCTCACCATGGCATTCCGTACTGCATTCAGTTAGAAACGTTTTACAGTGGTTTAAACATTACTGCAAAACAAATGCTCGACGCTACTGCAAACAGAGCTTTCACTTCTTGTACCTATAATGAGGGATATTATATTCTTGAAAGAATTTCTAACAACAATGGTCAGTGGGCTGATCCACGTGCATTACCACCTAGGAAAACAACTGTAGGAGCACAAGATCCCGATGCTTATGCATTAATATCTACACAGCTGAATGACATGGCATCTTTGATTAGAAACCTTAATGTTGTGTCAGTCAACCCTGTTATGCCTCTTGCTACTGTTCAGTCTATCCAGTGCACGTACTGTGGTGATGGCCACAACTTTGAACATTGTCCAGGAAATCCCGAGCATATCAACTATATACGTAATAATAACTATTATTATAATAATAACAATAACAAAGGAGGACCCTTTTCTCAAACTTACAACCCTGAGTGGAGGAATCGTCCTAATTTTTCATGGCATAGTCCAGCATTAAATCCACCACCACCTAAATTGCAAGGTCAAACCCAGCAATTTTATCAAATACCTCAAAACAACCAGCACACGAATTTTCAAAATAATCAACATGCTTTTCAACAAAAGTCAAACCACCATGCTAAATCATCTACTTCCTTGGAAGCTATGATGAAGGGATTTATATCCCAAACTCAAGCATCAATTAAAAATCTGGAGACCCAAGTGGGTCAAATGGCTTTAGAAATGAGAAAACGCCCTTCCGGTTCTCTACCTAGTGACACAGAAATACCCCCGAGAATTGGAAAAGAGCATGTTAAAGCTGTAACTTTGAGGAGTGGTAGGGATTTACCAGAAAACATACAAAAAGATTTAATAAAAACAACTCAAGCAGAGCCAGAAAAGAAAAACATAGCTTTAGACTCTGCTAAGACCAATGGAACTATTGGGCCAGAAAATGCTAGTGTTGTAACACCCGTAATTTTCGGATAAGTACAATTTTGAATCAGTGTGGAAATTGATCTTTTAAGAAAAATATGAAAAATATGAAAAATATGAAAAATATGATTTTGGATTAAATCCTAGATTTTATGGTCTTGTTGGATGAGGAATTCAAATACGAGTCCAACGGTCCTTTCCGGAGCGAAAACGGAGCTAAAACGAAGAAGTTATGGCCAAAACAGTGTTTAGGAAGAAACCGGGCGACCAGTGCTTGGCGCTGGTGTTGGCGCTAGTGGATCCGCGCAGAGCATCTGATGACCAGTGCTTGGCGCTAGTTCATCCGCGCGGAGCGTCTGATGAGCATAAATACGGGATTTTTAGCCCCAAACTTCATTCCTTCATATCTCTCTCATTTCAACTCCGATTTTGGTGATTCAAGTTGCTTTGTGAAAACTTTGTACATGCCAAAATGTTATCTTTCCAAGTACTTATGTGTTTTTACATTAAAATTATCAATGGTTGAATTAATTGGTGGGTTTTGACCCTTTGAAGTATTTATGGTTGTAAATATTGTAAAACACTTATATTTGGAGTTTTTGGGAAAATGTGATAGATAAATCATACATGGAAATGGGTTATTGATTTATGTTATAAATGGAGTCTACCTGTTATGAAAATGCATTTTGTGTATAATTTGGGAACATGAATTTAGTATATTATGGGACGATTTGGAAATGTACGGTGTGAGTCTTTTGGGAAAAGAGGGTGGTCCCAACCCAAGGTTCTATTTTGGGTTTTCATGAATTTGAAATATTATTGGCAAAAGTGTGTGTTGCTACGTTTAATCTCATGTAATGACTTTTCATGAATTATCTTTTGAGTCAGTTGAGTTTATGGCTCGATATTGGATTTTGTAAGTCTTGAGGACAATTGTCCAGTTTTGATAGCTCAAAGTTGAGTTTTGATCATGATTTACGATATTGGGGAATTGCATGTTTTGTATGCACTTATTTATTCATTTGGGGTCGTGTAATGTTTTAGACCTTGTTAGCTATGGATCCATAGGCGTTTGAGTTTTCCAAGTCTCGCGGGCAAGAGATCGGGATTGATTGAGCTCAGTTTACGAGACGTTAGTTTCTCTTTTGTAGCACGGAATAGGCATCGGGTTCCATGATAAGTAAGGCGTGGACCTACATGGTCGGGCGTCGTCTCATGGGCAGTAAGGTGTAATTCCATATGTGCTTGGCACGGGATAGGCATCGGATTCAATGATAAGTAAGGCGTGGGCCTATATGGTCGGGCGTCGTTTCATGGGCAGTAAGGTGTAATCCCAAATGTGTTGTTGTGGATTTGGAGTGACCCAATGTATAGACCTGGAGTGGTTGAAATTGGGGGCTCCCTAGTCTCACGGGCAATAGATCTGGAGTGATTGAGCTCAGTTTACGAGAGTATCCACGTGTTTGTTTTATTGCATAGTAGGTGACCCACTTTTGTGTTCCGTCACGTGCAATGTATGCGGGCCTTCCCCGTCACCGAAAGGTGTTGTTTTGGGTATTTGTTGTTATCCATGTTTTCAGTGACGTATCATATTTATATGCATTGTTTCCACGTTATGTGAGTTATGGGTTATGTTTCATCCATGTTCGGGGTGTTTTGGAATAATGGTGATTTATTTATGAAGTCAATCGTTTTGAGAATCAAATGTCATTTCACCTTTCACGTTGGTTTTGGGAATGAGACCATTTTGAGAAATCATTTTATATTAAAGATTTCAGCACAAGATTTGTGTGAGTGGAAAATGGGTGATTTACATCTAAAGAAAACTCTTTTGAAATCATGACTTAAATTGCATCCCTCTCGATTTATGAATTTATATGGTCATGATAAAACTCTTGAACTCACTAGGCGTTAGCCTAACCCTTTTTATTTGTCGGCATGTGCAACAGGCTCAGTTTGGGAGTAGCTTTAGCTACACTGTGAAGTGGCGAGTACTAGTAGAGTGCACGAGAGGCGATTTTGATTAGTGAAGTCTTCCGCACTTATTTGGGATTAGCAACTTGTGTTGTGTTAAGTAACGCCTGTCTTAAGTTATTAATTGTGGGAATTATAATGTTTAAATTCCGAAGTATTTTCAGGGATGATCTATAGAAATGATTGTATCCTTTTTTGGTTATTTTATTGAAATTAAAGTTAGTTGCTCATTCCAATTTTGAGGGTGTTACAGCCCAATAACACCATTCCCATTCCAACAATTCCACTTTTAATTCCTGAAGAACCCAAGAAAGATCAAACAACCACAGACAAGCCTATTGTGGATATGTCACAAGCTGGTGACAGTCCCAAAATTCCTGGTAAAATTAAGATAGACAAGACCTCACCACCAGTTTCAGCACCAACTATTCAAAAGACTACATCTCCTACTACAGTTCCTCTTTATATTCCTTATCCCCAAAGGATGAGGAATGAGAGAGATGAACTGCAATTCAAAACGTTTTTAGATGTTTTTAAACAGCTGCATATCAACATACCTTTGGTTGAAGCCATTGAACAAATGCCAAGTTATGCAAAGTTTTTAAAAGATATTTTAAGTAAAAAGAAGAAATTGAATGAGTATGAAACTGTACCTCTGACTGAAGGTTGTAGTGCTTTGTTCTCTAATAAGATCCCTAAAAAGATGAAAGATCCTGGAAGTTTTACCATCCCATGTTCCATTGGAGGTAAAGAAGTAGGACATGTTTTATGTGACTTAGGTGCCAGTGTGAACCTTATGCCTTTATCTGTATTCAATACCTTAGGCACAGGTGAAGCTAGACCCACAACTGTGTCTCTCTTATTTGCAGATAAGTCCATAGCTTGGCCTAAAGGTAAAATTGAGGATGTCCTAGTTCAGGTTGACAAGTTTATTTTCCCTGCAGATTTTATCATCCTAGACTTTGAAGCTGACAAGGATATTCCCATCATTTTAGGAAGACCTTTCCTAGCCACTGGGAGAACTCTGATAGATGTCCAAAAGGGTGAACTCACCATGAGAGTTCAAGACCAACAAGTTACCTTTAATGTGTTGGACTCCCTTAAATATCCTGAAGAGAGAGAGGAATGTTCTACCTTAAGTTTGATTGAATCTTGGTGTCTAGACCAAAATTTTGGGGAGGGGATGGAAATGGAAAAATCTGATAGTGAAGAAGACAAAGCAGAGTTTGATGACTTAGAAGACATACATGTCACCTCTGTTATTGAAGTTTTAGAAAATAAGGACAGGAAAACTCTTGTGCCTTCTTTAGAATGTGCTCCAGACTTAGAATTAAAGCAACTTCCCTCTCAGTTAAAATATGCCTTTCTAGGAGAACCAGGGAAATTGCCAGTCATTATTTCATCATCCTTAGAATCTGACCAGGAAGAAAAATTGGTGATCATGTTGAAACAGCACACCAAGGCCATAGGATGGACCATTGCTGATTTGAAGGGCATAAGCCCTACTATCTGTCAACATAAAATCATTTTAGAAAACAAAGATTTTACTTCAGTTGAGCCTCAAAGAAGACTCAACCCTATGATGAAAGAGGTTGTTAAAAAAGAAATTTTAAAATGGTTGGATGCTGGCATAATTTATCCTATTGCCAGTAGTACTTGTGTCAGTCCTGTGCAATGTGTACCTAAAAAGGGTGGAGTTATTGTGGTAACTAATGAGAAAAATGAACTTATACCGACTAGAGTAGTGTCAGGATGGAGAATCTATATGGACTATAGGAAGTGTTAGGGTAATATTTGGTTGATTAGAAGTTCAAGGGGCTAATATCAGGCCTTGTTAGTGAACGGGTCGTGGGCTTGTTAACCACCGGCCCGCCATATATAAAGCAATCTAGCCTTAGAAAATTAGGCTAGTTGTCTCATTTGCTTTCATCACTCTTTATTGTAATTCTCTCTAATATTGAAAGCTTAATCAGAGATGACCAGTTGAAATCGTTACATACATTGTTTATCTATTTGATTTCATTATTGTTGCACGGATCTGAGACTCACAATTGGTATCAGAGCAGACGGACGGATTTGATTCTGAGCATTCATATTGATTTCTGGTAAGATTTGACTTTTTCACGACTGTCACATTCTTGAAATTTCAAATCATTGATTCTGATTAAATTGATTGATTATGTTTATTGGGTTGTGTTAGCATCATTGTCATTAGTGTTTCTGTAAATTTTCACATCCTAATTCGACTATTTGAGTGGGTAATTAAGCAAATCAAATTCAAAAGTTTTGAGTGTGTTCTTCATCAAAAATCAAATTTTTACCATCAAAACTTGCTATTTTTGCTTTAAAATCGATTAGGTTAGTGGTATTTTTGTGTTTGGTATTGTTCCTAATCTTTCAGGATCGATTTTGAGAAACCCTAGTTGATTCCCAAGCAATTGAAAACTCACAGCCGTAGTTTCCGGGTAACACAGCCGCAGAATCCGGACAACTCCTAAGTCTCCGGACGTTTGTGTTATCCTTTCCGGGTACGTCTCCTTTCCGGGTAAGTTTTCTCTTAAACTCCGAGTTACCGGGTAATTTTTTCCGGAAACCCAAAGTTTTCGGTAAGGATTTTATCTGGACAACTCTAGGAATCCGGTAATAATTTTATCCGGTCAATACTAAGTATCCGGGAAACAATTTATCCGGATTCACTAACCATCCGGTAAGTTCTGTATTCGGAATCTTCAACATCCGGTAAGTTTTGTGTTTATTTATCTCGTTCGGACACTCTTATCATCCGGTAACATTTGTTATCTGGTAAGTTTAAGCTGTCCGGACTCTTCTGCTTATCCGGATACTTTTACTTTGAACTATCTTTATCTGATCCGGACACTTCCAGATCAGATATCTCACACGGATTCCTATCCAGTGAGTTCAGCTTGCTGAAATCTTACCAGTTCCTAGTTCATAACCGTCGTAGAACCTGCGTTAGGATCCCACTCATAGTGCCTTACGTTAGGTTTACACTTTGAATCAATCTACACGTCTGACGATCACTCCGTTGCAACCAAAGATGTCTTCGCGTGACGCTCTAGCAATCGGTACCGACACCAAGCCACCGTGTCTCTTTCCAAATGAGTACAGTCAGTGGCGCGACAGGTTCATGCTCTTCATAGAGTCCAAGGACAACTACGAGTACATCAAGAGAGCTCTTGAATATGGTCCAATCCCTTGGCCGATGAATGATATAGAAGCAACTGCAACTGCTCTAGCTCGTCGTACGAAAAAGACTATCGCCGAAATGACCGAAGATGAAAGAGGCATGATCGAAGGTGAAAATCATGCAAAGAGATATCTTGTCCAAGCCCTTCCCAACCCGATCTATACAGCTATCGACAGCTACAAAGAAACGGCAAAGGGCATGTGGGATCAAGTGGCCAGAATGATGCGTGGGAGCGATGTCGGAAATCAACTAAAGACCAATAGCGCGATAACCAAGTTCGATGGTTTCAAGCAGCGCACCGGCGAATCTCTCACACAGACCTATGAACGGTTCTGCTCACTTCTTAATGAACTGAACAAGAATAAGATCACTCGCTCCAACACAGAAAAAGCGCTCAAATTTCTCAATAATCTGCTGCCGGAATGGAAGGTGTTTGCTTCTCATGTCAAGCACAACAACTTGATAGAGAACATCGGCATCAATGAACTCTATGAGACACTTCTTCAAGACAAAGATGAAGTGAATGAGCTTCTGAGCGAGAAGAAGACTGAATCAAAGCCAACTGCTGATCCTATTGCACTCATGTCTTCCAAGAAAGGGAAATCTTCGAGCGGTCACTCTAAACGTGCTCAAAAGCGAAGCTCTTCCGAGTCTGAAAAGGAAGACAGTGACTCTAATGATGAAGTATCTGACCTCAAGAAAGCGATAGCTCTGCTTACAAAATCTTTCCAACAACAAAAATACTATAAGAAGCCTTCGTCCAACAATCAGCGCTACTCCACCTCCTCTAACAAGCGCCACGATCATCAGGACAAGTATGAGGGAAAGAAGAAAGCTGATGAGCAAGAGAAGTCAGAGAATAAGGAGAAAGATGATAGAAAGAAGAAAGATGAACCAGTGACCTGTTACAACTGTGGAAAGCTTGGTCATTTCTCTAAAGATTGTACGAGGCCGGTGGAAAAGAATTCTCATTACTACAAGGCTAAGCTCGCCCTGATTGAGCAGAAGGAAGCTGGAGAAGCTCTACTTGCGGAAAATGACTACTGGTTGGGTCGTTCTGACGATGAAGAAGAGTCTGGTGCTGATGCATTCATGGGCTATCACTCTCCAGCCGATGAAGAGAAGACAAGTCAGGTATGTGATTCTTGCCAAAAGGATTTCTCAAATCAAATGAAATCACTTACCAATCAGGCAGATTCCTTTAAGGCCACCACTAAAGAACAAAAGCTTAAGATTAGTTCACTAACCGAAAAGCTAGATGTTCAAACAAGAATAACTGAAAAACATAAGTCTGAAAATGCTATGTTAAAGGAGAAATGCAAAAATCTTTCAATAGCACCTAAAGACTTAAGGGCCAAATTATCTGATCTTCAGTCTCAGTTTGAACAGTGCATGAATGAGAAAGAAGAACATGTTTATCAATGTTCCTCTCTTCAAATTCAGCACAAGGAGTTTGTTGCTAAAATTCTTGATCTTGAAACCAAACTCCACAAAAGGGGTCAAACTGATCAAACCATCTTTCTGAATAAACCCAAGGAGTTCACTTATTTTAACAAAGAGTGGGGAATCGGATATGATAACCCACAGTCCCACACTATTTGAAAAATGGAAGATACCAAACTCCTACTTTGTATGATTTTGCATGTTTTGGGTTAGATAAAAAGTATCTGGAATATGCCATTCAATGGACTGGCCCTCTTGAACCTGAAAAGGAAGAGGAAATCGAGGAATATAAACGCGCACATAAACGAGGAATACAACTTCGTTTTGTTATGAACCTTTGAATTATTCCTATCAAAAGAACAAAAAGTATCTCTCAAATGACTACTTCGACCCCTACAAGGTTGTTACGCCCAAGGATTCTTCCAAAAAGGATGAGGGCCAAGCACCTGCAACCAAGACTGAGACGGACGAGTTTAAGCTCTATGTTCCCCCTCTCATCTTGGAAGCAAAGATTGTCGAGCTGGAGGAGTCGCTTGAAAAGAAAGGTTTGTTTTCCAAAACGAAAAGAAAGCGCTAATCTCTGAGATTGAGAAACTCAATTCTGAGAAACTTGAGAATCCACAACCGGTCAAAACCGAGCTTGTGTCTGATGAAGGACAGGAAATCCTTCGGGAAGAAATCACAAAACTCACATCAAAGTTGGCTGCCTTGGCAACAGATACGATGCATGAGTGTACGAAAAATGGTCAGCTCCAAGAGCAAATTGACCAACTCAAATCTGAGAAGCAGATTTCACCCGAATCTTCCTCGAATTCATCTGAAACGTCTTCGTGTAAAGCTTTTATTGGTCAAATATCTACCACACAAGACGGTATCGATTCTCAAGATGAGTGTGTTAAAAGGAATTTAAACTATGATTTTTTCCTAGCTTCCGCACCAAATTCCCCAAAGCACACTGACACTAAGTGTACCTCGCCTTCCCCGATCGATCCAAGTCCAGTAATTCCGGATGTCCATTTTTCAAAATATATGAACTCCGAAGGCAATTCTGATGGAGAGTTTGAGTCGTTCCCCTTCGACAAACCTCTTCCGTGTCATAGGGATTTTCTGTCACCCGTAGTCAATCGACCGGTCAACTTTGAAAAGGGTACTTGTTCTAACACCAAGGCCCCAGCTGTGATTAAGATTTCCAAACCTAAACCAGCTTCTCAAAACCAATCACAGCCGAGGCAAAAGACCGAGCGATTGCCTATCAAAAATCATGTTTCTTCAAAAGTCACTGACCATGCTGTTAATGTGGGTTTAGATAAAACCGGCAAGCCCAAACAAGATAAAGCAAAGAGGCTAGCTAGGGAATATATTGAGAAAGAGGCATCGAAGTCATTTAACACTGTTTTCTATCCTAGGAGGCATAAGCATGATTGCGCATGGAATCATAGGAATAATTTTGTTAAACGAGATGTTAATTTTTCAATTAAACTCTACTCCATTCAGCAATTGATTCAATTATCGCATGAATGCTTATGCTGTTCTAGTTATGGTTGGAATGACTTTGATGATATCAATAACAATGATTGGTTTGGGTCATATCACATATATAATCATACACCCAAACGCAAACCCCGTACAAACAAAACGAAACACTATACTCCACGGGGTTCCCAATCAGAGGTTAAACCAAGGCAAGATAGGAAACCCACTTCAAAGTGGGTTCCTCCTACTGAGGTTAAACCTACACCTAAGAGGCAAAATGTTTCAAAGCAAGTTCCTCCGAAAGGTGTCAAATCTAACCCTCCCGGACCCAGGCAAATCTGGGTACCAAAGGTCCGCTAATCTTGTTTTGCAGGACGGTCATGTGTAGTTCTTAGACACTAGATGCTCCACACACATGACCGGAAGGAGGGAGCTACTCACGATCTACAAAAAGCAATATTACGAAGACGTGAGGATTGTCTATACCTGTGCTTTCAAAACTGCTCATATGTTTAGGGGGAGCATGATCAACTATCAGGTAAGTTCATTCTAATGTTGAGGAGGAGCGTCACACACAATTTTTTTAACTGATGAAAAGTTTTTTTTTGTAGATACTCCCGTGTGCATTTCACACTACGCGCACATTCTGAGGGGGAGCCTTTCATTTTTTATGTTCATCTTTTGAGGGGGAGCGACACAAGTTTTTCTTTAAATGTATAAAAGTTTTTTTTGTGTCGGACTCTCCATTGCACAAGTTTGCACTATTCCAGGGGGAGCTAAACCATCCCCATGCTCAGTTTGAGGGGGAGCGAGAGAAGGTTCTTTCAATAATTCAAATTGTCCCAGTTTTTTTTGAAAATGGAAGAACAGGGACCTTTTTATCAAAATCCCCAAAGTATCCGGACAGGTATCCGGATGGATATCCGGATGTCCCATCCAGAAACTTTGTCCCATATATAAGGGGTCCGAAAAGGTTCTTCATCATTATCCGGATTTTGTCAACTGAAGCCCTACTGGCACACGCGGATCCCGCTGCACCTAGTGTAGTTGCTTATAGGCGAGAGTTAGGGAATCCCATGGTCCAGCCAGCGCCGGAGGGACCTCCCCAGGGACATAGAACCAAGGGAGTATTAGGTGATGAATTAGATCATGTGAGAAGGAGGGAACTGCGTTCGAAAGCGAACCAGGAAAGATTGAGCCGTAAAGATAACGAGGCTCCTGAGCGACCCCAACCGAGCGATATCCGGGTAGCCACATCTACTATCCCGTCTCATTTGTTGGGACAGGGTATTGAAGAAGCCTTCGTGGACCCAGCGGAGCAATTGCACAACCCCCTTGGCCACTCATCCATCTCTCAAAAGACGGATGTTTCAGTTTCTCACGGGGATATAGCACAACTTCCACCGGTCTCTCACTCGGAGAGTGCTGGTGTTGAAATAAGCGACCAGCAGCCCCCGGTCGCGACTTCTTTCAGTGCACAGTTGAGTCTAGAGCCACTTGATATTATACATTCTTCGGCTAGGACATAACATGAGCAACAACAAATCGAGACTCTTCGTGACTCGATCGGAACGTCTGTAGTGTCTTCGTCTGGCGGAACACGAGGATCGGACGAAAATCCTACCACAGCTACCACTATGCCAACTGTGAACGTAGGTGGCTCTGCCTCTGTGGCAGATGCCTCAACGGGTAATCTAAGTGATCCCGGAGTTATTCACCCCGACTTTGTGTCACCAGGGTCCCTGGACAGCACCCTTAAGGCTGTCTGCGAGGCAATGGAGCAGCACGTCGCCGCCGAGCTCGCCAAAATGAAGAGATTAATCCAAGGCAAAGAGAAGATCGTCGAAGCTGAAACCGTACCTACACCTCCACCGGCTACTCAGCCTACCTACTCGGTGGACACCCTAAAGACGATGCTTCTAGCCCAACTGCTCCAAGAATCCGAAACCAACGCCTCTACAGAAGCAGACCTGATAACCGTTCTAAAATCACAGGTCATTGTTCCTTCATCATCCATTACCACTCGATTAGATAATATTGACTCGACTCTCAAGGACTTCCAACAAGCGATGACAACGCTGTCCGAGAGAGTCCGTTCACTCGAAAATACCTGCAACAGTCAAGCTGGTGGTCTGAAGTGCAAGCACGATGACCAGGATGATCCTGATCACCGTGAGGGGAGAAACGACTAAGACCTACCGAGACCGCCCCTATCCTCACCGAATCGACAACTGTAGTTCATCTGGAACCAACAACTACGGCAACAACAACCGACGCCGAACCTGAAGCCGAGTTGCCATTAGCCGAGATGGTAATCGACATGGAAATATCAGATGATGAAGACCCGACGGTTGAAAATCCGGAGGGTTCAACACAGGAACTGGTTGATTTTGACTCATCAGACAGACCGTTATTGGATATGATAGATCCAGACTGTGAAACCAACCCGGAGACCGAAGATGCATGGTATGAAAAAGCCGCCAGTGTCGCAAATCTCCAGGTTAATTTGGTTTTCCCTACTGATGACGATGACAACATTGACTATGATCAGTTCCTGCTCCAGAATTTATATGGTTCTTCTCCCGTTCACTCTGCTCAACCCGATGAAACTTCAACAAGACCCGAGACCTCAACTGCCAATATTCAGACATCTCCTCAGCAACCTACAGCTTCTGATCTCCCACTTCCTCAATAGCAACAAATTCGTTGGGAGAAGATCCCAGTATTTATTCCTCATCTGGAGGAATCCGTGAAGAAGTTGTTTGTTCATAAGCTTCGCACAATCGAGCCGACCTTTTGCCTAGGTATTTACAACGTCAATCCCGAATACCAACGCCGGTACATCAGCGCAATGAAGCGGTGTCTTCCAGTCAGCCAAGTCAGAACCAAGCATCAGATCACAGAGGTACTCAACATACAGTCCAGCCGCATCATGAAAATCGTATATCCTGTATTCACTGTCCGACGTGAAGATGGGAATGAATGGAAATTTTCTGAAGCCGACTTCCAGCACCTCCGACCGTTTGACTTCCTGTCAATTCTGAAAGACCTTCGTTCAAGAACTATCCGACCGCTACCAGTTACAAAGGCGCTCGAAACTGCTCGTCGATTTCTGGTCTGTACAATTATGATGTCTTATCTAACGGATTTTCAAATGGCAATCGAGAACAGAGCGAAGAAGGTAAATCTGATAAAGCCGAATCTGCAAGCTCCTGAGTTGAATATGTATCCCGAGAACGCTATACTTCTAGAACCTGAATTTGGGATTGTCTACGTCAATGAACAGGAAGAGAAAAGATTTATGCGATTCAGTCAGGTAGAAAGATCCTGCGACGGCACGCTCTTCAAAGTTCAAGATGCTCTTCGGAAAATCATCCAGCACGAGTCTGAAAATCCAAGGTTCTCATATGTCCCTAATCCGAATGAAACAACTGCTCGGAATGCCTTGGAAATGGTTGAAGAACGCATCGAATACCGCCGTGCAATCAGATGGTTCGAAGTCCACTTCGCGCTTCGAAAAAGATATGTCGCGAACTGGCGCCAAATCGAACTTCAAATCAAAGGGGGGATTGTTAGGGTAATATTTGGTTGATTAGAAGTTCAAGGGGCTAATTGTAATAGTTTATATTAGGCCTTGTTTGTGAACGGGTCGTGGGCTTGTTAACCACAGGCCTGCCATATATAAAGCAATCTAGCCTTAGAAAATTAGGCTAGTTGTCTCATTTGCTTTCATCACTCTTTATTGTAATTCTCTCTAATATTGAAATCTTAATCAGAGATGACCAGTTGAAATCGTTACATACATTGTTTATCTATTTGATTTCATTATTGTTGCACGGATCTGAGACTCACAGGAGGCTTAACCAGGCTACCCAGAAAGACCATTTTCCATTGCCTTTCATTGACCAAATGTTAGACAGACTAGCAGGTAAGGAGTTTTATTGTTTCTTAGATGGTTATTCCAGTTACAATCAAGTTGCCATTGCACCTGAAGATCAGGAGAAAACCACTTTCATATGCCCTTATGGTACCTTTGCCTTTAGAAGAATGCCTTTTGGACTTTGTAATGCACCTACCACTTTCCAAAGATGTATGATGTCTATTTTCTCGGATATGCTTGAACGGTCCATGGAAATCTTCATGGATGATTTTTCAGTTTATGGGACATCATATGATCTATGTTTACAAAACCTTGAAAACAGTCTTAAAAGATGTGAAGAAACAGAATTGGTTTTAAACTGGGAAAAATGCCACTTTATGGTTAAAGAATGCATTGTGTTAGGTCATCTCATTTCCAACAGAGGTATTGAAGTTGATAAAGCTAAATTAGAGGTAATTGCAAAATTACCTGAACCAACCGCTGTTAAAGGTATTAGAAGTTTCTTAGGACATGCAGGTTTCTACAGGAGGTTTATCAAAGATTTTTCTAAAATATCCAAACCTCTGTGCTCCCTATTACAGCATGACCATGCTTTCAATTTTGATGATGATTGTAAAAAAGCTTTTAAAATCTTGAAAGAAGCATTGGCCACTGCTTCTATAATAGTGACTCCTGATTGGTCTTTACCGTTTGAAATAATGCGTGATGCTAGTGACTGGGCTGTTGGAGCCATTCTAGGACAAAGAAAGAATAAAGTTTTTCACTCAATTTACTATGCTAGTAAAACTCTCAATGAGGCTCAAATCAATTACACCAATACTGAAAAAGAATTATTAGCTGTGGTTTTTGCTTTTGAAAATTCAGGTCATATTTGATGGGTGCCAAAGTGATTGTGCATACTGATCATGCAACCATCAAATATCTTATTTCTAAAAAAGATGCAAAACCTAGGTTAATAAGATGGGTCTTGTTACTACAAAAATTTGATTTCGAAATCGTTGACAGGAAGGGTATAAACAATCAAGTGGCTGACCACTTGTCAAGACTTGAAAAACAAGAGCACACTGAACACACTAATGACATCAGTAATGTTTTTCCAGATGAAAGGATCTTAGCTGTACAACATGCTGCAATACCTTGGTTTGCAGATATTGTTAACTATTTAGCTTGTGGGATCATTCCCAAGGAATTAAATAAATATCAAAGAAAGAAACTCATATTTGATTCCAAGAAATTCCTTTGGGACGATCCATTTTTATTTAAGATTTGTGCAGATCGGGTGATCAGAAGGTGCATCCCTAAAGAAGAAGTGGCATTTGTTCTATATCACTGTCATACAGGTCCTGTGGAGGACATTTTGGAGGAAGCAGAACAGCTGCAAAGGTATTACAATCAGGTTTGTATTGGCCTACCCTAAATAATGATGCCTACAACTTTGCAAAAAGTTGTAATGAGTGTCAAAGAAGTGGAAATATTTCTCAGCGGAATGAAATGCCTTTAAATGGAATTTTAGAAGTAGAATTATTTGACGTTTGGGGTATTGACTTTATGGGACCATTTCCACTGTCAAACAATTGTGCCTACATCCTGGTAGCTGTTGACTATGTATCTAAATGGGTGGAGGCTATGGCATGTCACTCTAATGATGCTAAAACAGTCATCAAATTTCTCCAAAAGAACATATTCACTAGATTTGGCACACCCCGTGCCTTGATTAGTGATGAGGGCACCCATTTCATCAACAACCTATTAGAGGAAGTCATGGACAAGTACAACATTCAGCATCGGGTAGCTACTGCTTATCACCCTCAAACCAATGGTTTGGCTGAGTTGTCCAATAGAGAAATTAAAGGAATCTTAGCTAAGGTAGTCAAGCCACATAGAAAAGACTGGGCATCCAAACTGGATGATGCCTTGTGGGCCTACTGGACTGCTTATAAGACCCCTATTGGAATGTCCCCGTATAAACTAGTTTTTAGGAAAGCCTGTCACCTGCCTGTAGAATTAGAACATAAGGCCTATTAGGCCATAAAGGAACTCAACATGAATTTGGATGAGGCAGGGAAAAGAAGAGCTCTACAACTGGGTGAGTCATAAGAACATAGGAATTTTTCTTATGAAAATGCCAAACTTTACAAAAAAAATGGCACGATAAGAAAATCAGTCCAAAAGAGTTCTTTGCAGGACAGCAGGTCCTACTGTTCAACTCCAGACTCAGGTTGTTTCCAGGTAAATTAAATTCTAGATGGACAGGACCATATCAGATTGCTAAAGTTTATCCCTATGGAGTGATTGAATTGATTGATCCAGAAAAAGGAACAACTTTTAAGGTAAACGAACAGCGAGTAAAACCATTTGTTGAACCTCAAAATCTGATACAACAGCCTGTGGAGGTTGTCCACTTTCAAGAATGAAAATAAAATAAAATAAAAATACATATATATAATAAAAATAGATAATACGAAAAGAAGAAAAAATATATGTGTGTATATATATATATTCGCATATTTTATTTCCAAAAAAAACAAGAAAAATATAAAGATATAAAAATAAAATCGAAAAATTATTTTTAAAGAGAGATTCACAAAAAGATGTAAATTTTGGGGAGAAACAGAGTTTTGAGAGAAAAATTTTAAACAGAAGAGAAATAAGAAATTTTCGGCCTTTGGCCAAATTCTTATAAAAAAATGGAAGTAACAGAACCTAATGATCAAAAATCGGCAGCTAGAAACTGAATTTTTGCTGGATCTCGAAAAATACTTTCAGTCAGACCCACGTTTAGTTCAGAGTTATAATTAATTTGGGTCGGTTACGTTTTATTAACTGGGACTCTAAGATTGCTTTAAAAAATTAAACTGGGCCAAGAAATTTTCGGCCCAGCATCTGACTCTAGTTTCGGTCCATAAAAAAAGAAAAAAAAGAAGATAAAAACTTAACAGATATTTTTTTAACTAGATGTGATTTTAAATACTGAGAATCCAACTAAATCACCACTAATCTAGTTACTGTGCAGTGTACTGTGAGAGCATTTAATGTTGTACTTGATTAAGGATAGCATGCAGGTGTTTTCTTTTCTTCTTCATGCGAACAACAAAAACACACACACTGCTATATTTTTCTTCTTCTTCGGTAATATTCACTGCCACCGCCGATTTTACTTTATGTCAAGAGATCACCTCACTCCCTGCTGACATCACTCGTCTCTCTCCCTCAACCTCTCATCTTCCAAATATAAAACCCACTTCTCATCTTCCATGGCGAGAGCTAAAAAGCTACCAAAGAAAACCCTAAAATTCTTGTTTGCTAATCGAAGAGTCACAAGGAGCGAGGTCGCTTTTTAGCTGAAAACTCACATCGAAGGAAGAGAACGAGAACAACCCACCGGAGAATTTCAAAAATGAACTTCGACGATAGTAAACCCCCGATTCCACCACCGACGTCTGCTCCGACGAACCTCTGCCTCACCGACGATCATTCCAGATTGAAAAGTCTAGCTGCTGCCGCCGAACATTTTGTTCAGTCGCCGTCATCGTCGCACCTGCGCGTGACAAGGGTCTACACAAACCCCTTTTACGCTGAGCATGAGGACCGAAAACCTCATCTGAGCTCGTTGCCACCAAATGTATCGACATCTATGATCAGAGGACCTTCTGCTGGGTTTGATCAGACATATCTAGCTACAAACAAGTTCCTGTTAAACTATGGTCCACGACCCATGTTTTACCAACCAGATTTACGACCACCACCAGGGTTTAAGCACGCTCGATATGCCCCAAGAATCACACACCCACAGATTCCTCAACACTCGATTGCCGCTGCAATAGTGTTAGACCAACTTGGAAGCCCATTGCCAAAACAACCATCTGCCTTTCTACCTTTCGACACTGTGCGAGCATCTGCGGTCACTAACTTGAACTACCCACCAGTTGCATCTACCGCCGTACCTCAAGACCATCGACAACCACCACCTCTCCTTACTTTGGAACCACCTACGGCAGCCTCTACACTCTTTAAACCCACACCCATTTCACCCAAAAACACACCTAACCCTAACCCAAATACCACCCCTCACAAATACTGCCGAAGGGTGAAATCAAACATGATGGGTAACATGCAACCCATTAAAAAGCGAAAAGTTTGGGTTGAAATTGAAGATGGTGAGCTCGTTGTATCAGAGGAAGATGTGGGTCAAGACGGTGAACAAAAGGAATCAGAGAACTCTCAAGAAGTTCATAGGGTTGACAAGGGCAAACAAAAAGTCGGTACCTCTTTAAACTCAAATACCACTCGTTACGATTTATTTTCATGTCATGAAGCTATGCTTAAATTTTCAACTCTAGCACGTAAAATGTGTCATGCACCACGTGGATTTCATGTTAATGCATTACTTGCACACCCGCATATTGGTTATTTGGTCACAAAGTTGGGCTGGGAAATTTTTTGTGAACCACCAAGTCAATATAATATTGACTGGGTGAGGGATTTCTATAGTGAACTGTCCATCACGGATGGTGTGAAAATCCTTGTTAGACAAACCGAGGTTGATTTTTCGGCCACGGCCATTAATAACCTTTTGAGTATTGTCCCGCCTAAACATTCCAAGATGGAACGATTGATCAAAAATCTAACTAATGAGGATCTAGATGACATTTTAGAAACAATAGCCCATAAGGGATCCAAATGGGAATTTACCGGAAATTCACGCATTATTCGCACGCATTGTTTAAAACCGGAGGCAAATGCCTGGTTTTTCTTTTTAAGACATAGTCTCGCTCCAACAACTCACGATACTAGTCTTTGCATGGTTCGAATTTTGATTTTATATTGCATCCTTAAGGGACACTGATTCGATGTTGGACGTCTCATCTCCAACAATATACGTGGAGGAGTTGACCGATGCAACGCTCGAATGGGCCATCCATCCATTATCCATGCACTTATGAAAAACGCTAATGTTACCATCCTATCCACCGACACTTTTTCAAAAGAAAAATTAGTTATGGAAAAACAAAATGTGGATAGACTGTTGCGTAACAACACGTGTGTGCATTCGGATTCGGACAGATCTGATAGTGACGGAATTGCTTCTTTGGAAGTAAAGTTTCAGTCACTTAAGATTGAGATGCGAACAATACTTAAGGAACACCAAGTGTTGATATCGAAAAAACTCGACCAGCAGGAACGTGAGAGGAGTAAGAGGGACGATGTGATAGATGCGAGTTTAAGGAGATTTGAGGGCATGCTTGTGAGTTGGCTAAAGTTTGAGAAAGCTAAGGACGACGTAACGAGAGGGATTTTGATGAAGGAGCACCCGGGGATCGCCAGGACGTTACCACCGTTTCCCATCCATCTTTTATGGGAACCCGTTGAGCGTACTCCTACTCATCATGAGTAGGACAGGTTCAATTCCACGACTCTATCCATTTTATTTTTTTGCGCACTTTAATAAATTGCACTTTAACTTCATCGCTTATATTTGGGATTTTGGATTGGGAATTTGGAGTAATTTTTGCTTGATATTATCATATGTTTATTTCATGCTTTGAGGATTGTTAGACGCATGCTTGTTTGATAGCCCGCGTAAAACGGAAAGTTTTCTCACCTGCACATTTCATGTCACTAGAACTAGCCCCCGAATTTTTTGTTTCAATTTTTTGTTAAAATCATTTTTGCAACCACACCATACACAATAAAAAGCCAATTTTTTCGCTTGATCGATGGTTGTCCAATGAGGACATTGAACCCTTCTAAATTTTAGGGAGGGGAAATGACATGGTAACTCATATAAAAATTCGACACCATATCATTTTAAAGTGCACACCCCTTCGCAAAATGCGTCGCACTCACAAAAAGAAAAGAGGATTTAACAATGCAAAAAGAAGCAAAGCTTCGCATTTGTTTTTCCTCACATCAAGAAAGTGTCAAAGACACCGACAGGACCAATGTGTCTCATCTCAAAATCACCAAAAAGAGAAGGCAGAAAAATTGTGCCGATTTTGAAAATTTTCGAGAAAAACATTTTAGTAAAAATCACCATTTTTACCAAAACAAAAAGCCAAACACTCACCCCCGATACCGGTTGCATTATGATTTTAATTAAACAGAAATTTTGCGGCTAGCCTATGGATTGACATTTTTTTGTGAGTAAGTTGAGAGATGTCATTTTACAAAACGCTATCGATACATGTCGTGTGAATAACAAGAATCAAAGGATGATTGAGACATATGTTAAGAGATTGGGAAAATTGCGACAAATTTACAATAAATAAAATAGCTCAAATTTTAATTTTTCTTAATAAAGTTGCTTGAGGACTCTTAAACTCGTTTTCCTAACTCTTAAACTCTTAAATTAGCTTTCACAGCTCTTAATCTCTTAAACTCGTTTTCCTAACTCTTAAACTCTTAAACTCACTCTTTAATCCTTAAACTCGTCAACTTCTCAAACTCATCTTAGTTAACTTTAACCGCTTTCCAAATCACGCTTTTAATTAATCTTGCAAACAACTTACGATTCTCTTTCCTTACTCTCATTCTCGACTTTTGATAAAACTTGGTTCTCGCGTAATCTCACTTGCAATATAAGCCGGAAGTCTGAATTAATCACTTTGGATTCCCAAGTAAAATTGGTTCACGGTTTGGTAAGTGATTTCACAAAAGTTCCATCTTTTCTCTCGTCTCAAATGCACGTTACATTTAGCTTCCATAATTGTCATGTTAAATTAGTAACTTTTCTCAAAGCTTTGATAACTTGTGCAACAATTCACGACGTTCCACTCAAGTAAGTTTAATTTAATTAACGCATTGTCCATTTCCATTATTTGTTTTAAAACTCGTAAATCTTTTATAATTGGAATCTGAACGATGATGGGATAATCGCCTTAGTTCGGGGTATAAAGAGAAATTGGGACCAAGACTAATAAAAGGATAAAAAGGTGTATCGTATGGTATGATTGTCTGACATTATTTAAATCAAGGTTATATTTTGTGGTGGATCACAATTGACCAACTGACAACTAGTACGTTGTATCATGAAATATTCGACACTTGAGATAACTGAAGAATACTGTCTCATCTCGATATCTAATTATTAATCTAATCCCAATGGACCTTTATACCCCGTGGTTTCCTCTTATAATTGTTAATTTTCATTAGTTGTTAACAACAAACTCCCAACAAAAGATTACATTCGCATTCGCCATCTGAAACCTGCTTTTAAATAATTGGATCTTTAAAGAGAAAATTTTCCACGTTTCCCTGTGGGATCGATATTCGGTACTTTTGTACCATTATTACTTGTTAGAAGACGATAATAGACTGAGATGTATACTTGCGTCATGGTTTATTTCTGACTGATATTGCTGATAACTCTCTCAACAATACACACATCTCTGGTTTGATATTACCCTCTTGCATTTCTAATATTATTCTTGTTTCTTTTTAGCAGGGGTAGTATCAAATCAGAGCGAACAGGCTCTATGATGGACAGAAAGTTCACATAGAGACATATGTTACCAACTCCTCGTCTAGTTTGGACACTAGCTTGTTGATCACCAATTATTTGATCAATTGGATGATCTTTGGTCCATTTAAGTGCAGGAGGCAAAGCTGGAGGAAAAGAAGGTTGTGAGTGAGATGTATAGGGTAAATCTTCAGGAGGATTGAAGGAGGGAAGATTAGGTGGATTTGATGAAGAGGGAATATTTGATGGTTGAGGGAGAGTAGTGTTTTGAAGAGAATTTCGGTTTTGGGAAGTTTGGATCGGCTGAGGATTTTCTTCTTGGTTTGTAGAAGGGTTTGAAGATGTGGAAGAGTTATTGTCTTGAGAGACAGGATTTTGAGGAGAAGGTACAGGGATAGTTGGGTTAGGTGAAGTAGAAGAAGAACCATCACCAATACAAGAGGTGATCCAACTATTTAATTCATCATCATCTGAGGAAAGGGATGATACTTTGAGGTCATCAAATTTGACATGTATTGATTCATCAATACTTTTTCTCCGAAGGTTGTAGACCCTGAATGCTTTGGAGGTGAGAGAATAACCCATAAAGATGTCTGCATCTGCTTTAGGATCAAACTTGCCCAGGTTTTCTCTATCATTTAATATATAGCAGACACACCCAAAGACATGAAGAAAGTTGATGTTTGGTTTCCTCCCATAAAAGACTTCATAAGGAGTCTTATTATGTCTTTTTACAATAACGGACCTATTTTGGGTAAAGCATGCAGTATTAATTGCTTCAGCCTTAAAATAGGTAGGCAGGTGAGATTCACTCAGCATGGATCTTGCAGCTTCACACAACGTCCTGTTCTTTCTCTCCACCACACCATTTTGTTGTGGAGTCCGTACAGCTGAAAATTTCTGAGAGATGTCATTTTCAGTGAAGAAGTCATCCAAGACACTGTTTTTGAATTCAGTGTCATTGTCACTTATTTTAGATCTCACCAGCTGTCCATTCATTACTTCAGACCTTTTGATGAACTTTATGATTTCTTCAGAAGTATCACTTTTATACCTGAGAAAAAATACCCAAGTGTAACGTGTAAATTCATCAATAATAACAAGAATGTACCTTCTTCCACCAAGGCTTGGAGTGCTGACTGGTCCACATCCATGTGCAGCATCTGAAGAGGTTGAGAGATGGAGAAGCATTGCTTGGATTTGAACGAGGATTTTGTGAGCTTTCCCTTCTCACAAGCAGCACACAGCTTTTCTTTCACAAATGTCAGCTTTGGCATTCCAGACACGAGCTCTTTAGAGGAGAGAGAGTTCAAGGTTTTGAAGTTGAGGTGAGAGAGACGCTTCTGCCAAAGCCAGCTGATCTTGGCAGAATTTCAGAGACAAAACAAATGTTTGTTCCAAAAGACGAACTTTGTCCCATGTCTATAACATAGACATTTTCTTTTTTGTAGCCGGAAAGTACAGCTTGCATGTCTTTGTCAACCACCGTACATATGGACAGTTCAAAGATTACTTTGTACCCAATATGACACAGTTGACTTATGCTCAAGAGATTGTGCATCAAGCCTTCAACATACGCTACTTTATTAAAGGTGACGGAACCATTAGAGAGAGTTCCGTAGCCTTTAGTACTGCCTCGAGAATTATCGCCAAAGGTAACAGATGGACCTTTAGCCGACACGAAGTTAACAAGAAGAGATTTATTTCCAGTCATGTGACGCGAACATCCACTATCCAGATACCAGATCTGTTGATGTCCGAAGACCTGCAGTCACAGAAGAATTAGTTCCTTGATACCCATTTGGAGATGGGTCCTTTTGGGTTAGAAGAAGAAGTAGAGAGATCTTTAGAGGAGTTCATGTACATTCTTTCAAGAGGATAGTCTTTAGCCATATGAAAAGTGTCACCACAGTTATAGCATTTTCTATAAATAAAACCTTTTAAAGCTTTGACCATTTTCCTTGCTTTGACCTTTCACAATGACTTTTATGATCTTGGCTGAAGAGGATGAAGCAAGCGGTGTGGATCCTAGAATTCCCTTGTAAGGGTTGAAGGTTGGTGAATGAGAGGATTCTTTGGGATTTGACTTTTTCAGGAGCACAGACCGACGAATGGGGTAGAAGATTTATCAGAATGTTTCTTTGGAACTTTTCTTTTAGGATGGGAATTGGCTACTGGTTTTCCTTTGTTAGAAATGGAAGATCCTTTTGAATGAGGTTGGAATTCTCTTTTGGGAATCTTTGGAGGCTTAGGTTCAGAGGAAGAGGCTTCATCTATGTGTAAGGATTTCATCAGCTCATGAATAGGTTTGGGAGGGTCATTAGAGCCTTGGGCTTCTTCAACTTCAGAAGTTGAGTCATTGCCTTTAGCTTTGATGAACATCCCAAACTTCAAGGCTTCAGAAAGATCAGTAGAGTTCATTGAATGAGAATCACTTGAATGGTGTTCAGAGGACTCATACAAAGGAGGGAGCACAAAGGAAGTTGAAGCATGAACATCTAAGGAAGAGTCAATGTCCGTTTTGCCAAAACCAAGTCCATATTTGTCATCACAATTCATTTGGTCTTGAAAAATCTTTTCTAAGTTCTTAGAAGAGCTAGTCTACTTTTTCACGGTTTCTTGTTCCTTTTTAAGTCTTTTGAACAACTTATTTTTCTCTTTAGCAAGAGTGAAATTTATGGTTTTCAGATCTTCAAGCTCAGCTTTGATTTTGTCAAAATGTTTTAGTTGAGAAAGACAGATTTGAAGTTGAGAAGAGAGAGATTTTATCTGAGCATTTGCCTTTTTCTTAGCATCTTTAGCATCATGGAAGTCAACAGTTAAAGAGTCAAATGTTTCAATCTTTTCAGCATCAGTAAGAGATTGAAAGGGATGTACCTGAGTGGATGAGGAGGAACATCCTATTGAAACTAGAGCCAGAGTGGAAGGAGTTTCCTCACAGTCATTCATGTCATCAATCTTTGCCATGAAACAAATATTGGCCATGTCCTTATCACTGTCAAATGTGGGTTCATCTGCCCAGTCATGAGACTAAGCCAGCAGACCCTCTCCCTTTTTGGAAAGAATTTCATTTCTTTCTTTCTCTCTTTTGTATTTAGCCTTGTACTTTTCAGCACGTTCAGAGTTCACAGAGGAAACAGATTGGCCAAATTTTTTAGAGGAGGAGAAATTTGTGTCAGGTCTGGATCTGCTCGATTTTGAAAAAGAACGACCGGAGGAAGAGTTCTTTGGACTTTCAGAGAGTTTGCTTCTGCACTCAGAGGCAAAGTTACCTTTCTTCCCACATTTAAAACATTCCTCATTTGATTTATCATTTGAAGAGTGATTGGGGAAATTTTGAGAAGATTTTCTAGAAATTTTAGATTTACCAGAAGAGAAACGGGATCTAGGTTTAGAGTAACCAGCCAGCATGGCCATGCCATCTGACAGTTGGTCAACAGGGGTTTCCTCACCTTCATCATCAACATCACTAAGATATGCCTCCGAATGATCATTGGTATCTTCCTGACTATTATGCTCAGAATCAGAAGGGTATGTGATTCTAGGAATTGACGGGCGTCGAGACCGTCAAATAATAAGTTGTTATTTTCTAACTGTCCCAAATCACAATATAAATTGTAATAGTGGTAAGTCATGTCGAATCCACAGGGATTGGTCGTGACAATTATTTTACTTCTACACGTTACGTAAAAAAAAGGGGGGTTGGATTTGATTAAGAAAAAACTAAACATATGACTAAAATTAATTATAAACAGCGAAATAAAACCCAACATTAGTTTAACTTCGATTAAGATGATGTTACCTATCATTGATTCCAAAACCGTAAACATAGAGAACGAACCTAAGTTGACTATAGTCGTTAACAAGCTCTAACGACCTATATTTTTCCTTAATTTACACCGGTTAAAATTAGCTCTTCAACCGGATCTTAATCACAAATAAGAAATTAAATAAGCTCTTAATTTCTTTAGAAGTGATTAGCTTTATCGAACTAGAAAAATACCAACTTAAAGCAATAAGATCGTAAGCTCGACTTATTATAGCCTTGATTGCAAGATTTCAAGAACTCAAATTGAAAACCATTGAATTCAAAGAGTTCCATTGTTACTCATCAAAACCAAAAGACAATTACGTATCTAATATTTTGACTAACAATCTTTCATAAGAGATTCAAGTTAATTGAAAACTCAAACGAAATTGACATTAAAAATGGAAATCAAGCAAATAGGTTTGTCCCAACGATTACAATGGGATCTCAAAGTGCAACCATCAAAATCTAATCAAACTAGTGTTGGAATGAAAACTAGGGTTAAAACTAAAAAGAAATTACCAAAGGAATTGACAAGAAATTGATGAGAAATGCTCCCCAATCGATCTCCTTTTGCTCTCCCGTCTCCAAAATCGATTTTTACCCGGTGATTCCCCCCTAAAAACTGTCCTCAAAGCCCCCTCTTTAACCCTTCACCCTAGTAACCATCAAAAGAACTCACACGCCTGATTTAGAGGCGCACGGTTTGGCCCGCGGCTTGAGGCCGCGGTCGCATATGACTCTGTTGATTCCATGCTGCTGCTGTGTGTGAACGATGATGGAGGTGTGGCTGCGTTTTTCATTTCTGGGCTGCACATGACATGCTACTGGGTTGTGGGCCTTTTTTTCTCACTTTTGCAAATTGCAATGGTGGCCTGCCAAACAAATGAATAATCATAAGGACCAAATAAATGCAATTCTTTTCTTCTTCTGCTGGTTCCACGAAGTCACAAGTACCAAAATTAAAATTTTGTTTTTTTTTCTTTTCTTTTGCTTCTTTATAACACACACATGACACAACACAACCAAATTAATTAATTTTTTTCTTTTCTTTAAACTAACAAACAATATAATTTAAATATTTTTTTTTCTTTTTGTTTTCCTTTCAATTATTTTATTTTTCATTTTAACATAAATATATTTACAATAAAAAAAACTAAAACTCAATTTAACAATGGTACTCTTGACAACTAATTAACACTAATTATAGGGTGATTTTGATATAAAAATACGTAAAATAAGCACTTGTCAGGAATGCACACAGATCTTTTGGAAGAGTCACTCACAAGAGCTAGAGAAGAGCTTTTGATGTCTTTAATGACAGACTTCCTTTGGAGCTTGGTTTGCTCATAGTTAAAGAGAGTACCATAAAGAACAGTGAAAGGCATATGATCAAGGTCCTTGGTTGTCTTAATGCATGTGCAGATGTTTTCCCAGAAATCAGGAAGACAGTCCATAAACTTGCATAAGACTTCCTCATTGTCATAAATGCGACCCAACAACTTAAGATCATTAAGCATACCGTTAAAACGGTTGTAGTAGTCAAAAAGAGATTCTCCTTTTTCATGAGAAAACAGTTCATATTTTCTAACAAGAGCGATCTTTCTGCTCTTTTTCACTTCAGAAGTACCTTCATAAAGGACACACAAAGTGGACCACATTTCCTTAGCAGTAGAGAAGTTTACAAGAGAGTGATACACCTCATCAGGCAGAGAGAGGGCAATGATGGCTCTGACTTTAGTGTCAAGAGCTATAAGACGTTTATCTTCATCATTGTACTTATTGGGTCCTTTACAATGTATCTCCCAGTAGCAGGTGTTCGTTCTTCCTCATCAGAAGAAGACTCATCACCATCCTCATCTTTATTTTTGCCATTATAACGATCCCAAACTCTAGGAACAAGAGGTCCTTCATGGAGTATGGTAGGATATCAGCTGTCAACTCCTTCTAGGAAAAGCATCATACGACTTTTCCACAAAGAGAAGTTATTAGGGTTAAACTTTGGTGGTTTGGCTATAGAGCCATTGTCGTATGATCCAGCATTAGAGTTTTGAGAGGAAACATTGTTTAAGGAAGAAGATGAAGCCATTGCACATCAAGTTTATTAGATAAACTGTCCCGCTCTGATACCACTTGTTGGTCCCAGCTATGGAGTAGCAAAGATAAACAAGTATTGTAGAAGGGGGGGTTGAATACAATACACAAAAAATTTCACTTAATTAATTCTTTATTGATTTAAATCAAGAATTACACATAGAAAACTTAAAGATTGTTACGGAACAGAACAGATAAAATCTATTCAAACAATCTAACACAAAGTCACACCGAGAATGAAGAACAATTGAAAATACACTTAGAAAACAATGAACTTCTTGAAAGAGAAAAATGCCACCACTTGTGAGTCTTGAGAGTTTGTAAACTGGTAATCTTTGCAAGGTTGAAGACGATCTCTTTATATAGTGCCTCATGCATTAAATGCATGGACATTTGTCAATCAGGGGTAGGAAGGCAAGTCTTCTGAAAAGTACTGAGATGTACCTTTTGTCTTGAAGCGTTGACCTGCAGCGTGTTGTAGTTGATCTTTCTTGAAAGAGATAAGAAAGCCAAACAACCTTTTTCTGATCATGATGTCTCCATCAGTGCAAGATATCACAAATATATTTTGCAGATAAAGTACAATACCTGCCGAAGACTTCTTTGCCGAAGATGTCGTCAAGTGATCCTTCCTGAAGATGCCTTCAAATATCTTTCCTAAGATGTCTTCAAGTATCTTGCCTAAGATGTCTCTCTAAGATGTCTCTCTAAGATGTCTTCAAGTATCTTGCCTAAGATGTCTTCAAGTAGTGTTGGCCGAAGACTTAGGATGTCTTCAAGTAGCAGCTTAACCTTTGGCTGAGAAGTCCATCTTCAATCCTCTTTGAAGATACACTTCTACTTTGTTTCTTCGGTTGATCTTCGACTTCACCAAACATTTTTATATAATTAAGCTGCTTGTAAAGAACCTAAAAATTATTCTAAGTATGAAATGTGTAAAACTGAAAGACTGGAGGTCATCTTCAAATCTTAAGTGACCCAACATAGTGAATACATGGTCATTAATCCTTTGAAAACAATATGATATGTTGAAGAGTGATTCAAAGTATTAATTGATAAATTATTATTACTATTTAGACATTTATTTAGTATAAATATGATTTATATTTTGGTAGACAAATGGTTGTGTAACCTATGAATATGAAAAGCAATAGGTTGCAAGAGTTATGATAAGCCAGAGTATAAATATGGTCATATAACAGGTTTCTTTGATGCATGAATGAAGTTTGAATTGGTAAATGACTTAATCTTCTAGTCCACATAACAAAAGTTCTATATTGCAGAGTACTTTTAACTTTTATTGTCCTTTTCTTCCTTGGTCTAGTTTCAACATGATCAATACCATCACATTTTTCTAAGTTTTCTCTTAGGAGATGGATTTATCCATGATGGAGAGGTTCTTTGTCGTTGGTCAACAAATGAAAAAAAAATGATCCATCAAGGATGTTATCTTTGGATGTTTGGTTTTAATCAAAAATTTCATTTCTCATATGCTAAATCTTAACTAGTGTCACATTGTGATTACTAAGTCACGTCTTGAGGGGTATTGATTGCTCAAGTGTTACATTTTACCTTAAGGTTCACCTTACAACCACACCCAATGGAGGTTAATTAATACTTAAAATAAAGGGCATAATATAAGAAAATAAGTATTCAATTTTAAATTGCATTAAACTGAAATTCGTCATTGTGGCAAGTGTCGCCACAATAGTCAACATAATTGAAGTGTAGAAAGTAAATTACATCTAAACTAAGAAAATGAAATACAAGTTAAGCCTTAAGCTTCTACATTGTTGGAGTTCAAGGTTCAAAGTCTTCCTCTACATGAACTCTCAAGCTCTTTTATATAGGTGAAGGGGGGAAATGAGATTAAAATGACTTGCGAGGGGAGAAGTGACATTTCATAGCTTGTTTTTTTTTCTCAAGCTTGACCTATTCTTTTTGAAAGACTTGAGCAGGGAGAAAGAGACATTACAAAGATTGTCTTCTAGTCAAACGGAAGAAGAAACATTGGTGCTCGCCACAATGACTCATGAGCTCCAAAAAACGACACGTACATTAATCAAAACACAAACTTTTATCCTCAACAACTTCAAATGAAATAAATAAATAAGCAATAAAAGGAAATCACACACTAAAAGGTGAATAAAAAGATACACTAATGAAATGTAAATGGCATTCAAAATGAGAGTTATTAGAGTCCAATGCCAAATGATTCTATCCGGGCAAGAATTCGAAATTGGAGGAATGTTAAGGATTTATTTCCTGTCACGTGTAGATAATAGAGACCCAACTTTAGTCATATCCCACTCAAAAGAGTTTGGAAGAAATAAATCGGAAACTCGAATCGCACGCATCTCACCGTTACACGGGGTCTCCAACCGAAAGTATGATCATCGCAAAGCCATGGGTTTTGCCATACCTTGATACACATCCATTATGTATCTTCCATCGATAACTTTTTCTAATGACCAGTTGATAATTCCAAATGCTCTTACATATGAAACTATGTGAGTACCTAAGCGGGCCTCAAGGAAGTCCCTTTCAGGTAATATTTAGCTTTGAAGATCTTACCAACAAGAGTATCCGGGTTGGAGAGAAGTCGTCAACCTTGCTTTCCCAACATAGCCAAGTTGAAGGATGTGAGATTCGGATAGCCAAGACTCCCGTACTTTTTTGGTGTATAAATTCGATCCCAAAGAAAGCACTCAATCAAACATGAGCCATCCTTCTTGGAACCCCCTAAAATGAATTCATCATAAGCTCTAACTTCGACACTGTGGTTTCATGGAGCATAAAACACTCGTGAAATATATCGGGATCACTTTGGTTGCAACTTGAATAACGGTAGTGCGACCCACTTTGGAAATAAGAGTAGTGCGACCCAGCTTTGGAAATAGGTCGTTGATGCCACGCCTGCATGCGTTGCTGTTGGTCCCGAAGGCCTATACAAGTTTGTAGAAGGGGGGGGGGGGTTGAATACAAACACACAGATTTTACTTTTCTAAATTGTTTATTGATAAATCATTAACAATTTACAGCTTGTTGCGGAAACAAGATTAAGGATAAACCTAAATCTAAACAAGTTGGAACACTAAGGTTTCTTGCACTAAGAGAGATAAGGAAATTACTAATAATAACCTATCTTGAGATAAGAGATTGAACTTGTCCAGAGTTAGCAAGTTACTTCAAATGAAGTGGGTTCATCTCTTTATATACTGCATGCATTTAATGCAAGTCAGTATACACTTTACACGTGTCATCAGCTGGTTGGTTGCATGTCATTGACCTTTGTTGACAACCTTAGTAGCCGCATGGATGAACAGTGTAGTATCAGAATGGTTGTACGATTTCAGACAGTCGGAGGTTCTTTTCTGACATTTCGTACGGAGTCGTGCAAGGGAGGTTAAGATAAAAGTACTTTGTACGGAGGACTTCATGATCAGCTTTCGTTGATTCAGCGATTATCATTTACTATTCAACGAATGATAAAGTTCAGCGATAGCTGAAGTCTTGTACTTGATACTTCACGTTGAGTGGACAAATCTGAGTCTTCGCTGATCAGCATCAGTTCATTAGGAGACTTGTCGTTGGTTCTTGAGCTTGATCTTCGACTTTAGCGTAGAACCTTTGTTGACGTGAAACTTGTCTTCAGGGATCATAAGTAAACAACTAACTTATCAGCGATTATCATAATGACTGAACAGACTCAGAGTATTAATGAAGAACAGTGTTCGCTGAATGTTTAATTTAAAAGAGCGAGAGTTCCTATCAGCGGTACTGTAAGATCTTAGTACTTATCAGCGATAGTGAAACTCTGATACATATTGTTTACTTACAATTTTCACTAAGTATATAAGAGAGGGTCATTATCAAATCACTGAGGGTTTGGATCAACAATCTCCCCCTATTTGATTATGACATAGCAACAAAGAAAATTGCTATTTAATGAAAACATAAGGATGAAAAGAACTCATAAAATATTTGTCCCTTTTACTGTTTTCTGGGATCTTTTCAGTACTGATGGAGTAAAGTACATTCGCTGAAATCTTTCTTTAAAACTTTGAATCAGGTTACAAAGAGAAATGGAAAGATTACAAGTACGAGCGAAATAAATTACAAGTACAGAAGAATAACTGATACAATAGAGAAAAAAGGTGATCATATCAGCTTATAAAGGTTCTTCCTTGATGAGAAGTTCATCAAGGGTATTTGATGTGGGGATCATCCAGTCAGGGACATCTTCTCCTTGATTCTTTTTCTTCAGAGCTGCTTCAAAAATCAAGGGCTTCAGGTGTCTATCTTTGATGTTGCGTCTGACTTCACACCAGTATACGAGATCTCTGAGTTGTTCGATGGGAGCGATGTCTAGCTCAGAGATACGTTGAAAGTGATGATTTCCATAGTAGTCTAAAAAGAATATACCATAGGGATCACTTACAACTGTGCCAGGAATGAATGTTTCTCCAGGTGGTAGAGAGGTGTCAAGCATTGAGAGATCGGCATCAGGGCCAACAATTTCAGCACGAGAGAAACCAATGCCCGTTTCATTCCGAATATGAGGACCTGAACTAGAGGCTTTCTTTTTCTTATCAGGGACTTTTCTTGGTTGAGGAAGAGTAGGAGGAATATCCACAGCAGATGAAAGCAGGTCGATCTGTTTGTTTAAGATCTTCTCGACATGGCTTTTGAACTTTGAGCGCGATCCCTGAATGGCTAATTTTGTTTCTAACCATTCAGAGAGACCAAACTTTTCTAAGGTGGTAGCATAGAAAGTTTGCTTGGTTTCGTCATCTCTGTAGACGTCCACTTCAACAACAGGAACTTCAGCGTACAATCTTCCTCTGATGTTTGCCTTGACGATTTTGGATGGTCTAGATCGATAGGTCAGCATTTGTTTAGCCCATTCCAAAGTCGTATCAGAGACCTTAGTCTTTTCTCTAACGATCTTTTGAGCATCATCCCATAGCTGACGTTGAACATCAATGGGAACTCTTTTCAGCTTGGGGTCTTTTATTGATCGTTGAGTAAGTTTGATGGCGTATTCTCTGTCTTTTTCTTCAGCTTCCTTTCTTTCAACGAGTAGGCGTTCAGCTCTGAGGTGTTCCTGGTATTCAGCTTTGGAAATTCTGAACTTTGGAGGAACTGAAGGAAGTTGATCACGCCTTAGAATGATTCGTTGATCCTCGAATCGCTTTATTATTTCCTCTCTTCTTTTCTGATCCTCTTCACTTAGCTTTTGAGGAGCTAAGGAAGGTCTGCCTCTGTGCGAGAGTAGCTGTTCTTCTGGTTCATCAGTCTCAGAGATTAAATCTAAGACTGGGATTATTTCTTCAGCAGCAACTGGTATTATTGGTGAAGTCGCAGTTGTGGAGCCTTCAGCGATATCCTCAAACAGGGGAGAGGACTAGCTGAAACACAGCGATCTTACAAGTAAGAACTTGGGTAGAATCAGATAGAGAATTGGTTCAAGTGTATAGGCTTGGGTAGTAGAACTGATAGTGTATGATAGAGGAGGGATAGAGTGAGAGATGATTAGTGTACCTGACAAACCGGCTTTTCAAGCAAGATCATCAGATTGTCATCTTCAGCGACGCTTTTGCCTTTGCCTTTCTCAGCTCCAGATGCTGAGGGCTTTGTCTTTGTCCGCTCCCCTGAAGGTTCATTTATCGAGATTCCCTTAAGAGCTTTGATCTTTGGAGCAGGTTTGACGATAAAGAAGTCATCGTCATCATCATCATCATTCTTTGGAGAAGAAGATGGTTCATCATCAGGGATGTCGATGGCTTCATCATCTTCTGCTTCGGATTCAGTTTTCTCAGCTTCTTCTTCGAGTTGCTCCCCCTCAGATATAGAGGCGAGCTTCTCGGTTTCCTCAGGGTTTTCATCTCCCTGAGGTCCAGCGGTGGTTTCTTCAGTATTCGTCTTCTCTCCCCTGATAGATTCATCATGGGAAAGGTCTTCAGCGCTCTTGGCGAGGTCTTCAGCGCTCTTCTCCCCCTCTTTTTCATGATGACTGGGGGAGGAATGGCTAGATTCAGCGTTGGTAGGTTCTCTGTCTTCTTGGCCAGAGAGACCTACACAAACTTCAATCTTTGCTAATCTGTCTTCAAGGCCAGAAATAGCAGGATTGATCTTCCCGAGCTCAATGTGATCCGCCGCTGTAAAATGTTCAGATTCAGGGACAGGGGCAGGAGCAGGAGTATTCGCCTTGTGCAACAGCTGTTCGATCATAGTCTTCATCGAACCAACGTCAGTCTTTACAGAGCTTAAGTCAGTCGTCAGAGTGTTGACATTTGTCTTCACAGCAGACATATCTCCCTCTAGTGTTCCAACCGATGTCTTCAGCGTTGTTACCTCGCTGGACATGGATGAAACTGAATTTTTGAGAGAGGTGTAGTCTGTGTAGATATCAGCGAGCACCTTGGCGAAGTCGCTGAGAGTCTTATCAAGTTGCTTCATGTCATCTGTGGAAGCCTTCTTCTCCACCACTGTTGTCAGCTTGTTCAGATTCTCTCCAGCGTTTGTTACAGCTGTAGAGTTATTGGAGAGAGTAGTGGTGAGACCTGTCAGCTTTGTCTCCATGGACTTCATAGAGGCGTTGATATCCCCTAAATTAGGACCTGTAACATGTAAAAACTTGTGAACAGAGGAAAGCTCAGAAGTTTGGGGTTTAGTCACAGTGTTTATGGGTTGTTGTATACCTGCAGGAGGATTGGTGAATTCATCGAAGTCACGGGTTCCTGAGTAAAGTTCCATGTCATCTTCAAAAGTACCCATGGATTTTTCTGCAGGTCCTGTCTTCATCATTCCTGGAGAATCAGCTTTATGTTTCGAGGGAATGATGGCAGCTCCAGTTAGATCTGGAGTAGAGACCAAATGAATGGAGGGAGGAGCGAAGGATAAGAGTGGGGGTTGGGTTATGAGTTCAGCGTTGGATTCGCTGACAATCACTTCATCAGTCTTTTGAGAGACTGAAGGAGGTTGGGTAGGTTCCAAGTTTGTAACCTCAGCGTTTAGAGACGCTGAAGTTTGGATAAAAGGGATGGCTTGTTCAGGTGTGGCAGAGCGTACCACTGAACGTTCCTTCAGCTCTGCAGAAAGAGCTGAGGAGTCTTCAGCATGAGATTGCTGGGGTTGCTCTTTTGTTTTCTTGATCCTTTTAGAATCAAGTGGGGTAGATGAATGTTTCCTTTTCTTAGAAGGAGAGGATTTTGTAGCCAGGGTATCAGCGATGGGTATTGTCGCTGAAGGAGCCACAGAAGTAGAAGAAGAAGGGTTGAGAAGAGTTAAGAGGGTAGAAAGACGTACCTCATTTTCAACAGGTTTGAAGTCGAGTACCTTAGGGCCAATCTGTGAGAGTTTTAGATCGCCCTCTTGCGGGTAGCTGTCCTTCAGGCCATATTGAAAGATAGCGCTGATGAAACGGGGGTAGGGAACCCAAGCAGGCCTGTCAGCGGCAGTGTCTACTCTTTGCAGCAAGTCATCATAGATGAGAGATGCCCAGTCAATGTGTAGACCTTTCAGCAGAGCGTATCCCATAGCTTGCTGAGGTTGAGCGGCTTGATCAGAAGAGCCGGTCTTGGCAGTCATGCAGCTGATAAGGTGAGCGAAGATGAAGTTCATCTCGCTGGGCATTTTCGATTTCTTCAGCAGTGTTAGCTTCTTCTCAGGCTTCTTGTCTCTGCCCATTTCCCATACATAGCCCATTGCATCAAAAAATGCAATAAGAGCTTCTTTGTCAGCGATCTTCTTATGGTCAGGGAAAGGAACAAAAGGTTTTTCCTTTGTAGCGATGGGAAAGTTCAGAGCTTTGCGAATGATGGCAGGTGTGATCTTTATCGTGCCATAGTCAGTATCGCAGAGGATACAATCAACTGTTTTGGAGGGATCTTTGGCGGATGGTAGCTGAGAGTGTCTGGCAGAGTACCAGAACTGAGATAGTAGCAGCTGACTTGCAGGGGGTGAAATGGTCAGGGCTGTTGAAATGCAGCAATTCTTCAGGAAATTCACAGCATCTGTCAGATGTGTGACTTGCTTTTGAGGAGGAAACTCGAGAAGCGCAGAAAGGTTGTTTATCTTAGTCCAGTCTAGTTGATCAAGATTGAACTTAACCTGAGGAGCCTTGATGATTTCCACTTCCTCAGAGTCAGCGGAGATGTTCTCAGCGGTAGCAGGAATGTCAGACGAGGCCATTTCTCTGTATTAATAGTTCAACCAAAGATGTTAACAAATAAGAATAATCTTAATGTGGAAAGAATTTCCAATAAGATGTTTCGAATTTTATCCATTTCATTCAGACACAAATGTCTTAATGAAGATTAGGGTTTTTCATGTTTTTGAAACGAAATGTAAAACCCATTTTCTTGTTTTCCAGTTTTCTATGAAGAAATAGATTCTGGAAACGAATGAAGAACAAGTTTAAGATTTTGCATTTAAACTTGAAGAACAACCATGAAATGGTTGTGTTCATAAAACCACGAAAGAAAATGATTTCATTTTACGAAGTTCTTTTGTTTGATCTTGTTAAAACAATGAGAAGATCGGAAACAAGTTATATGCATTTGGTAATAAATAAGAACATATTAACCTTGATGTTTGATGAAGAAGATGATGAACAGTTCTTTGAAGTTTTTGAAATCACAAATGCAACAGTGAATTCTTTCTTGCGGAGGAAGATTGATCGCGTAAAAGAAAAATATAAACAAGGAATTTGTTTATATAGAGATTTTAGAAAGAGAAAATCTTGAGCGGGAAAAGATTTTCATCATGACACGGACACGTGTTTGCATTTGATTGGAAGTTTGAACGAGACGTGCAAACGTGTGTCAGGAAGAGAAAACGTGTCGGGGTTTTATCCGTTGCAATGACGTCACAACTGTCCTTTCATATTCTTGGTTGTCTCTGAGGTTTTGAAAAACTCAGAGATACTTTTGAAAACATGAAGCACTGAATGAAAATATTCAGTGAAGGTTTTAAGAAATTTCAAAATATCGCTGTTAAGGAAAAGATTTTCAGCGATGTATTTTGTTTTGAAATCTTGCATTTTCATGCGATTGTCAGAGAGAGAACATACCTTGATATCAGTGAATCAAGTTTATTCAGAGAGAAGATGATAGAATGGGTTATATAAGTTGATTTTATCCTTTCGCTGATCAATGTGAACCGCTGAAGATTTTATCCTTCAAAGTTCAGCATTCCAAGCTCGCTGATGAGAAAGTTGAATCTTGTCTAATCAAGAGGTTTGGTAAATAAGTCAGCTAACTGATAATCAGTTGGGATAAAATGAAGTTCTATATCACCATTCATCACATGATCTCTGATAAAATGATATATGATTTCTATATGTTTGGTCTTTGAATGTAGCACTGGATTGTTTGCTATAGCGATGGCACTTGTGCTGTCGCAATAGATTGGAATTTTGGAGAGCTGAAGATCATAGTCTAGTAGTTGATTTCTCATCCACAAGACTTGAGAACAACAGCTTCCAGCAGCTACATATTCAGCTCCAGCTGTGGAAGTGGACACTGAATTTTGCTTTTTACTTGTCCAACTTACCAGCTTTCCACCCAGGAGCTGACATCCTCCTGTGGTGCTTTTCCTATCCATTTTGCAACCTGCAAAATCACTATCTGAATAGGCGGTTAGATCGAATCCGGAATCTTTGGGATACCAAAGACCTAGATTCGTTGTACCCTTAAGATATCGAAAGATTCGCTTTACAGCTTTCATATGAGATATCTTAGGTTCAGCTTGATATCGTGCACACAAGCATGTTGCAAACATAATATCGGGTCGGCTAGCTGTTAGATACAATAGAGAGCCGATCATCCCACGGTACAATGTGACATTGACAGGAACACCCTTAGTGTCCTTATCAAGTGTCAGCGGTGGTGCCATAGGGGTTTTCATAGCTGAACTTTCAGTTAAGTCGAATTTCTTCAACATATCTTTAACATATTTTCCCTGATTTATGAAAGTTCCTTTCTCAGTTTGCTTAATCTAAAGACCAAGGAAATATGTTAGTTCACCCATCATGCTTATTTTATACTCATCTTTCATTCTATCAGCGAAACGAGTACAAAGCTCAGGGTTAGTAGAACCAAATATAATGTCATCAACATATATTTGAACTAAAATGATATGACCTTTTACTTTTCTAAAAAATAGAGTTTTATCAATCTTACCTCGCTCAAATTTTTCAATATGGAGATAAGTAGAAAGAGTGTCATACCATGCACGAGGAGCTTGCTTCAAGCCATAAAGTGCCTTATCCAATTTATAAACATAACCTGGACCTTAGAATCTGAGAATCCTGGAGGTTGTTCCACATACACTTCTTCATTCAGCTTTCCATTTAGAAACGCTGACTTGACATCCATCTGATGTACTTTGAAGTTTTTGTGTACAGCATATGCTAAGAATAGACGAATAGATTCAAGTCTTGCTACTGGAGCAAATGTTTCGTCATAATCTATACCTTCCTCTTGTCTGTATCCCTGAGCAACAAGTCGAGCTTTGTTGCGGGTTACAGTACCATGTTCGTCCAACTTATTTCGATAGACCCATTTAGTGCCTATTACTGTTTTATCAGTTGGTCTCTGAACAAGTTTCCAAACTTTGTTTCTTTCGAATTCAGTCAGCTCTTCTTGCATGGCGCTGACCCAGTTTGGATCTTTGAGGGCATCATCTACTTTCTTTGGTTCAGTTAGTGAAATAAAATTTACAAATAAACAAATATTACCTGCACTTCGTCGAGTCTGAATCCCAGCGTTTGGATCACCAAGAATTTGATCAATTGGATGATTTATAGTCCATAGCTGAGCCGGAGCGTGAGACGCTGACTCAACTTGAACTGGAGTAGCTGAAGATGAAGCTTCAGCGACGTCAGGAGTATCAGCCAAGAGAGGAATGGATGCAGTTGTCATTATATTCACTGATTGCTGAGAAGTAGATGGAATGTCTGAGACATTTGGTTCAGTGTTAGGTATAGTGTTTATAGGAACAGCTGAGACCCAAGAAGTTTCAGCTTCACTGTTCTGCATATTTGGAATGATAGGACTATCATCTTCTACTGGATGAGCATTAGTGGGAATATCTTCTGAATCACCAAGATGAGAAAACATCCATTGATTCAGTTCTTCAGTATCAGCGGACGGTTTAGAGTTCGCTGAACGGGATTCGTCAAACGTGACGTGAATAGTTTCTTCTACTGTTTGCCTTCTTCGATTGAAGACTCTGAAGGCTTTGGAAACTGAGGAGTATCCAAGAAAGATTCCATCATCAGCCTTATGATCAAACTTTCCAAGAGCATCTCTGTTGTTCAGTATAAAACACTGACATCCAAAGATGTGAAGAAAGCTGATTGAAGGCTTTCTCCCATGAAAAAGTTCATAGGCTGTCTTTTTGAATCTTTTAACTATCAGCGACCTGTTTTGCGTAAAACAAGCAGTGTTGACAGCTTCTGCCCAAAACTGAGTAGGCAGGTGAGAATCGCTGAGCATTGAACGAGCAACTTCAATAATTGTTCTATTTCTTCTTTCAGCGACTCCATTTTGTTGCGGTGTTCTCACTGAAGAAAAGTTGTGAGAAATACCCTTACTCTCAAGGAAGGAATCAAGAGAACTTTTTTTAAATTCAGTCCCATGATCACTCCTTATTGAGCGAACGGTCAGATTGTTCAGGGTTTCCATCTTCCGAACAAAATTGATGAGTTCTTCAGGGGTGTCACTCTTAGAACGGAGAAACATTACCCAAGTGAAGCGAGAGAATTCATCAACTATGACCAGCGTATATTTCTTTCCAGCGATGGATTGTTTGTTAACAGGGCCAAACAAATCCATATGGAGTAGTTGTAGAGGAGATGACACTGAAGAAACTTGTTTTGACTTAAAGCCTGCTTTGGTCTGCTTCCCTTTTTCACACGCTGAACATAACGACTCTTTGGCGTATGAATGCTGAGGTAGACCAGTGACTAACTCTTTTGAAGAAAGAGTGTTCAGTGTCTTGAAATTTAGATGAGATAGCCTCTTATGCCATAGCCAGTTGACATCAGATGAGGCCTTTGAGAAGAAACAGGAGTTCTCAGTGGTTGTTGAGTCCATGTTTATTACATAAACATTTTCCAAACGATAACCGCTGAGAGCTATCTTCTCCTTTTTGTCAGAGACAAAGCAGGATTCCTTAGTAAAGATTATTTTGTTATCCATGTCACAAAGCTGACTGATGCTTAGAAGATTATGTTTCAGCCATTCAACATATGCGACTCTTCTGAAGGAGGTTGTACCATTTGAAAGTACACCATACCCTCGGGTATGTCCTTTTCCATTTCCACCGAAAGTCACAGAGGGACCCTTCTCTTCTTTGTATTCAGCGAGCAGGCTTTTCTTTCCAGTCATGTGTCTAGAGCATCCGCTATCAAGATACCAGATACCCTTCTTAACCTGCAATACAAAGGAAGATTAGTTTTTCTTGGGTACCCACTTAACCATGTATACACGTTTGTCAGTGGAAGTAGTTGGAATGGAAGGTTCAGCAGTCTTCGCAGCATTTGAAGATTCAGCTTTGTCTTTCTTCACTTTGGTTAATTTCTTAACCTCAGTGGTAGAATTCACCTTGACCTGATTTGCACCAGGGTTGGTCTTCTTTGCCTTGGGGGCAATCTTCACCTTAGCTATCTTTTCAGCTTTGGTGGTTGTGGGGCACTTACTAGCAATATGATCGGTAAGTCCACAGTGATAACATTTCCTATAACTAAAAGTAGTTCTAGGACCATTTGAATGCTGAGCTTTTAATTTCAAATTAGAAGTGCCAGCACCAAGTAAACTATTGGCTTTAGAAATGGGACGAACATTTAGTTCTTCAGATTTCTTACCAAGGACATCCAATCTGAGTCTAGGAGTAGATCGCTGAATAAATCCAGATATTTGCTTCCTTGATCCAGAGGGATGAGCCACTGAAGCTTTAGAAGCTTTCAGCTTTGGTACTAAGGTACCCTTCTGAGGATTCTGGTAAATAACAATTCCTTTACCTTTGTCTGAAGAGACAGAGGTAGGTTTTGAATAAACCATTTTCTCCTTGCCTTTTGAGGAGGTAGGAGTTTCCTCAGGGATTGGTGTAACGGACGAGGAGCACTGAGAAGATGAAGTATCAGCGACTGAGGATACGAACGTTCCAAATTTAAGCATTGAACGCTCAGTGGTTGGTTTTGGAGTGTCATATTTGTAACCCAAACCACGTTTATCACTCAGGGGAATCTGAGACTTTATTATCTCAGTGATCTTTGTTGAAGAATTACACCATCCTTCAACAGTAGCTTTTTCAGCCTTTAATGCAGCGATAGCTTCTGCTCGTTCGATTTTTACTAGCTGATTTAAATATACTTGATCTTTAAAATCTTCTTCAATTTTAGAAAGCTTTTCTATTTGAAGGTGGCAGTTTTTAAGCTTTTCAGCGAGATCAAGATTTTGGTTTTCAACCACAGTTTTGCCGTTCATGGCTTCGTATAAGCTTCTAGTCAAGAGATCGATCTTACGGAGACTATCAGCTTCATCAATATTTGCAATATTGGTAAAGAAAGAAGGTGATACCTGAATAGCAGATGTTGAAGTGGAGGGAATGTCTGAACTTTCTTCCTCTTCTTCAATCTTGGCCATAAGACATAGATTTGCTTCATCATCTTCAGAGTCAGATGATGATGCTTCTTCATCAGAAGCAGCCCAATCATAGTCAGCCATCAGGCCTTTATTCTTCTTCTTAAAGCTTTTCAGCTTTGCATATTTTTCTTTCAGCTTTGAGTATTTGTCATCTTTATTTCTTGGAGCAAAGGGTTTCTTTGTAAAAGCTGAGGGTCTAGAAACTTTCTTTGACCTGCACTCGTTAGCGAAATGTCTTGTCTTTTCGCAGTTAAAACAAGTAGCAGTAGCCTTATCAACAAACGCTGATGATCTAGGCTTGTCAGTTATGGAAAGAGGTTTGTTCTTTCTAAACATTTTATTTTTGGTAAATCTCCTGAACTTCTTAGTTAGGAGAGCCAAAGATTCATCATTATCTGAATAATCAGAATCTGATGACCTTTCAGAGTTGCTTTCTAACTCAGTGATAGTGACCGAGGGTCGCTGAATAGAAGGTTCCTCTGAGATTAAAGCAACGGGGGTGCTTTTGGAATCTTTTACAAGATTCTTCTTAAGATGGCTCGATTGCTCATGATTCAGCAACGTGCCATATAAGGTTGAAAGGGTCATTGATTTTAGATCCTTTGATAGCTTGAGACACATAGAATAATTGTCCCAGCTTTCAGGTAAACATTCTAGAAACTTTGTCAGCACTTCAAAGTTAGAATATTCCTTACCAACAGTTTTCAGATCTATAATTAAACAATTAAAACGTTGGTGAACTTCAGAGAGAGATTCATTCTTACCAGAAATGAAGCTTTCGTATTGTCTTACCAGGTTGATCTTTCTTGAATCCTGGACTTCAGACGTTCCTTCATACTGAACACATATTGTGTCCCACATGGCCTTTGATGTTTTCAGGTTCATGACGGAATGGTAGACTTCGTCAGGAAGAGCCATGGATAGTATGGATCTGGCTTTTGTATCTATAGCCACTTTCTTCTTATCTTCGTCAGTCCATTGAAAGATTTCCTTTGGTACCAGCCTTTCTGGAATAGCAGGTCTATTCTCAGCGGCCGGAACAGCAGCATCAATTCTTACAGGGATGAATGGACCATTTCCTAGATAGTAAGGCATAGTAGGGTCTACACCTTCTAAGAAAAGTGTCATCCTATTTTTCCATAAGTTGAAGTTATCTTTGGAAAATCTAGGGGGTTTAGCAAGAGAACCATTGTCTATATAATTTGTGTTTGTGTTGGTGGCCATTTTCAGATAATAGGAAGGAAGAGAAATATCTTAGATTAGATCTTGTTTATGAGATTAAACAAATCCGCTCTGATACCACTTGTTGGTCCCGAAGGCCTATACAAGTTTGTAGAAGGGGGGGGGGGTTGAATACAAACACACATATTTTACTTTTCTAAATTGTTTATTGATAAATCATTAACAATTTACAGCTTGTTGCGGAAACAAGATTAAG